>CM076592.1:15292412-15654912 GCA_038430175.1 Ficus hirta
TCTCTAACATGGTATGATAAGTTATGATGTTTTTACGATATGACATGATAAAATATGAATGAAACAATGGGTATTAGAAATATAACAATATCCCTTCTTGTGATGAACTAGGAACTAGAAGATGGTTCGGCTGCATGTGCAACCAAACCAAATTCCGCAAGAGCCTAATCTTACAACTGTAGTAGCTGATTTGCAACGACAATTGCTAGAGTACCAACAAGAAACGAACAGGCGATCAGATAGCCCATCTGAATCAGATGCCTCATGCTAATGAAGTACCACCCCAGGATAATCTTGTGCCTCCAAAAGTTTCGCCAGCACCAGTCGCACCAGCTGGGGAACCAACAAACCCGCCTATGGTTCGGGAAGACTTGCTGTATGAGCGATTTAGGCGTATGAAGGTGTCTGAATTTGAAGGACCTACAAACCCAATAGAAGCTGAAAACTAGCTTATTGACATCCAAGTAATTTTGGACTTTATGAGACTCACAGAGCAAGAAAAAGTCATTTGTGCTTCCTTTGCACTCAAGAAGGACGCACGCCATTGATGGATGACAGCTCAGATGCGTCGAAATGTTGCAAATATGAGTTGGCAGGATTTTGTAACCGAATTCAGAGGGATGTACTACAATAGAGAAACCCTTGCGGCTCAGTAAGATGAGTTTAACAGTATGAAGTAATGGTCAATGATAGTACTGGAAGCTGTTAAGAAATTTGAACAACTAACTCGTCTGTGTCCGAAACTCATTCCTAACGAAACGGAGAAGGTAAGAAGAATGATGAAGATGTTCCGCACAGATATTGCCAAGCAAGTAAGTGCTGGTAGTAGCCCTCTATCCATCATAGCTGACTATATAAGTCGAGCTATAAGAGCAGAGTATTGGATCAACCAGGACAAGGAGATGAGGGCTCAGATTTTCAAAGTCAAGAAGGAAGATAGGGCTGTGTTGAAGCAGTCGCAACCTAAGCGGAATCAGGATTTCCACCTGAAGGGCCAGACCAGTAATCCTGATTAGAATTCTAAGCAATTCAGGAGTAACAAAAGGAAGGGAAATGTTTACAATCAGGGTTAACAAAGAAACTACCCTTAGAAGAAGAACAACGAACTAATGGTGGTAACAACAACCCCATCTGTGCGAAGTGTTGGAAAAAACATTTTGGAGTATGTAGGATGGGGACAAATACCTGCTATCTTTGTGGTAAGGAATGCTACTATGCCAGGAATTGTACCTCAAGCAATCAGAATCAGAACCAGCAGTACCCGAATAGGAACCCAATCAACCAACTCCATGTGGTTCAAGCAAAAATCGAAGTTCCATCGATTGCTCAGGGAAGGCTAGAAGCTCCTGAACCATAAGCAAGGATCTACGCCTATACAAAAGGAGATGTGGAAGCTGGGATTTCTCATGTGGTAACAGGTCAGATCTCTAAAGTCACACATAATGTAATCGCCTTGTTTAATTCTGGTGCCACTCATTCGTTTATATTATTGGAGTTCGCCCAGAAATTAGGAAGAGAAGGTGTTAGATTAGCTCTACCCTTCAAAACCTCCCGTCCGTTAGGAGAAATTTTGTTGTCTGATTATTGGGTACGAAATGTTCCAATAGTTATTTGTGGTAGGGAGTTGTATGTGGGTTTAATTACAATTAGGCTTCAAGATTATGATGTTATCTTAGGAATGGATTTCTTAGGGAAGTACAACGTAAAGATTGATTGTCGGAAGTGTTATGTTATATTTAGTCCCATAGGTGAAGAGGAATTTAACTTCTATGGTTAGTCCTAGAATTCATCATCAAGGCTGGTACCAGCAATGAAGGCGTGGAAGATGTTGACTAATGGATGCGAAGGATATTTAGCCAACATGTTGGACATAACGCGAGAAATTGAGTTAAAGCTGGAAGATGTCCCAATTGTAAGGGAATATGTGGAAGTCTTTCCTAAAGATCCACTAGGACTTCCTCCAGAGTGGGAGTTCCGTCGAGATCGAGCTATTGCCTAGAACAGCACCAATATCCAAGGCACCTTACCGTATGGCACTGGTTGAACTCAGGGATTTGTCAGTGCAGCTACAAGAATTGTTGGATAAAGAGTTTATCCGGTAGAGTTATTCACCTTGGGGAGCCCCAGTCCTGTTTTTCAGGAAAAAGGATGGATCATTTCGGATGTGCATCGATTATCGTGAGCTGAACAAGATCATCATCAAGAATAAGTACCCTCTTCCTAGAATTGATGATCTTTTCAATCAACTTAGAGGAGCAGTGGTATTCTCGAAGGTTGATTTACGATCGGGATACCACTAACTCAGAATCAAGGAGGCAGATATTCCCAAGACAGCTTTTTGAACACGCTATGGGCACTATGAGTTGTTGTCATGCCGTTCGGCTTAACCAATACACCAGTTGCTTTTATGGACCTCATGAATCGGGTATTCAAGGAATACCTAGATAAGTTTGTTATCGTCTTTATTAATGATATTCTAATTTATTCAAGGTCCATGGAGGAGCACGAGCAACATCTTAGGATTGTTTCGGAGATACTAAGATGTAATCAAATCTATGCCAAGTTCACGAAATGTGAATTTTGGTTGTAAAATGTTCATTTCTTGGGCCACGTCGTTTCGAAGGAAGGAATTTTTGTCAACCCTGCTGAGGTTGAAGCGGTTAGCATGTGGCCTACACCAAAAAGTGTTATGGAGATACGAAGCTTTCTAGGCTTAGCAGGATACTATCAACGCTTTGTTGAAGGGTTTTCCAAGATAGCTGCACCTCTTACGACTCTTACCCAGAAAGGAAGGAAATTTGAGTGGACAAAGAAATGTGAGGAAACCTTTCAAGAGCTTAAGAAGAGGCTTACTAGTGCACCGGTGTTGATGATTCCTAACGTGGAAGAAGGGAATTTTGTAATTTATAGTGACACTTCTAAAACCGGATTAGGAGCTGTCCTAATGCAAGAAAGGAAGGTAGTCTCCTATGCCTCACGACAATTGAAAAACCATGAACGGAACTATCCGACGCATGATATATAACTTGCGGCGGTGGTTTTCGCATTGAAGATCTGGAGACACTATTTGTATGGGAATAGATGTGAGATCTATACGGAACACCAGAGTCTTAAATACATATTTACCCAAAAAGAGCTCAACATGAGGCAACGTAGGTGGCTAGAACTCATAAAAGATTATGACTACGAGATTCTTTATTAACCTGGAAAAGCAAATAGAGTGGCAGATGCTTTGAGCCGGAAATCATCTGGTACACTGATGTCAATTTGTATGCTATCAAAGTCGATTCAGAAGGAGATTAATGATTTTGGTATGGAAATAATCACTGGGAAGTTATCTGTTCTAACTTTCCAATCAAATCTCCTAGAATCCATTAAGTTCTACCAAGGGAAGGACCCCTTTTTGCTTAAGGTGCAACTCTTTTTTGGAGAAAAGGATAAGGAATTCAAGATCTCAACGGACGAAATACTCTATTACGAAGGAAGAATATGTGTTCCTAACTTCAAGTTTCTTAAGAAGCAAATCCTATCAGAAGCACATGAAACGCTATATTCGGTACATCCAGAAGCTTCCAAAATGTACAAGGACCTAAGAGAAAACTATTGGTGGCCAAGTATGAAAAATGAAATTGTTGACTTTGTGTCAATGGGCCTATCGTGTCAGAAAGTTAAGGCTGAGCATCAGCAACCTGGAGGAAACCTCCAGAAAATTGAGCTTCCAGAGTGGAAATGGGAACAAACTGCTATGGATTTTGTAGTTGAATTGCCCAGGACCACAAGTGGGAATGATGCGATTTGAGTTATAGTTGATAAATTAACCAAATCAGCCCACTTTATTACTATTAAAGTTACCTTTTCGGTAGAAAAGTTTACTGAGATTTACGTATCCTAAATTGTTAGGCTGCATGGGTACCAAAATCTATCATTTTTTACCGTGATGGTCATTTCACTTCTCAATTTTGGATGAGTATTCACAACGCCATGAGGTCAAAGTTAAAGTTTAGTACAGCTTTTCACCTTCAAACCGATCGACAATCGGAAAGAACCATCCAAACGTTGGAGGATATGCTGAAATCATGTGTTTTGGATTTTAAAGAAAGCTGGGATAAGAAGTTACCTTTGATCAAATTGTCCTACAACAACAGTTATCACGCCTCAATTGGTATGGCTTTATTTGAAGCGTTTTACGGAAAGAAATGTCGATCTCCCATTTATTGGCAAGAGGTTGGATAG
Source organism: Ficus hirta (assembly GCA_038430175.1). Taxonomy (NCBI): domain Eukaryota; kingdom Viridiplantae; phylum Streptophyta; class Magnoliopsida; order Rosales; family Moraceae; genus Ficus; species Ficus hirta. Next base: position 15,296,646 of record CM076592.1, read on the forward strand.
AAGCAGCTCCATACTACAGATTTCATTAGAGAGACCTCCAGGGATGTCAAGTTGATAAAACAGAAACTTGACATTGCTTTTAACTGTCAGAAAAGTTATGTCGATAAACGTCGTAGACCATTGGAATTTCAAGTTGGAGACTCTGTTCTCCTAGAAGTTGCTCGTATAAAAGGAGTGATGATGTTTAGTAAGAAAGGAAAGCTTAGTCCTAGATATATAGGACCATTTGAAATCCTTGAAAGGATTGGAAATGTAGCTTACAAGCTTGCCTTGACACCAGAATTAGCATCTATGCATAATGTTTTTCACGTCTCAATGTTGAGGAAGTATGTACCTGATCCTTCGCATGTTCTAAGTCAAGGACCAGTTGAAGTTCAAGCTGATTTGTCATACGAAGAAAAGCCAGTCCAGATTTTGGATCGAGAACAGAAAACCTTGAGAAACAAAACGATTCCCATGGTCAAAATCTTGTGGTGGAATCACAACATTAAAGAAGCAACATGGGAATGAGAAGATGAGATGAGGAAGAGCTATCTCAACCTGTTTTACTTTTGGGGGACGAAATTTTTAAGGTGTTATATTGTAATAACCAAACTTTTTGACGGACTCGTAATTTCCTTAGATATAAAGGAAATTTAAGTCTGTACTATGTATATTAATGTGAAATTCATGATTTGATTATCAAAATATGTTTGAGTTCTTATAGTATTATAAGACTCGATGACAGTTCATCAAATCAAGTGTGAGGCCTTATGGTGAAAAAGGCAAAATCATGATTTATGGTGTGTTCTGGTCAATGAATGACCAGGATAGCTTACAACATGATTAAGATAGTATTGCAGTTTATTAAGCAGTATTAACATTATTCTGTGGTTGACTGTCATTACGGATGCAGAATTGAGAATAAGGATTAGGAACATTTTAGAATAGTCTGGAATAATATTTGGAGCAATAAAAATTAGGTGGCTTCAAGTCCTAAGAAAAACCTATATGCGGTCCAGTTATGTGCAAATAAATTCTGGACTGCAATTCAATATCATTAGACTGTTGGTAGTTGAAACAATATTTGTACTATCTGGATTAATAAGAAAATTGACTGCGTATTATGAGGTAAGGCCAAACATGATATTACTTGGAGGCCAAGTAATTGAAGATAATTATACAAATTTTTGGATTAATTGTTTTTATGGAAAGAATTAAAGGGATGAGCTTGAGAAATTTTTTTTGGCTCCAACACTCTACATGGCCGGCCATTTGAGGACAAGAAAGTCAAAAATTATGTAAATCAAGGAAAGTTGAACACTCTACATGGCCGGCCATTTGAGGACAAGAAAGTCAAAAATTATGTAAATCAAGGAAAGTTGAAGACAATAATTAATTGAAGACAAAAATTTTTTTAGGGCCAATTATGTAAATCAAGGAAAGTTGAAGACAAAAATTAATTGTGCAAAATGGAAATTTCACAGATAAATAGGGGTGAGTAGTGCAGAATTTGGTCTTTTTTGCTATATTCTCATCTTTTCCTCTCTCGCTCTAAGGAAATAAAAAAAAAAAAAAAAGAGAAAGATAGAAGAACAAGAGTTGGTGGCTGGATTTTTGAGGGGAGGTAGAACAAGGATTTTTCTCACCCAAGGCCTAGAACCCACCTCCTTCAAGCTTTTGAGGTATATTTCTAGATCTCCTAACTAAAACTTTAATTAGTTTTGGTTTGTGAAATTTAAGTGTATCTCAAGTTATGAGATGTAAAAGTATAAGCTCATGTTCTCTTATTGTCCTATTTTATGGCCTCTAATGTTTGATTTATGCTTTGATTAACTTGATTTGCTAGCTCTAAGCTTAGGTTTGATTTTATGCTTTAAGATAAGTTTTGAAGATTATGTGCATGTGATTATGCTTCTATTATAACAGCCCAACTTTTGACGAACTTGTGATTTCCTTAGATATAAAAGAAAATCTAAGTTTGTACCATGTATGACAATATGAAGCTCATAATCTGATTTGATTATCAGAGTATGTTTTAGTTTTATAGTGTTATAAGACTCAATGATAGTTGATTAAGTTAAGCATGAGGCTTTATGATGAAAAAGGCCGAACCATGATTTATGATTTTGTTCTGGCCAATGAATGACCAAGATAATTTACGACACGATCAAGACGAAACTGCAGTGTAATAAGCAGTATTTAAATTATACTGTGACCGACCGTCATTATGGATGTAGAAGTAAGAATAAGGATTGAAATCATTCTAGAAAAATCAGAAATAATATTTGGAACAAGGAGGACTAAGTAGTTTCAAGTTCTAAGAAAAACCTATACGCGGTCCAGTTATGACACGACCCGCCTAACGTAGGCCGTTACCATACATACTTACTTATAATATATGAAAATTTGGGCAGAAATTTTTTTTTTTTTTTTTATACAACTGATAAATATAACTTGACTTGGAAATTTGTTAATAATTACTTACATACATACATGTACTTATACATAACTACTTATGGTAGTACTGAAATCTTGTACTCAAATACAACATATTTAGCGTAGCATAATTTAACAAAAAGAAACATAGCGATTCCCGTCCCACAGTTTCACAGCTTTGCATTGCCATGCTCCACCGCCTTGTATCATGAAATACCGCAGGGTTGCTTACCTACAGCATAAACTTAAAACATGAGCTTTCGCTCAGCAAGCACAACTATTTATCCGCAAACATATCATGATATCATAATGCATGAACCATTTATGCTTTATTCCTGTTTTCATAAGTTAGCATAGTTTTTGGGCCCTTACATAACATAACATAAATGTACGTACTGACACGCCCCGACCTCCCCAACGCCGGGTCGTGTCTTCTCGTACTTACTTACTTAACTTAATTCTTATGGCCTTAAACTTACTGAAATTTCCAGAGTAAATTTTTTTTTTTTTTTTCTCTCTCTTATAAACTTATACTTTAAATTCAAACTTAAACTTAACTTAATCTTATACTTATACTTATACATGAAATTTAACTTATCCTCATACATACTCATCTGTACTTACTTGAGTACCAAACTTTCATACTCATTAAAAGCTATCATATGCAAACCGCGGACCAAACCCGACCTAGTGCGGATCGGTACGACACGAGGCAACTTGCTTGCCATCATACTTGAAAATTTTTCCTTAACTTGTTCTTGAAAATAATTTCTTAAAAATAGTTTTCTTCTTAAAACAATTCATTGCCCATACAATCACTTTATTATATCATATTATAGCATAACACATTATACAAATATATTTTACAAAACATATTTTACATAACATAATTTTACAAAACTCGTGGCAGTGTCCATCCCACATTTCACAGTCTGTAGCGCCAGCCCTCCACAGTCTTGCATCAAGTATTACTGGTAGGTTACTTACCTACAGCATGAACGTAAGTAGTGAGCTTATGCCCAGTAAGCACAATATTCAATCCGCAAAACATTTTAATAAAAGAATGCATGAACCGATTATGCTTTCTTATGAATCAATATAGCTTTCTTATAATAACTTGATTCCGTTCCATTATATGTCATACGTGTACTTACCGTGGTACATTGCTATGGAGTGGCTGGAGGCGACCAGTCCAATCCAACTCAAACCATAAACTAAACCATTTAAACCCGCCCTTGTGGCAAGTCGGTAACATTAGCTTGTCTTATCTTATTTTTACCTTGTGATTTAATATTCGTGTACATGCTTTGTGATGTCACGATAATAAAACATAATTCACCATAACATTATAACATGAATCATTGTAAAATCATAACATAAACTATCATAACATCATTACATAATTCATCATAACCTCATAACATAAATCATCATAATATCATAACATAAAATATCAGAACATAAAATATCATAACATCATAACATAAATCATAGCATAAACTTATCATAATATAACTTCATAGCATAACTTATTATAACATAAGCTTATCATACATAACTTCATAGCATTACTTAAACTTATCATAACATAACTTCATAGCATTACTTATTATAACATAAGCTTATCATACATAACTTCATAGCATTACTTAAACTTATCATAACATAACTTCATAGCATTACTTATTATAACATAAGCTTATCATACATAACTTCATAGCATTACTTAAACTTATCATAACATAACTTCATAGCATTACTTAAACTTATCATAGCATATGCATCATAATATAAACATATATAAATCATGTAAATCAATTCATGATTTCTTAAAAAACATGCCATGCGACAAAAACGTTTTGTCCATGCTGTAGGCGGAGTTGTACTTACTGTGACTGCGTCTTGAATCAAAATTCCTCATTCAAACAGGTCGTTTTCCTGTTTCCAAGAAAAATCATAGGATGAGTATCATCCTATCATAATATCATAATGATTCTATGTAATGACCAACTTGTTTGTAAACTTATGATTTCTTTTGTTAAGAATCAAAGTCTGTTTATGCTATATGTATGATATGTTTATATGAAAAGTTGTTGAATCTTTTGTTAAAAGATTCAAATAAATTAGTTATGCAAGTTTAAGACCTTTTTGTTAAAAGAAAAAGGTGTAAGTTTATGCTTTATGATTTTATGTTATTTTTAAAAATGGACTGCATTTGGGAGATAAGCCAAACAAGGCCTTTAAGGATGACACCTCTGATGACAAGTGTCATTACTATGATTGGTCACCTCACAGGGACCAAAATGCAAATATTCTATGTTTAGGGGTCAATTTGCAAATTAAGAAAAGTTTATGATTTTGAAGCTAAAAAGTCTTTTAAGGAAGGATTTAGTAAAAATTTGATGTTTAAAGGCTTAACCAAAATTGGCCAAGTCATAGGGACTAAAGTGCAAATATTTTGCCTTTAGGGGCCAATGTGCAATTTTGAAGAAAATTGTAAACTTATCAGCAATTATGTAAATTTTTGAACCAGGGACTTTTTAAGTAAAGTTTCTAAGTTCAATTAAGTCAATGACCCATTTTTAGTTTAGTTAGTTTGGTTGGAAATCAAGGATGACAAGTTAAGATCGTTTTTGAAAACTCTAGCTAGAACCAATCCCATTATGCCATGTGTCACCATAGGAACCGGCCACATCATGGCTTGTTGAGCAAGGAATCTTGTTCTTGAAAAAGATTATACAAATTAGAAGATTTTAAGTGTTAATAAAAGTTTACAAATCATACCCTAAGTTTAGTGTTTTAACACTTTAATTTAGTGGGTTGATTTGGTATTAAGAACAATTAGAAATTTGTGTCACTTGGTTACACCAAAAACCGGCCACATAAGGATAAGGGACCCTAGGTTCTAGCTTGGCTAAGTCACACCCTAGCCTTGCACCCTTGGCAAGCCAAGGCTTGCATACCTAGACACCAATGGCCGGCCACCACCATGGAGCAACACATCTTGGTGTAGCTTTGGTGAGTAATGTTCCTAGTCTTGCTCACTTGGCAAGCTCATGTTTGCCTAAGCCACCACCCAAGGGCCGGCCACCACAAGGATGTGACACCTCAAAAACCTAGCCTTGGTGAGTAAGCTTACTTAGTTTCACTTGGCAAGCTAAGATCTTGCTAAGTTGACACCTAAGAACCGGCCAACACCTTGGTTAGACACCTTATGGTCTAGCCTTGGTGAGTAAGCAAACCTAGCTTCACCAATTTGGCAAGCCAAGACCACACCATGACCGGCCACACAAGGGAAAGACACATCTTTGGCCTAGCTTTGATGAACCAACACCCTAGGTTTCCTAGCCTAGCTTCCTTGGCAAGCCAAGGCTTGCACACCTCACCCTAGGGCCGGCCACACCAAGGAAGTGCCACCTCAAAATGTAGCCTTGATGAGCAAGCAACCCTAGCTAAGCTTGCTTGGCAAATTGGGTGAAGTATGGCCGGCCAACACATAGGGACCAAGGAGAAAAATAGTTTGGCTTCAAGGACTATTGCCTAAATTACCAAAGATGGATTTCTTGAACTCTTTTAGAGTTTGACACCTCACACACTTAGGCAAGCTTACTAAGCTTGCTAGCTTTGCTTGTTGGCAAACAAAGGCATGCACAATTTACACCTAAGGCCGGCCACACCAAGGAAGGGACACCTCATGGTCCCTAGGCCACATGAGTAAGCAACCCTAGCTTGGGTTAGTTGGCATGAGAAGCACAAGAATGGCCGGCCACCCTTCAAGGAAACAAATTCAAATTGGTTTCCTCTAAGGACTAAGAAGCCAATTGTTATACTTCTAGGGATTTATAAGCAAATTCAAAACTTATGCTTCATCTATAAATAGGTGAAGGTGCTGTTGTATCATTTGGTTAGCCAACACACACACACAACCTTGAGCAGCACAAACTCCCCCAATCCTGCCATAGAAGCCGAGCAAAGAAAAGAAAGAAAAGAAAACTAGAAAAAGATTTTTCGGTTTAGTGTGAGAGAAATTTCAATTACCCTAGATTAAGAATTTCATCAGTGAAACTTGAGGTAAATATTGTTATCCTCTAGTTCTCCATTTATGAATTAAGAGAATGATTAGTATGATTAAGCAAGAGTTTAATTTTGTAAGATACATGCACTAGGGTTTTTGTATGCTTGATTAAGTCTCTATCTGAGCAGTTTTTCTGAAACAACATTTAGAGGCCTTTAGAGGCCGAATCTTAAAAAAGTTAAAACTGCAAAGTTGTAGAGGAGGGAAAATCCTAGGGCCAACGCAGCCAGTTTTTGAAAATAAGGCTTTTAAGACCTTTATTTCTATAAAAACCCGAGACCAAATTATGAGTAGTAAGTTTGGTCGAACAATTTTCTAAGGCAAAAATAAGCATGTTAAAGGCAGATTTGAAGTTTGAGGTTAAAACAAAAGTTGTAGGAGACTTCAAGATCTACAACTTTAATGAAGAAAACTTTTCCAAATTCGAAACAGATTTGTGAGAAAAGAACTAAACTTAATGAATTGGTTTTGGAACCCGATTTTCAAAATGATTAGAGTTTTTACTAAATTTCAAAAAGGAGTTGAAATTTAGGATTAGTTGTTAGCAATAAGAATCATTATGTTATTATGATAGGATGATACTCATCCTATGATTTTTCTTGAAAACAGGAAAACGACCTGTTTGAGTGAAGAATTGTGATTCAAGGCGCAGTAACGGTAAGTACGACTCCGCCTATAGTATAAACAAAATTTGTTTGTTGAATGCTTTCAAGTTTATAATGATATAAGCATGATAAAACGTTATGGCCTGTATGATATCAAGTTTATAATGTTATGTGTATAAGAAATATTTATGATATGTATGTATGTACATTTTTAAGATATGATAAATATTAAAGTACGAATGACATGTATGTATGCAAGAAATGATGAATGTATGGCATGTATGTTTTCAAGTTCATGTATGTATGTTTATAGTATGTATGTTCATATGATGAAAAATTTGATATTATGACATCACGAAGTATGCTCATTAAAGATAAGCGATTTGGTAAAATATGAAATCCCAGCTTCAGTTAAGAAACTGGTTATGAATATGAAACAATATTTCAAGTATGAAATAAGACAAGAATAAGACTTTTAATATAAGCAGAATGCTATATGTCGTATCGACCCGCGTCAGGTCGGGTTTGGTTCATGGTTTGAGTTGGACAGGGCTGGCCGCACCAACCACTCCATGGCAGCGCGCCACGGTACGTACATTTATGTTAAGTTATGTAAGGGCCCAAAATCTATGCTAACTTATGAAAACAGAAATTGACCATAAATGGTTCATGCATTATGTTATCATGATATGTTTTGCGGATAAATAGTTGTGCTTGCTGAGCGAAAGCTCATGTTTTAAGTTTATGCTGTAGGTAAGCAACCCTGCGGTATTTCTTGATACAAGGCGGTGGAGCATGGCAAGGCAAAGCTGTGAAACTGTGGGACGGAATCACTACGTTTCTTTTTGTTAAATTATGCTACGCTAAATATGTTGTACTTAAGTACAAAAACACATTTCCGCCATAAGTAGTTATGTATAAGTACATGTATGGATATAAATGTTTATTATGAAATTTCCAAGTTAAACAATACTTATCAGTTGTATAAAAAAAAAAAAAAAATTTCTGTCTAAATTTTCATATATTATTATGTAAGAATGTATGGTAACGGCCGGCGCTAGGCGGGTCGTCACATTCTAATTGCTAACTACAAATCCTAAATTTCAACTCCTTTTTGAAATTTAGTAAGAACTCTAATATTTTGAAAACCGGGCTTAAAAATCAATTCATAAAATTTGGTTCTTTTCCCACAAATCTAGTGCAGGGATTTTCTCACTTCCTGTACTGTTTTTATGATAAATCTTTATCTTAAATTCTGTTTAGAATCTGAGAAAACTTTCTTCATGAAAGTTGTAGATCTCGAAAAATACTATAACTTTAGTTCTTTACTGAAAACCCAGTTCTGTCTTTAACTTAATCATTTTTGAGGTTGAATCCTGCTGGCCGTGCATACTGGGTCTGGCCTGCCCAGGAATTCTTAGTCTCAGATTTTTGTAAAAATAAAGGTCTTAAAGGCTTTATTTCCAAAAACTGTCCGTGCTAGTCCCTAGGATTTTCCCTTTTCTACATCTTTGTAGTTTTGACTTTTTCAAGATTCGGCCTCTAAAGGCCTCAAAATCTTGTTTTCCGAAAAACCGTCCAATTACAAACCCTAATTAAACGTACCAAAACCCTTGTGCATGAAACTTAACAAAATGAACTCATGCTCATACATATTGAACATACTCTTATATCTTAACTAAAACTTGAATGAAGAACTAGAGGATAAAAAGATTTACCAAAAGTTCCACTCATGGAATTCTTAAATTAGGGTTTAAAAAATATTCCCTCACACTGAACCGAAAACTTTCACTAGTTTTCTTTTTCTTTCTTTTCTCTCTTTTTCACTCACTATGGTTCGGCTTTTGAAGGAAGAAGGACAAAGAGGTTGGCTGCCAAGGTTCACTAAATAGGCACAATGAATTCACCTTCACCTATTTATAAGTGAACAACAACTTCTTAAAATTGCTCACTAGTCCTCACAAGAAAAATAATTTCTTCTTGCACCCTATGTGGTGGCCGGCCATGCTTGCAACATTTGGCCAAGTAGCAAAGCTAGGGAAGCTTGCTAGGCAAGGCTAGGAACCATGAGGTGTCCTCTTCCTAGGTTGGCCGGCCTTAGGTGGCGCCTTGTGCTTGCTCTAACTAACCAATAAGCAAGCCTAGCATGCTTACTAAGCAATGCTAGAAAGCATGAGGTGGCGGTTCATCATGGTTCCATGAACCAAGTATGCTAAGCTAGGGTGAACTTACTCACCTAAGCTATGGTGTGAGGTGTCTTGCCCTCAAGGTGGCTGGCCTTAGATGGGTTGATGTGTCAATGCCTTGGTCTTCCATGTGAGCAAGGCTAGGATGACTTACTCACCAAGGCTAGTTCATGAGACGTCATTTCCTCATGGTGGCCGGTCTTGGTGTGGTCTTGGCTTGCCAAATAGGTGAAGCTAGGTTTGTTTACTCACCAAGGCTAGGCCATGAGGTGTCTAACCAAGGTGATGGCCGGTTCTTAGGTGTCAACTTAGCTTGCCAAGTGAAACTAGGTAGGCTTACTCACCAAGGCTAGGTTGCAATGTGTCTAACCATGGTGATGGCTGGTTATGTGTGGCACCATGTGGTTGCTTTTGGTTGCTCTAACTATGTCAGTAAGCAAGGCTAGGGAGCTTGTTCATCAAGGCTACAACCACACATGTCTCTTTCTTGTATTGGCCGGCCATAGGTGGAGAATTTTGGTTGGTCTAGCTAGCCAAATAAGCAAGGCTAGTATTGCTTAGTCACCAACCTAAAAGCATGATGTGTCAAGTTCTAGTGAAACTCTAATTTTCACAATTGCATATTGGTTCTTAAGAGCAAACTTTTTGCTCATTGAACTACTAAGGTGGCCGGCCCTAGTACCATGTGGAAAATCATACTTAGCCACACAAGCTAGTGTGCTTAGTTACTAAACTTAGGACATGATTTGTCAATTTTTAATGATACTTAAAATCTTTTAATTTGCATAACACTTTTCAAAAGCAAGATCCCTTGCTCAAAAAGCCATGATGTGGTCGGTTCTCATGATGACACATGGAACAATGTGATTGGTTCTAGCTAGAGTTATCAAATTCAATCTTAACTTGTCTTCCTTGGTTTCCAACTAAACTAACTAACTAGAATTGGATCATTGACTTAATTGAACTAAGAAACTTTACTTAAAAAGTCCCCAATTCAAAAATTTACATAATTGCTGATAAGTCTACAATTTTCTCCAAAATTGCACATTGGCCCCTAAAGGCAAAATATTTGTACTTTAGTCCCTATAAATTGGCCAGTCATGGTTAAGCCTTCAAACATCAAATTCTTACTAAATCCTTCCTTAGAAGACTTTTTAGCTCTAAAATTATGAACTTTTCTTAAAATTGCACTTTAGTCCCTGAAGGATAAAATATTTGCACTTTAGTCCCTGAAGGACAAATATTTGCACTTTGGCCCCTAAAGGTGGCCGGCTATGGTGGAGCCACTTGGCTTCCAATTCTTGCACAATTATCCTAAATAATGTGCTTGATTTTTCTAAAGTGGTCTTGAAACTTATTTTTGCTTATTTATTCGTAATGACAGTTTATCACAGTATAATTTCCACATTATTAATTACACTGAAGTACTATCTCAGTCAAACCTTAGGTCAACCTAGTCAAATATTGACTGGCATAAAATCATAAATTCCTATTATCCTTTTTCTCAAAAGGTCTCATGCTTAACTAAGTAAACTACTATTGAGTCTCGTAGTTAATTTTAAACGAGAACTCAAACATAAACTGATATTTAACTCAAATCTTGAGTTTCATATCAACATATAAGCTTCAGACTTAGATTTTCCTTATATCTATGGAAATCAAAAGTTCATCAGAATTTCGGGTTATTACACGTACCGTGGCGCGCTGCCATGAAGTGGTTGGGGCGGCCAGCCCTGTCCAACTCAAACCATGAACCAAACCCGACCTAACGCGGGTCGATACGACATATAGCATTTTGCTTATATTGATGCTTAGAATCTTGTTCTTATCTTATTTCATACTTGAAATGTTGTTTCATATTCATAACCAGTTTCTTAACTGAAACTGGGATTTCATACTTTACCAAATAGCTTATCTTTAGTGAGCATACTTCGTGATGCCATAATATCCGATTATTCATCATATGAACATACATACTATAAACATACATCATATACCTCTTAACATGAACTTGAAAGCATACATGCCATACATACATTCATTATTCCTTGAATACATACATGCCATTCATACTTTAAATATTCATCATATCTTAAAAACGTACATACATACATGTCATAAATTCTTCTTATTCACATAACATCATGAACTTGATATCATACAGGCCATAATGTTTTATCATACTTATATCATCATAAACTTGAAAACATACAACAAACAGTTTTTGTTTATGCTGTAGGCGGAGTCGTACTTACCGTTACTGCGCCTTGAATCCAAAATTCTGCACTCAAACAGGTTGCTTTCCTATTTTCAAGAAATCATAGGATGAGTATCATCCTATCATAATAACATATGATTCTAGTTGCTAACTACAAATCCTAAATTTCAACTCCCTTTTCGAAATTTAGTAAGAACTCTAATATTTTGAAAACCGGGTTCAAAAACAATTCATAAAGTTTGATTCTTTTCCCACAAATTTGTTTTGAATTTGGAAAAGTTTTCTTCATGAAAGTTTTAGATCTTGAAGTCTCCTACAACTTTTGTTTTAACCTCAAACTTCAAATCTGTCTTTAACATGCTTATTTTTGCCTTAGAAAATTTTTCGACCAAACTTACTACTCATAATTTGGTCTCGGGTTTTTATAGAAACGAAAGTCTTAAAAGCCTTATTTTCAAAAACTGGCCGCGTTGGCCCCTAGGATTTTCCTTCCTCTACAACTTTGCAGTTTTGATTTTTTTCAAATTCGGCTTCTAAAGGCCTCTAAATGTTGTTTCAGGAAAACTGCTCAGATAGAGACTTAATCAAGCATAAAAACCCTAGTGCATGTATCCTATAAAATTAAACTCCTGTTTAACCATACTAATCATTCTCTTAAATTTCAAATGAAGAACTAGAGGATGACAATATTTACCTCAAGTTTCACTGATGAAATTCTTAAATTAGGGTAATTAAAATTTCCCTCACACTAAACCGAAAACTCTTTCTCTAGTTTTCTTTTTCTTTCTTTTCTCTCTTTTCCTTGCTCGGCTTCTATGGCAGGATTGGGAGAGTTTGTGCTGCTCAAGTTTGTGTGTGTGTATTGGCTAACCAAATAATACAAAAGCACCTTCACCTATTTATAGATGAAGCACAAATTTCTAAAATTGCTAACTAACCCCTAAAGGTACCATAACTTGCTCTTTAGTCCATACAAGAAACCAATTTGGTCTTGTCTTCTTGAAAGGTGGCCGGCCATTCTTGTCCTTCTTGTGCCAAATAACCCAAGCTAGGGTGCTTAATCATGTTGGCTAGGAACCATGAGGTGTCCCTCTCTTAGTGTGGCCGGCCTTAGGTGGAGTTTGTGCATGCCTTTGCTTACCAACAAGCAAGGCTAGCAAGCTTACTAAGCTAGCCTAGGTGCATGAGGTGTAAAGGGCTAAAAGAGTTCAAGAAATCCATCTTTTGTAATTTTATGCAATAGTCCTTAAAGCCAAATTATTTCTCCTTAGTCCCTATGTGTTGGCCGGTCATTCATCACCCAAATTGCCAAGCAAGCTTAGCTAGAGTTGCTTGCTCATCAAAGCTAAATTTTGAGGTGGCATTCCCTTGGTTGGCCGGCCCTAGGGTGAGGTGTGCAAGCCTTGGCTTGCCAAGGGAGCTAGGCTAGGAAACCTAGAGTGTTGGTTCATCAAGGCTAGGCCAAGGGGTGTGTCAATGCCTTGGTTATCCATGTGAGCAAAGCTAGAGTGGCTTACTCACCTTAGCTAGTCCATGAGGTGTCATTCTCTAAGGGTGGCCGGTCTTGGTGTTGGCTTAGCAAGACCTTGACTTGCCAAGTGAGTAAAGCTAAGCATTCTTACTCACCAAGGCTAGGTTATGAAGTGTCACTTCCTTGTGGTGGCCGGCCCTTGGGTGGTGGCTTAGGCAAAACATGAGCTTGCCAAGTGAGCAAGACTAGGAATGTTACTCACCAAGGCTACACCATGATGTGTTGCTTCATTATGGTGGCCTGACACGCCCCGACCTCCCCACGCCGGGTCGTGTCTTCCCGTACTTACTTAACTTAAATCTTAAGGCCTTAAACTTACTGAAATTTCCAGAGTAAATTTTTTTTTCTTTCTCTTATAAACTTATACTTTAAATTCAAACTTAAACTTGACTTAATCTTATACCTATACTTATACATGAAATTTAACTTATCCTCATACATACTCAAAGGACCAACCACGTGAATGGGGATCGTTACATTACTTACTTAACTTACTTATTGATTCACATACTTTAAATTCATACTCATACTTGTATAGGTACATATTCGAGTACCGAGCTTTTAAACCTTATTTGAAAGCTATCATATGCAAACCGTGGACCAAACCCGACCTAGTGCGGATCGGTACGACACGAGGCAACTTGCTTGCCATCATACTTGAAAATTTTTCCTTAACTTGTTCTTGAAAATAATTTCTTAAAAATAGTTTTCTTCTTAAAAACAATTCATTGCTCATACTATCACTTTATTATATCATAATATAACATAACACATTATACAAATATATTTTACAAAACATATTTTACATAACATAATTTTATAAAACTCGTGGCGGTGTCCATTCCACATTTCACAGTCTGTAGCGCCAGCCCTCCACAGTCTTGCATCAAGTATTACTGGCAGGTTACTTACCTACAGCATGAACGTAAGTAGTGAGCTTATGCCCAGTAAGCACAATATTCAATCCGCAAAACATTTTAATAAAAGAATGCATGAACCGATTATGCTTTCTTATAAATCAATATAGCTTTCTTATAATAACTTGATTCCGTTCCATTATATGTCATACGTGTACTTACCGTGGTACATTGCTATGGAGTGGCTGGAGGCGACCAGTCCAATCCAACTCAAACCATAAACTAAACCATTTAAACCCGCCCTTGTGGCAAGTCGGTAACATTAGCTTGTCTTATCTTATTTTTACCTTGTAATTTAATATTCGTGTACATGCTTCGTGATGTCACGATAATAAAACATAATTCACCATAACATTATAACATGAATCATTGTAATATCATAACATAAACTATCATAACATCATTACATAATTCATCATAACCTAATAACATAAATCATCATAATATCATAACATAAAATATCAGAACATAAAATATCATAACATCATAACATAAATCATAGCATAAACTTATCATAACATAACTTCATAGCATAACTTATTATAACATAAGCTTATCATACATAACTTCATAGCATTACTTAAACTTATCATAACATAACTTCAGAGCATAACTTATTATAACATAAGCTTATCATACATAACTTCATAGCATTACTTAAACTTATCATAACATAACTTCATAGCATAACTTATTATAACATAAGCTTATCATACATAACTTCATAGCATTACTTAAACTTATCATAACATAACTTCATAGCATTACTTATTATAACATAAGCTTATCATACATAACTTCATAGCATTACTTAAACTTATCATAACATAACTTCATAGCATTACTTATTATAACATAAGCTTATCATACATAACTTCATAGCATTACTTAAACTTATCATAGCATATGCATCATAATATAAACATATATAAATCATGTAAATCAATTCATGATTTCTTAAAAAAAATGCCATGCGACAAAAATATTTTGTCCATGCTGTAGGCGGAGTTGTACTTACCGTGACTGCGTCTTGAATCAAAATTCCTCACTCAAACAGGTCGTTTTCATGTTTCCAAGAAAATCATAGGATGAGTATCATCCTATCCTAATAACATAATGATTCTAATTGCTAACTACAAATCCTAAATTTCAACTCCTTTTTGAAATTTAGTAAGAATTCTAATATTTTGAAAACCGGGTTTAAAAATCAATTCATAAAATTTGGTTCTTTTCCCACAAATCTAGTGCAGGGATTTTCTTACTTCTTGTACTGTTTTTATGATAAATCTTTATCTTAAATTCTGTTTAGAATCTGAGAAAACTTTCTTCATGAAAGTTGTAGATCTCGAAAAATACTATAACTTTGGTTCTTTACTGAAAACCCAGTTCTGTCTTTAACTTAATCATTTTTGAGGTTGAAACCTGCTGGCCGTGCATACTGGGTCTGACCTGCCCAGGAATTCTTAGTCTCAGATTTTTGTAAAAATAAAGGTCTTAAAGGCTTTATTTACATAATTGCTGATAAGTCTACAATTTTCTTCAAAATTGCACATTGGCCCCTAAAGGCAAAATATTTGCACTTTAGTCCCTATGACTTGGCCGGTTATGGTTAAGCCTTCAAACATCAAATTTTTACTAAATCCTTCCTTCAAAATCATGAACTTTTCTTAATTTGCAAATTGACCCCTAAACATAAAATATTTGTATTTTGGTCCCTGTGAGGTGACCAATCATAACAATGACACTTGTCATCAGAGGTGTCATCCTTAAAGGCCTTGTTTGGCTTAATCTCCTAAATGCAGTTCATAATAACATAATAACATAAATATTCATATACTGTTTTCAACTGATAATAGTATAATTAAACTGGACCATTGTCCTAAACTTTTCTGAACTACGTATCAGATTTTCTTAAATTACTAACATAGAGTCATAAATCATAATTTTCCCTTTTTAAACAAAAGGATCATAAACCTACACAAATAATTCATTGAATCTTTTAGCAAAAGATTCAACAAATTCCTTAGAAAACATATCATACAGATTGCATAACCAAACTTTATTCTTAACAAAAGAAGTTATAAATTTACAAACAAGTCGGCTATTACAAGTTAAGTGCAGATAAATTATGAATTGCAGTCCAGATAAACTATATTGTTGATAGTTAAAACAGTATTGGTACTATCTGGATTATTAAGAAAATAGACTGCGTATTAGGGGGAATGCCAAACATGGCCCTACTTGGAGGCCAAGTAATTGTAGATAAGTATGAAAAGATTTTTTTTTTTGAAGGCTCATGCTCCACATGACCGGCCAACTCATAGGGACTAGAAGGCAAATATTTTATCTTTTAAGGACCAATATGCAATTCAAGGAGAATTTAAAAAACATAATAATTGTAGAAAATTATGAATTTTCCATCCATAAATAGGGGTGGGTTGTAGAAACTTACACTCCTTAATTGGCTTCTCAAACTTCTAGTTCTTTTTCAACTATTCCTCTCTAGCCTTAGGAAAAAAAAAAAGAGAGGTGGCCGGTTGGGTGTGGAGTGGTGAGAGCAAGGATTTCTCTCATTCAAGGCTTAGAATCCATCTCCTTCAAGCTCTAGAGGTATATTCTTGATCCCTAATTAAAACTTTTATTAGTTTTAATTTGAGGATTTATGTGTATTTCAAGTTATGGGTTGTAAGAGTATAAGCTCATGCTTCTTATTTTTCCCATATTATGGTCCTTTATGGTTGGTTTATGCTAGATCTATGCTCAGGTTACCTTGTTTGCTAGTCCAAAGCATAAATTTGATTTTATGCTCTAGGATGAATTTTAAGATTATGTGTGCTCACCATGTGTTTGTGAATATACTTTTACATGTTTAAGTAGGGAAATTTTATGAATGATGATGATGATGATGATGATGATGTGAATGCTAAGTGTATGTTGATTAAGAAATTAACCTAAAGACATAAGTTGGTAAACAAGTAAGTTATCAATGTTGTGTTTTTCAAGAACATGAGATAAGTGTATGTTTGAATGTTAAGAATGAATCCAACGCACTACATATTAACGTAGGCTCATGGCTTTGCCTGTTTGAGGTAGGGTGCACGGATTTTTAAATGAAAACAAACAAAAAATACAAAATGTCGGGTTTTGAAAAATAATCTGGATAGTTTTCTAAAAACTGGATTTTGAGCCCTTTAGAGGCCGAATTTGGAAAATGTTAAAACTGAAAAGATTTAGAACATAGAAAATCCTAGGGGGTAATGTGAACAGTTTCTGAAAAACAGGCTCCAAAGGCCTTCATTTTAATTAGTTTTAAAAACTGGCTAGTCCAAGTATTATACACGGCCAGAATTTTTCAAAGAGAAAAACGGATAAGTTATAGATAGATTTAAGTTTTGGACGGAAACAAAAGTTGTAGGTTCGACAAGATCTACAATTTCCGTGAAGAAAGTTTTCCCAAATTTTAAATTGATTTAAAGATAAAATGGGATTTTCAAAACTGAGAATGGTATAGGAAATTTCCTGCACACATGCCTTCCAGTAAATTAAAAGACTGTTTTAAAAGCAGTTTTTAAGGTTTACTGTTTTAAAAGCAGTTTTTAAGGTTTTATGATCTCTTTTAAAAAGGAACTACAGCCTTACAAAAATAGTTTTAAAAGGTTTAAATCCATTGGAATTTCCCAATTGATTTTTAAAAAACGTACTATGTTTTATGAAATGTAATTTCAAGTATTATGATAAGAAGTACTTGATTTATAAAGTTAAGATATTTTCAAAACATAAGAATATGGTAACAGGTGTATGACTAATGGTAACCAGATAGGATACCGATTTATTATGTTAGGGCCTGTATCTATGATTACCAATAGTAATCGGATTGGATACTGAATTATTATGTTATGGTTGGTATCTATGATTACCAATGGTAGTTGGGTTAGATACCGATCTAGTATGTTATGGTTTGTAGTAAGATAGACGATTCTTATCTTATGCCCTATTTGAAAACAGGAATGTAGCCTGTTGTCTTGCCTTTTTGGAACACTAGAGCAAGAGCGTAGGACAATTTGTAAGTACAACTCCGCCTACAGCATAGGTAAAAATGTTTTTACTGCTTTGCATGTTTTTCAAAACTCATTGCATTGATGTATATGATGCGTATGTTTTATGTTTTATTATTATGGCATCATGAAAGCATGCTCATTAATAATAAATCACATGACAAGAACAAGACTAAGTTTTCAAGTAAGAAACTGTTTTCAAGTATGAACTAAGCAAGAACAAGTTTTCATGTAATAAGACAAAACAAGCAAGTTTTTTCATGTCGTACCGTCCTGCCACGAGGGCGGGTTTAGGTTTGGTCTATGGTTTGAGTTGGACAGGGCTGGCTACCCCAACCACTCCATGGTGTGACCTACCACAAGGGTGGGTTAGGTCCATGGTTTGAGTTGGATTGAACTGACCGCCCCAACCACTCTAGTGCTGCGCGTCACGGTACGTACACTCATGTCAATGTTATGTAAGGGGCCCAAAAACTAAGCTAACATAAGAAAGCATAATTGGTTTATGCATTCTTCATAATTGGTTTATGCATTCTTTTACTAAAAATGATTTTGCAAGAAGAAAGTTGTACTTGCTAGGCGAAAGCTCATAACTTATGTTTATGCTGTAGGTAAGCAACCTACCGGCAATGCATGATACAAGACTGTGGAGAATGGCACGGCAGACTGTGAAATTTGGGTTGGACACCGCCACGTGTTTTGTAAAATATGTTTATGTTCATGATATGATATGGTTTATCAAATGTGTTAAGATGGTTTTAAAACTCAGTACTTAGTTAAATACATATAACTAAGTATGAGAATCTTTTAGGTTTTTAAAATGAGTTTAAGAGAAAAAAAAATATTTCCATATTTTTACGGAATACGAGAGTATGTTTAATTGTTTAAGTAAGTTAAGTATTTAAGTTAAGTAAGTATGGTAACGGCCTTACGTGGTCGGGCCGTTACATCTATATGTTCAAGTTTGGTGATTGTATGTCTTTTGGCTTAGAGATCAACATAAAATAACAACTTGGTAAATTAGTGAGTTATCAATATTGTGTTTTTCAAGTAAAAAGACAAGTGAATGGTTGAATTTTAAGAACGAATCCGACACGCTGCATGATGACTTAGGCTCGCGGCTTTGACCGTTCGAGGTAGTGTGTGCGGATTTTTAAACTAGAACCAACAAAAAAATAAACTGCCAGTTTTCGGAATGATTTGGATAGTTTTATGATAACTCAATTTTGAGCTTCTTAGAGGCCGAATTTGAACGAAGTTATAACTGAAAAGTTGCAGAACATGACAAATCCTAGGAGGCAACTTGTAAGTACAACCTTGCCTACAGTATGGGCAAAAATATTTTAACTGCTTTGCATCTTTTCCAAAACTCATACATTGATTTATATGATATATATATATGCTTTACATTTATTATTGTGGCATCATGAAAACATACTCACTAATAATTAATCACATGGCAAGAACAAGACCAAGTTTTCAAGTAAGAAACAGTTAAGATTCAAATTTTCAAGTATGATCAGATCAAAAACAAGTTTTCATATATTAAGACAAGCAAGTTGTCTTGTGTCGTATCGACCTAGCACAAGGGCGGGTTTAGTCCATGGTTTGAATTGGACTGGGTTGGCCACCCCAATCACTTCATAGCTGCGTGCCACGGTATGTACCCTCATGTTAAGTAAGGTTCCCAAAAATAAGTTAACATAAGAAAGCATAATTGATTCATGCATTATTTTGCGGGTTTAAGAAGTTGTACTTGCTGAGCGAAAGCTCATTACTTACGTTCATACTGTAGGTAAACAACCTACCGAAAATGCTTGAAGAAGACTGTGGAGAAATGGCATGGCAGACTGTGAAATTTGGGTCGGACACCGCCACATGTTTTATCAAATGTTTTCACGTTATGTTATGATAATTTGATGGTACCGGTACTTAGTGTTGAAACTATATTTACTACTATGGTAATTAGTATGGTTTGTAAAATATGTTAAGATAATTTATGAACTCAGTACATAATTAAGTATATAAATACACATATATATGTATGAAATTAAGTTAGGTTTTAAATTTGAGTTTAAAAGAAAAAAAAAATATTTAGGTACTTTTACGAAAATTAAGAGTAAGTTTAAGTATGTTTAAGTATTAAGTAGCAGCCACGTAAGGTGGGTCATCACATCTTGATGGCTCACATTTTAGTAATTACTGGTAGTGCATCTTAAGGGGTCTTTACCGCGGACTCTCCCTACTAAATAAATTTACTTCTTTTTTTTTTTATTGGCAGAAACATCAATTAAATAAATGGGCAATTCTACCATGAGGTAAAACAGTTTATCTCAAAGATGGAGTAAAAAGTTTCGGCTGTTGGATTCTTTTTCACGGTTTAGATGTTGTGCGCACACACAATTTTTTGTGCACCGTATCACACCTAATAATATGAACAATTGCAAAAAAGAAAAAGAAAAAAAAAAAAAAAAGAAAGAACCATGCTCCTTCAAAATCCCACCGGTTCGATGATGGAAGCGAGGAGTCATCGGAGGTGGCAAAGGAGGCCGCCGGTGTTTGGATGGAGGAGAGCCCGCTGTGTGTGCGTCGCCATGAGATTCGAAGGCCAAAGAGCCCATGATTGTCTCACCGGTGGTTGTCGCGACCGTGGGCCACCAGATCCGGTCTTGATTCATGTTGTTGTTCCCATTCAAGGTGTGGGTGAGCTGGATTCTTATTGTCGCCACTGTTCAACGTGATGTGTGGAGATAACATGGCTGTGGGTAACATTATTGGTGTTCTCCCCTATTATTATTTTTTTTTTTAGACTTGTGTTTGAGCTCATGTGTTCATATTTTGTTGATTCATTTAAATCTCAGCGTTTAGATAGATATATGTAGAAAACCAAAAAACCAATTTGGAAACAAAAGAAAGCTAGGGTTTCTTATTCCAATCAATGAATCAATATATACATCAAAAGAGGTTTATATAGGCTAATTAGAAAATATAAAAAGACTAATTTACCATTAACTGTTGAAAAGAAGGAAACCTAATAATAATAGGAAACAAGCAATAACATAATATAAAACTATATCGTCTAACATCCTCTTTCAAACTCATGATACTGCTACAAGTAGCATTGAGAGTTTGTCAAATAAGAAACGAAAACGTGAAATGGAAAGTGCCTTGGTAAACATGTCAGCAATCTGTATGGAAGAATAAACGAAAGGCGATATGATTGTGCTAAGTTGATAGTGATATCAAATGACATGATAATTAATCTCAATATGTTTGGTCCGCTCATGAAAGACTGAATTATTGGCAATCTGAATAGCACTCTTACTATTACAATATACGTGAGTAGGTCGATGAAGAAAAACACACATATTTGCAAGCAACCAACGCAACCAGACTATCTCACAAGTAGTAGAAGCCATAGCACGATATTTTGCTTCAGTGGAGGATCAGGAAATAACATCTTGCTTTTTACTCTTCCAAGAAATAAGAGAGTCCCCCAGAAAGATACAAAAGCCAGTGGTGGACTTGCGATCCGTCGGATTACTAGCCTAATCAGCATCAGAGTAAGCACACAGCTCGAAGGATGAAGTAGATGGAAGTAAAAGACTCTGAAACTGAGTGCTCCGAAGATACCTCAAAATACGTAGAATAGTAGCCCAATGAACTACAGTAGATGCAACGACAAACTGACTAACTATATGAACTGCATGTGCAATATCTGGCCGAGTGATAGTGAGATAAACCAAGCTGCTGACAATAGTACGGTATAAACTAGGATCCGGCAAAGGAGGACCATCAGAAGGAATATATCGAACATTAGTCTTAAGAGATGTATCAACAATCTTATTATCAGTAAGACGTGTATGCTCAAATATATCAGCTGTATACTTTGATTAGGAGAGAAGATAACCTTTCGGAGAAGAGGCGACCTCAATGCCCAAAAAATAACGTGGTGAGCTCAGATATTTCATGGCAAAGTAACAAGCTAACTCAATCTTTAGTGCTTCAATACCGTCAACATCATCACTAGTAATAATCATACCATCAACATATAAAGATAGTAAAATACGACCCGTACCAGTACATTGACAAACAAAGCTGAATCATGATGACTAGAGTGAAAGCCAAATAAAGTAATCACCGTAGAAAACTTCTCAAACCAGGCTCGGGGTGCTTGTTTGAGACCATAAAGAGTTTTTCTAAGCTAGCAGACTTCACCAGGTTGATGAGAAATACCAGAAAGAGGTACCATGTAAACTTCTTCATGAAGATCACTATTTAGAAAGGTATTTTTTACATCCATCTAAGATATATGCCATTGACGAATAGAGGCAACTACAATGAGAGTACAAACAGTAGTCATTTTTACAACTGGGATGAAAGTCTCCTCATAGTCCATACCATACTCCTGAGAGTAACCTTTAGCAACAAGTCAGGCTTTCTATCTTTCAATAGAGCCATTAGACTGCATTTTGATTTTATAGACCCAACGAGATCCAATTGGTCTTTTACCTGGTGGCAAAGGTATCAAGTCCCACGTATGTGTTAGATGCAAAACAGTAAGTTCCTCAGCCATAGCATCCTGCCAAAGTGGATCACAAATAGCTCTCTATAGGACAATGGCTCAGAGAAACGACGAATAGAAGCTAAAAAGGAAGTAAAAGAGCTAGAATAACAATAGTAAGTAAAATCTGGTAGCTTGGCATACTTACGAGAACACATAGAGTGACGAAAGGGAGGAGGAGGAGGAGCCGCAGTCTCAGGAGGTGGTTGGTCAGCCGTAGGAGGAGATGGAGCAATGGTAGCATCAGGAACCATAGTACCAAAATCTACTGAACTATCAGTAGGAACTCTACAAGAAACATTATCTGAAACTGGAGCAGGTACTTGTGAAACAGATTGTAAGACTGTGTTAGTGTCAAGAGTGAAAGGATCGATATGTTTGAAATCAGACTTAGTCAGATTATGAGAACTAGCATGAATATAAAAGAATGAGATATGTTTAAGAAACACAACATGATGAGAGACATATAATTTTTGACTAACTGGATCAAAACAACGATATCTTTTTTGACCTGCACCATAATCCAAAAAGACACATACAATAGACCGCGATGATAATTTACTACGCTTGACATGAGGACGAAGGGTAAAACAGGTGAAACCAAAAACACGTAAGGAAGAATAATCAAGAGCATATCCATACAACTTTTCAAACGATGATAGACTTGAATTTTATGAGGTTGGAATCCTATTAATCAAATGAGCAGCAGTAAGAATTGCTTCTTCCCAAAATTCACTAGGAACACTAGAAGACAATAAAATAGTGTTGGAAAAATCGGATCCGATATCAGAGTTACGGCGCAGCGGAAGTTTTAAAATTTTTATGCCGATTCGGAAAAGAAGCTCATGATGCATATAACAATAAATTAAATTCATGATCAAGCGTACCTTATTTCTTGGATTCCGGAATTGCTAGAGCGTTTGACCAACGTGTCTTCTCTATTATTCTCGAGTTCCACGTCTCAGAGTGTGTGTGGGCACACGTTCTATGAATCCAAGTGACCGGTGTTGCTTTCCGAAGTCTAGATCCTTCCTTCTCAATTCCGATGTTCCTCGTTGAGAATATTATCCAACTTCTTTCTTCAAAACTGTAAAACAGGAACCGGTTAACCTCCTATGAAAATTATCACTCGGTTTAACCTTCCTCACAATTTTGATTCAATAGAATTTTCTCCCTTTTTCTCTCTCACAAGATAGCCGAATTTTATGATGTGGAAGAAACCCAAATTATTTTTCTTCTCACTCTCAAAAACGTTTTTCCTCTTTGTGAATTACCAAAAAAAAAAAATTTTTCAAGAATTCCTAGCCTTTATATAGAAGTCCAATCCTTTTCAAAATTTATCTCCTTTAAAAAATAATTAATTATTATTTTTCTGGATAAATTTTGAATCAAAAGATCATACAACTTTAGGACTAGATTCATTGAATCTTAAAACGTTTTTCCAAGAGGAAATCAATCCTCAAAAAATTCGGCCACTTTGAGATAAATCTTGATTGGTGGTTCAAATTTTAAATCAAGAATCTAGACTAGTCAAAAGATCCTAGTCCTATCTAGATTCAAATTCCTTTTAAACCCTTTTGAATTTAAATATGATTCACTTATTTGAATTAAATATTTTCCACACAACATCAACCATATTAATTAATTTAAATCAATGGAATATTTCAAATTTTCTTTCCTCACAAAAAACCGTGCACATCAATTTAAGGAAAGAAAAATCCATCAAATAATTTCCATTATTTAAATCAATTAATAATTTAATGTTAGGAATATATTTGAATAATTTTGAAACAAAATTTTCTTCTCTCCACCTATCTAAAAACCGTGCACCATATTTAGATTAGGAGAGAAAAATTTGTTTTCCAAAATTAAATAATTCAAACACAATCTTATTTCAAAATTCAATTAATCAATCTCATGTTGACAAATCATATTATTTGTCTACACAAATCTCACATGTCCAATCCTTTCTGGATTGCATGTTAGAGAGTATCATGTCTTAATAGACATTACTAAATTCCATTTAAATTTACCGATCTCATTAGGAACAAATCCCGAGACGCTATACGGAACTCTATGAGCTAATAGAGGGACCCGATGGAAATATGTAAAGAGGCTCCTATAATTGTGAAAAATTAATCCCAGATTAATTATTCATCAATTATCAACTTCAATACTATTCCACTAAAAGTTTGAAGCTGAACTCCTATTTACATACCGTATTACGAAAGCTCTCTTACGCAGCGCTTCTTCCATGATTTATTCATCGCTTGCTTAATCCCCATATGTTATCCATGATTGAATTAAGGACTTTTTCCGTTTTACCTTTTCAATCATTTTAACTTAAAGTTCCATTATTCTCTATTGAAAGAATCACCAATTGTAAAACCATACAATTGGTAAACCACCAGAGAACACAAAGTAAACCGATGGCCAAGATCGTGTTATACTATCTTTCAATCCCCGAATAATGCCTTTAAGTAGATAACATTTACTATCCTTAAGATAGCTATGGATTCCGTATCTATGAATCTTGATTTCTCCATCCATAAGTCATGCACCCAAAACACAAGTATATTGACCATGAATTAACAGTGTCTCACCTATAGTGCATTAAAGTACATAAGTCGTGGATACGAACTCAAGTAATCATTTCAGGATTAAGATTAATGCAGGATGATAATCAAAGTGTTATTGATTCTTATAAATGGAATTATTAAACCGAATCAATTAACACTTTAGGTCCAGTCCAATGTCATACCTCAATACTGGTATACATTAAAGTTTCTACTCGGAACCTATCCGATGGTTAAGACAAACAATCCCTCCAAGGAAGTAGATAACCTTTACAATCTTATCATGAATAAGATCCCCAAATCTTATTCCATCGATTGCGGACTATTTATTTAGACTGTTATCAAATTACCACGTCTTCTATGTATACCCCGTATACATATGGTAATCCGATATATTACCAACAGCCAAGGAGTATTTTATGTTTGCTCAAAATAACCATACAATCAACAAATGAAAGTAAATAGGACACAACTTATTAAACATGAATAACATCCTCTTATTAATATCAAAATGTCATATTTATAGAAAATCCCTAATATTGATTTTCTATCCTTAGGGCACATTTAGATCCCAACAATCTCCCACTTGCCCTAAGCGAGTAAATGTAACATATTACGCATCCCCATGCCTTCAACGTGTTCTTCGAATCTTCTGGCCACCAAAGTCTTCGTGAACGGGTCAGCAAGATTGTCCTCTGATGCGATTTTGCAAACCGTCACATTTCCACTCTCAACAAAGCCTCTGATAATGTGATATTTTTTGTCAATGTGCTTACTCCTCTTATGATGCCTAGGATCCTTGGTATTAGCTACTGCTGCACTGTTGTCACAGTAGAGCACCATAGCTTTATCCATACCAGGAACGACCTCAAGGTCACTAAGGAACCTGCGGAGCCATACCGCTTCCTTTGATGCCTCACTGGCTGCCACATACTCAGCTTCCATGGTCGAATCAGCAATGCAAGATTGCTTAATACTCCTCCACACAACGGCACCACCTCCAAGGGTAAAAACAGATCCTGAAGTCGATTTCCTTGAATCCTGATCTGATTGAAAATCAGAATCTGTGTATCCTCTAGGAACAAGATCCTGACCGGAATACACTAGCATATAGTCCCTCGTTCTCCGTAGATACTTGAGTATATGCTTGACCGCAGCCCAATGGTTTGGTCCCGGATTCGACTGATATCGACTTACCATACCAACCGCAAAACAAATGTCAAGCCTAGTGCATAACATAGCGTACATAAGACTACCTACCGCTGATGCATAAGATACATTTTTCATACGCTCACTTTCTTCCGATGTCTTGGGACAGTCATCTCTAGAAAGCTTGATTCCAATTCTGAAAGGTTGGGCACCTTTCTTGGAATCTTTCATAGAAAACTTCTCAAGTACTTTATCAATATATGAAGCTTGAGAGAGTGCTATCATTTTGTTCTTTCTATCTCTAAAGAGTTGAATACCAAG
Source organism: Ficus hirta (assembly GCA_038430175.1). NCBI lineage: Eukaryota > Viridiplantae > Streptophyta > Magnoliopsida > Rosales > Moraceae > Ficus > Ficus hirta. Next base: position 15,323,261 of record CM076592.1, read on the forward strand.
AACATAACTAGCTTCTCCTAAGTCCTTCATTTCAAACTGTTTGGCTAACCAAACTTTGACAGATGATAATGTAACCACATCGTTTCCAATAAGCAATATATCATCCACATAAAGTACAAGGAAAACCACTTTCTCGTTCTTGATACATTTATAAACACATGGTTCATCAATGTTTTGTTCGAATCCATAGGTTTTGATCGCTTGATCAAACCTAATATTCCAAGAACGAGATGCTTGCTTTAATCCATAAATGGATTTAAGCAACTTGCATACTTTGTCTTCTTGGCCTTTTGCCTTGAACCCGTCTGGCTGTATCATATAGATATCTTCTTCAAGAGAGCCATTTGTGACGACCCGCCTAGCGCCGGCCGTTACCATACATTCTTACATAATAATAGATGAAAATTTAGACAGAAAATTTTTTTTTTTTTTTTTTTTTTTATACAACTGATAAGTATTGTTTAACTTGGAAAGTCCATAATGAACATTTATATCCATACATATACTTATACTTAATTACTTATAGCGGAAATGTGTTTTTGTACTTAAATACATCATATTTAGCGTAGCATAATTTAACAAAAAGAAACGTAGTGATTCCGTCCCACAGTTTCACAGCTTTGCCTTGCCATGCTCCACCGCCTTGTATCAAGAAATACTGCATGGTTGCTTACCTACAGCATAAACTTAAAACATGAGCTTTCGCTCAGCAAGCACAACTATTTATCCACAAAACATATCATGATAACATAATGCATGAACCATTTATGATCAATTTCTGTTTTCATAAGTTAGCGTAGATTTTGGGCCCTTACATAACTTAACATGAATGTACGTACCGTGGCGCGCTGCCATGGAGTGGTTGGGGCGGCCAGCCCTGTCCAACTCAAACCATGAACCAAACCCGACCTGACGCGGGTCGATACGACATATAGCTTCCTGCTTATATTAAAAGTCTTGTTCTTGTCTTATTTCATACTTGAAATATTGTTTCATATTCATAACCAGTTTCTTAACTGAAGCTGGGGTTTCATATTTTACCAACTCGTTATTCTTTAATGAGCATACTTCATGATGTCATAATATCACATTTCTCATCATATCAACATACATACTATAAACATACATTCATGAACTTGAACACATACATGCCATACATTCATCATTTCTTGCATACATACATGCCATTCGTACTTTAATATTATCATATCTTAACAATGTATATACATACATATCATAAATATTTCTTATACACATAACATTATAAACTTGATATCATACAAGCCATAACGTTTTATCATGCTTATATCATTATAAACTTGAAAGCATTCAACAAACAATTTTTTTTTTTTGTTTATGCTGTAGGCGGAGTCGTACTTACCGTTACTGCGCCTTGAATCACAATCTTTCACTCAAACAGGTCGTTTCCCTGTTTTCAAGAAAATCATAGGATGAGTATCATCCTATCATAATAACACAATGATTCTAATTGCTAACAACCATTCCTAAATTTCAACTCCTTTTTGAAATTTAGTAAAAACTCTAATCATTTTGAAAATCGGGTTCCAAAACCAATTCATAAAGTTTAGTTCTTTTCTTACAAATCTGTTTCGAATCTGGAAAAGTTTTCTTCATTAAAGTTGTAGATATTGAAGTCTCCTACAACTTTTGTTTTAACCTCAAACTTCAAATCAGCCTTTAACATGCTTATTTTTGCCTTATAATATTTTTCGACCAAACTTACTGCTTATAATTTGGTCTCGGGTTTTTATAGAAATAAAGGTCTTAAAAGCCTTATTTTCAAAAACTGGCCGCGTTGGCCCCTAGGATTTTCCTTCCTCTACAACTTTGCAGTTTTAACTTTTTAAAGATTCGGCCTCTAAAGGCCTCTAAATATTGTTTCAGAAAAACTGCTCGGATAGAGACTTAATCAAGCATACAAAAACCCTAGTGCATGTATCTTACCAAATTTAAACTCTTGCTTGATCATACTAATCATTCTCTTAATTTATAAATGGAGAACTAGAGGATAACAATATTTACCTCAAGTTTCACGGATGGAATTCTTAATCTAAGGTAATTGAAAATTCTCTCACACTAAACCGAAAAGCTTTTCTAGTTTTCTTTTCTTTCTTTTCTTTCTTTTCTTTGCTCGGTTTCTATGGCAGGGTTGGGAGGAATTTGTGCTGCTCAAGGTTGTGTGTGTGTGTTGGCTAACCAAATGACACAACAGCATCTTCACCTATTTATAGATGAAACACAATTTTCCAAAATTGCTAACTAACCCCTAAAGATACCCTAGTTTGTTCTTTGGTCCCTACAAGAGACCAATTTGGTCTTGTCTTCTTGAAGGGTGGCCGGCCACTCTTGTGTCTTTCATGCCAAGTAACCCAAGCTAGGGTTGCTTACTCATGTGGCCTAGGGACCATGAGGTGTCCCCTCCTTGGTGTGGCCGGCCTTGGGTGGAAGTCATGCATGCCTTGGTTTGCCAACAAGCAAAGCTAGTAAGCTTACTAAGCTTGCCTAGGTGCAAAGGTGTCAAGCCCTAAAGGAGTTCAAGAATTCCATCTTTGGTAAATTGGGAGATAGTCCTTGAAGTCAAGCTATTTTTCTCCTTGGTCCCTATGTGTTGGCCGGCCATGCTTCACCCAATTTGCCAAGCAAGCCAAGCTAGGGTTGCTTACTCATCAAGGCTACATTTGAGGTGGCACTTCCTTGGGTGGCCGGTCCTAGGGTGAGGTGTGCAAAGCTTGGTTTGCCAAGGAGGCTAGGCTAGGTAACCTAGGGTGTTGGCTCATCAAAGCTAGGCCAAGGAGGTGTCTTTCCCTTGGGTGGCCGGTCATGGTGTGGTGTGCAAGGCTTGGCTTGCCACATAGGTAAAACTAGGCTTGCTTATTCACCAAAGCTAGACCATGAGGTGTCTAACCAAGGTGATGGCCGGTCATGGTGTCAACCTAGCAAGACATTGGCTTGCCAAGTGTGTAGGGCTAAGCACTCTTACTCACCAAGGCTAGGTTTTTGTGGTGTCACACTCTTGAGGTGGCCGGCCCTTGGGTGGTGGCTTAGTGTGCAAGCCTTGGTTTGCTTGCTCACCAAGACTACACCATGGTGTGTTACTTCCTTAGGTGGCCGGCCTTTGGTGCCTAGGTCTGCAAGCCTTGGCTTGCCATGGGTGCAAGGCTAGGGGTGTGACTAAGCCAAGCTATTACCTAGGGTTTCTCCCCTATGTGGCCGGTTTTGGTGTAACCAAGTGAGACAACATTGCTAAATGTGTCTTAACATAAAATCAACCAACCATACTAAAGTGTTAAAACACTAAACTTAGGGTTTGATTTGTAAACTTCTATTAACACTTAAAATCTTCTAATTTGCATAACCTTTTTCAAGAACAAGGTTACTTGCTCATCAAGCCATGACGTGGCCGGTTCCCATAGTGACACATGGCATAATGGGATTGGTTTTAGCTAGAGTTTTCAAAAACGATCTTAACTTGACATCCTTGATTTCAAACCAAACTAACTAAACTAAAAATGGGTCATTGACTTAATTGAACTAAGAAACTTTACTTAAAGAGTCCCTGGTTCAAAAATTTACATAATTGCTGATAAGTTTACAATCTTTTTCAAAATTGCACAATGGCCCCTAAAGGCAAAATATTTGCACTTTAGTCCCTATGACTTGGCCAATTTTTGTTAAGCCTTTAAACATCAAGTTTTCACTAAATCCTTCCTCAAAAGACTTTTTAGCTTCAAAATCATAAACTTTTCTTAATTTGCAAATTGACCCCTAAACATAAAATATTTGCATTTTGGTCCCTGTGAGGTGACCAATCATAGTAATGACACTTGTCATCAGAGGTGTCATCCTTAAAGGTCTGGTTTGGCTTATCTCCCAAATGCAGTCCTTTCGTAAAATAACATAAAATCATAAAGCATAAACTTACACCTTTTTCTTTTAACAAAAAGGTCTTAAACTTGCATAACTAACTTATTTGAATCTTTTAACTAAAGATTCAACAACTTTTCATAGAAACATATCATACATATAACATAAACAGACTTTGATTCTTAACAAAAGAAATCATAAGTTTACAAACAAGTTGGTTATTACAATCTACCCTCCTTAAAGAAATTTTCGTCCCCGAAAATCAGTACAAGTAGGGATAGTTCTTTCTCATTTCTTCTTCTACTTCCCACGTTGCTTCTTGAATATTATGATTCTGCCATAACACCTTAACCATCGGAATGGTTTTGTTTCTTAAAACCTTTTCTTCCCGATCTAGAATTCGTATTGGCCTTTCCTCGTACGTCAAATCTGTTTGTACTTCGACCGGTTCTTGACTTAGCACATGAGAAGGATCAGGTACGTATTTCTTCAACATTGAAACGTGAAAAACATTGTGTATAGAAGCTAAAGCTGGCGGTAAAGCAAGCTTGTAGGCAACTTTTCCAATTCTTTCGAGGATTTCAAACGGACCTGTGTATCTTGGACTGAGCTTTCCCTTCTTACCAAACCTCATAATCCCCTTGACTGGAGCAATCTTGAGAAAAACAGAATCTCCAACTTGGAATTCTAAAGGTCTTCGACGTTTATCAGCATAACTCTTCTGTCGACTGAAAGCTACATCGAGCCGTTGCTTGATCATCTTGACGTCTTCTGAGGTTTTTCTGATAAAGTCCGTAGTTTGAAGTTGCTTCTGTCCGACTTCCTGCCAATGGATGGGAGATCGACATTTCCTTCCATATAGCGCTTCAAATGGAGCCATACCAATAGAAGTGTGGTAACTATTATTATACGAAAATTCGATCAAGGGTAACTTTTGATCCCAATTTCCCTTGAAATCCAAAACACAAGATCTCAACATATCTTCTAAGGTCTGGATCGTGCGCTCCGATTGTCCATCAGTCTGAGGGTGGAATGCAGTACTGAATTTCAACCTTGACCCCATAGCTGTGTGAACACTTTTCCAAAATCGCGAAGTAAATCGCCCATCTCGATCTGAAATAATGGATTTTGGAACTCCATGCAACTTAACAACCTGAGATACATAAATTTCAGCTAATTTCTCAACCGAAAAGGTGGCTTTACTAGCAATGAAATGGGCTGATTTGGTTAATCTATCCACAATTACCCAAATCATATCATTTCCACTAGTGGTCCTGGGTAGTCCAACTACGAAATCCATGGTGATTTGTTCCCATTTCCATTCTGGGAGTTCTATCTTTTGAAGATCTCCGCCAGGTTGTCGGTGTTCAGCTTTAACTTTCTGACAAGTTAGACACTTTGATACAAATTCAGCAATTTCTCTCTTCATGTTCGGCCACCAAAAGTTCTCCTTAAGGTCCTTATACATCTTAGTAGCTCCAGGGTGAACTGAGTATGGCGTTTCATGCGCTTCTGACATGATTTGTTTCCTTAGAAACTCAAAGTTAGGAACACAAATCCTTCCTTTGAAAAGAATTAGCCCATTCGCAGACGTCTTAAATTCCTTATCTTCTTCGCCAAGTAGCTGAATTTTCAACAAAAAGGAATCTTTCCTTTGATAGTCCTTAATGGTTTCTAGGAGATTAGACTGAAGAGTCAAAACAGACAATTTTCCGGTTAGCATTTCTAATCGGAAATCAGAAATTTCCTTTTTGAGGGGTTCGGACATCATTTCAAGAGACATGAGCATACCGGATGACTTCCTGCTCAGCGCATCTGCAACCTTGTTTGCCTTTCCAGGATGATAAAGAATTTCACAATCATAATCCTTTACGAGTTCGAGCCATCTTCGTTGCCGCATATTAAGCTCCTTTTGAGTAAAAATGTATTTGAGACTTTGATGATCGGTAAAAATCTCACATCTATTACCATACAGGTAATGTCTCCAAATCTTCAAAGCGAAAACCACCGCAGCAAGCTCCAAATCGTGAGTCGGGTAGTTCCGTTCATGGTCCTTTAGTTGACGTGAAGCATAAGCAACCACATTTCTTCCTTGCATAAGGACGGCTCCTAGTCCAGTTTTCGACGCATCACTATAAATGGCGAAATTTCCTGCATCAACATCCGGAATGATCAACACTGGTGCACTTGTAAGTTTCCTCTTGAGCTCTTGGAAGTTTTCTTCACACTTCTGTGTCCACTCAAACTTTCTCCCCTTTTTAGTAAGAGCTGTTAGTGGCGCTGCTGTCTTGGAGAATCCTTCAACGAACCGTCGGTAGTATCCGGCCAAGCCTAGAAAGCTTCGTATTTCCGTAACGTTTCTGGGTGCTGACCATGCACTAACTGCTTCTATCTTAGCAGGATCGACAGAAATTCCTTCCCTTGAAACTACGTGGCCTAAGAAATGTACTTTCTCCAACCAAAATTCACATTTAGTGAATTTGGCATAAAGCTGATTCCGTCTTAAGGTTTCCAAAACCATCTTGAGGTGCTGCTCGTGTTCCTTTGTAGATTTTGAATAGATCAAAATATCATCAATGAAGATGATAACAAACTTATCCAAATAATCTTTAAACACCCGATTCATAAGGTCCATAAAAGCAGCTGGAGCATTAGTTAATCCAAAAGGCATGACTAAATACTCATAATGTCCATAACGTGTACGAAACGCCGTCTTAGGAATATCTCCTTCCTTGATTCTGAGTTGATGGTAGCCTGAACGCAAGTCAATCTTCGAGAATACCAAAGCTCCTCTAAGTTGATCGAAGAGATCGTCGATTCTCGGGAGAGGGTACTTGTTCTTAATCGTGATCTTATTCAACTCGCGATAGTCAATACACATTCGTAACGTTCCATCCTTCTTCTTGACAAACAACACAGGTGCTCCCCACGGGGAATGGCTTTGACGAATAAATCCCTTGTCCAACAGTTCTTGCAACTGCACTTGAAGTTCCCTAAGCTCAGCTGGGGCCATGCGATAAGGTGCTTTCGATATTGGAGCTGTTCCTGGCAACAATTCTATTTCGAAAGAGATTTCACGCTCGGGCGGAAGTTTAGTTAAATCTTTTGGAAAGACGTCTACATATTCCCTAATAATAGGAACATCTTCGGGCTGTAGCTCTTTTTCTTGTTCTTTGTCCACCATGTTAGCTAAGTACCCTTGACATCCATTAGCTAACATTTTCCAAGCTTTCATTGCAGAAACAAGCCGGGTTGATGAGCTCTTAGACTGGCCGTGAAAGTTGAATTCCTCTTCGCCGAAAAGACTAAACGTAACACAACGCTTTCGACAATCAATCTTAGCGTTGTACTTATCTAAGAAATCCATTCCCAGGATTACATCAAAATCCTGAAGCTTAATTGCAATCAGGTCTACATATAATTCTCTACCACACATAACTATCGGAATATTTCGCATCCAGGAATCAGATAACAAAATATCTCCCGATGGAAGAGAGGTTCTAAAAGGTTGCCCTATACTTTCTACATTTCTATCTAACTTCCGGGCATACTCCATTGATATAAACGAATGGGTGGCACCAGAATCAATTAGGGCAAATGCATCATAAGCGGCTATAGAGATCTGACTTGTTACTACATTAGAAGTTCCAGCCTCAGCATCTCCCTTTGTGTAAGCATAAATCCTGGCTTGTGGTTCAGGAGCTTCAAGTCTTCCTTGTACCATCGAAGGACTTTCGACCTTTGCTTGTACCGCGTGAAGCTGTCGATTTGGATTCCTATTCTGGTACTGAGGGTTCTGGTTCTGACTATGGGAGGTGCAATTCTTCGCATAATGACCTTCCTTGCCACAAAGGTAGCAAGCGTTTGTTCCCATCCTACATACGCCTGGATGTTTCTTTCCACATTGAGTACACACAGGATAACTGTTATTATTACCCTCATTCCCACGGTTGTTCCTCTTCTGGGGGTAATTCTTCTGTTGACCCTGGCCCTGGCCCATAGTATTCTCTCTTCTTTTATTCCTTCCAAACTGCTTGGAACTTTGGTTGGAATTACTAGTCTGGCCTTTTAAGTTCGGCTGCTGGTTCTGCCTAGACTGTATCTGTCTCTCTACAGCTTTTTCTTCCTTCTTAGCTTTGAATATCTGAACCCGCGCTTCCTTATCCTGATTAATCCAGTATTCTGCTCTCATAGCTCGACTAATACAATCAGCTACAAGAGTTGGAGGGCTACTTCCAGCACTAACTTGCTTGGCGATGTCTGTCCGAAACATTTTCATCATCCTCCTTACTTTCTCTCTCTCGTTCGGTACCAGTTCCGGACATAAACGAGCAAGCTGTTCAAATTTCTTGACTGCTTCCATCACGGATAAAGATCCTTGCTTAAAGCTGGTAAACTCATCCTGTTGAGCTGCAAGAATCTCCTGGTTGTAGTACATCACTCTGAATTCGTCAACAAAATCTTGCCATTGCATGAACGCCACGTTTCTGCGCATCTGAACCGTTCTCCACCAATGACGTGCGTCTTTCTTAAGTGCAAAGGAGGCACAAAGAACTTTCTCCTGTTCCGTAAGTCCCATAAAATCCAAAATTACTTGGATATCGATCAGCCAATTATCTGCCACTAATGGATCTGTGGTTCCTTCAAATTCAGGTGCCTTCATTCGCCTAAATCGTTCATACAACAGATCTTCCCTAACTATAGGTGGATTCCTTTGCAGACCTTCGGGTGCTATCGGAACTTCTTGATGAACCTCTGGTGCTTGAGGCACTGCTGGAGGTACAGGGTTATTTTGAGGTGGGGCTTCGTTCACTCGAGGCACTTGATTCAGCTGGGCTACTTGTTCCCGAAGCTGGTTCGTTTCTTGTTGTTGTTCCCGCAATTGTCGTTGCAAGGTAGCTACTATATTTGCAAGATCAGGTTCTTGCGGAATGGGATTCGCTCGGGTACGTGGACGCGACATCTTCTATTTCTTATCTAATTACGATAAAGATATTGTTATACTACAAATATCTTTTCGTTCATTCATATCTAATCATAAAATCTTATTATGAATACTACTTACTTATCATATCATATCATCGTATCATACCATAACATCATGACATAAAACATAACATTTGAGATTCATCATAATCTCATCATTCCATGACATATCATATGTTGTTCATAATCTTGCATTCCATCATCATTCATAATTCATAACTCATAATTCATACATTCATAATTCAACCATACCATCATGTACATATTCTCTACTTGCTATATACATAAATACATGATCAAGTACAAGATAGAAGTGATTATCACTTTCTATCTTACATACATACTATTTTAATCTTAAACTATCTATTCCGATGATATCTCAGAGAATACGTCCCAGTCCTCCTCATCGAACAAAACTTCTTCCGGATCATCCTCCATATGAACATCTTCTTCTTCTTCATCTCCATTATCCAGGATGATTTCGTGAGGATCCTCTTGGGGATTCATGCCATCAATATCCTCTTGTGGAGGAATCTCCTGAAGTGGTATTGCCGGAATAGGGTCCTCTGGCAATGCTGGTCCCCATTGGAAGGGTGGCTCCTCCACGTCATTGTTGTTAACTGGGACTTGGATATTGTTTTCCACTAAGGCATCTGCTTGAACCATGTGAGTTATCAACTCCGCTTCCATGATGTCGTTAATCATGTGTTCCAGAGTCATTCCTAGTGCCGGTGGCTGAATGTGATCCCTGACATCAGGTGGCAGTCCTTCTCGGAGTAGTTGCAATGCCCGAAACTCTGGGTCGCCCATTTCTGGAATATGAGGCAACATAGCCTCCTGAAATCTTCGACAATAATGGCCCATCGACTCTCCCGGATAAGCATGCCAATCATACACATAGTTAAGATATCGGACAAGATTCATGTCACGATAAATTTCTGGATCCCGATAATGTCCGTTGGCGTCTTCCTCCAGTGGAGGTCCAAAACGAGCAGTGATAACATGGCGAAAGTTTTCCCATGATCCTCCCTGAACTTCTTGTTCTCCTGTTATTCTCCACCACAATCTAACATCTACTGCTAGACAACGACTTGCTAACGATACCTGTAGATGGGGTGGAATATGACCTATTCGGAATATAGCCTCCATGTCGTGAAGCCATGATGCGAGTGTCACAGTTCGTCTAGATCCATCAAATACTAGAGGAGACATCGTGAAAAATGCGTAGGCTGCACTTCGATCGTCGTCCATTTTCCTCAAATCTAGATTATACAAATTCATAATATAAATACGAAATATTTGTTTAACTTACAATGACTGTGGCGCAGGCAAACAAACTGTGAAACCGGAAGGTAGGAACTAAAGCTCTGATACCAACTCTTGTGACGACCCGCCTAGCGCCGGCCGTTACCATACATTCTTACATAATAATAGATGAAAATTTAGACAGAAAAAATTTTTTTTTTTTTTTTTTTATACAACTGATAAGTATTGTTTAACTTGGAAAGTCCATAATAAACATTTATATCCATACATATACTTATACTTAATTACTTATAGCGGAAATGTGTTTTTGTACTTAAATACATCATATTTAGCGTAGCATAATTTAACAAAAAGAAACGTAGTGATTCCGTCCCACAGTTTCACAGCTTTGCCTTGCCATGCTCCACCGCCTTGTATCAAGAAATACTGCATGGTTGCTTACCTACAGCATAAACTTAAAACATGAGCTTTCGCTCAGCAAGCACAACTATTTATCCACAAAACATATCATGATAACATAATGCATGAACCATTTATGATCAATTTCTGTTTTCATAAGTTAGCGTAGATTTTGGGCCCTTACATAACTTAACATGAATGTACGTACCGTGGCGCGCTGCCATGGAGTGGTTGGGGCGGCCAGCCCTGTCCAACTCAAACCATGAACCAAACCCGACCTGACGCGGGTCGATACGACATATAGCTTCCTGCTTATATTAAAAGTCTTGTTCTTGTCTTATTTCATACTTGAAATATTGTTTCATATTCATAACCAGTTTCTTAACTGAAGCTGGGGTTTCATATTTTACCAACTCGTTATTCTTTAATGAGCATACTTCATGATGTCATAATATCACATTTCTCATCATATCAACATACATACTATAAACATACATTCATGAACTTGAACACATACATGCCATACATTCATCATTTCTTGCATACATACATGCCATTCGTACTTTAATATTATCATATCTTAACAATGTATATACATACATATCATAAATATTTCTTATACACATAACATTATAAACTTGATATCATACAAGCCATAACGTTTTATCATGCTTATATCATTATAAACTTGAAAGCATTCAACAAACAATTTTTTTTTTTGTTTATGTTGTAGGCGGAGTCGTACTTACCGTTACTGCGCCTTGAATCACAATCTTTCACTCAAACAGGTCGTTTCCCTGTTTTCAAGAAAATCATAGGATGAGTATCATCCTATCATAATAACACAATGATTCTAATTGCTAACAACCATTCCTAAATTTCAACTCCTTTTTGAAATTTAGTAAAAACTCTAATCATTTTGAAAATCGGGTTCCAAAACCAATTCATAAAGTTTAGTTCTTTTCTTACAAATCTGTTTCGAATCTGGAAAAGTTTTCTTCATTAAAGTTGTAGATATTGAAGTCTCCTACAACTTTTGTTTTAACCTCAAACTTCAAATCAGCCTTTAACATGCTTATTTTTGCCTTATAATATTTTTCGACCAAACTTACTGCTTATAATTTGGTCTCGGGTTTTTATAGAAATAAAGGTCTTAAAAGCCTTATTTTCAAAAACTGGCCGCGTTGGCCCCTAGGATTTTCCTTCCTCTACAACTTTGCAGTTTTAACTTTTTAAAGATTCGGCCTCTAAAGGCCTCTAAATATTGTTTCAGAAAAACTGCTCGGATAGAGACTTAATCAAGCATACAAAAACCCTAGTGCATGTATCTTACCAAATTTAAACTCTTGCTTGATCATACTAATCATTCTCTTAATTTATAAATGGAGAACTAGAGGATAACAATATTTACCTCAAGTTTCACGGATGGAATTCTTAATCTAAGGTAATTGAAAATTCTCTCACACTAAACCGAAAAGCTTTTCTAGTTTTCTTTTCTTTCTTTTCTTTCTTTTCTTTGCTCGGTTTCTATGGCAGGGTTGGGAGGAATTTGTGCTGCTCAAGGTTGTGTGTGTGTGTTGGCTAACCAAATGACACAACAGCATCTTCACCTATTTATAGATGAAACACAATTTTCCAAAATTGCTAACTAACCCCTAAAGATACCCTAGTTTGTTCTTTGGTCCCTACAAGAGACCAATTTGGTCTTGTCTTCTTGAAGGGTGGCCGGCCACTCTTGTGTCTTTCATGCCAAGTAACCCAAGCTAGGGTTGCTTACTCATGTGGCCTAGGGACCATGAGGTGTCCCCTCCTTGGTGTGGCCGGCCTTGGGTGGAAGTCATGCATGCCTTGGTTTGCCAACAAGCAAAGCTAGTAAGCTTACTAAGCTTGCCTAGGTGCAAAGGTGTCAAGCCCTAAAGGAGTTCAAGAATTCCATCTTTGGTAAATTGGGAGATAGTCCTTGAAGTCAAGCTATTTTTCTCCTTGGTCCCTATGTGTTGGCCGGCCATGCTTCACCCAATTTGCCAAGCAAGCCAAGCTAGGGTTGCTTACTCATCAAGGCTACATTTGAGGTGGCACTTCCTTGGGTGGCCGGTCCTAGGGTGAGGTGTGCAAAGCTTGGTTTGCCAAGGAGGCTAGGCTAGGTAACCTAGGGTGTTGGCTCATCAAAGCTAGGCCAAGGAGGTGTCTTTCCCTTGGGTGGCCGGTCATGGTGTGGTGTGCAAGGCTTGGCTTGCCACATAGGTAAAACTAGGCTTGCTTATTCACCAAAGCTAGACCATGAGGTGTCTAACCAAGGTGATGGCCGGTCATGGTGTCAACCTAGCAAGACATTGGCTTGCCAAGTGTGTAGGGCTAAGCACTCTTACTCACCAAGGCTAGGTTTTTGTGGTGTCACACTCTTGAGGTGGCCGGCCCTTGGGTGGTGGCTTAGTGTGCAAGCCTTGGTTTGCTTGCTCACCAAGACTACACCATGGTGTGTTACTTCCTTAGGTGGCCGGCCTTTGGTGCCTAGGTCTGCAAGCCTTGGCTTGCCATGGGTGCAAGGCTAGGGGTGTGACTAAGCCAAGCTATTACCTAGGGTTTCTCCCCTATGTGGCCGGTTTTGGTGTAACCAAGTGAGACAACATTGCTAAATGTGTCTTAACATAAAATCAACCAACCATACTAAAGTGTTAAAACACTAAACTTAGGGTTTGATTTGTAAACTTCTATTAACACTTAAAATCTTCTAATTTGCATAACCTTTTTCAAGAACAAGGTTACTTGCTCATCAAGCCATGACGTGGCCGGTTCCCATAGTGACACATGGCATAATGGGATTGGTTTTAGCTAGAGTTTTCAAAAACGATCTTAACTTGACATCCTTGATTTCAAACCAAACTAACTAAACTAAAAATGGGTCATTGACTTAATTGAACTAAGAAACTTTACTTAAAGAGTCCCTGGTTCAAAAATTTACATAATTGCTGATAAGTTTACAATCTTTTTCAAAATTGCACAATGGCCCCTAAAGGCAAAATATTTGCACTTTAGTCCCTATGACTTGGCCAATTTTTGTTAAGCCTTTAAACATCAAGTTTTCACTAAATCCTTCCTCAAAAGACTTTTTAGCTTCAAAATCATAAACTTTTCTTAATTTGCAAATTGACCCCTAAACATAAAATATTTGCATTTTGGTCCCTGTGAGGTGACCAATCATAGTAATGACACTTGTCATCAGAGGTGTCATCCTTAAAGGTCTGGTTTGGCTTATCTCCCAAATGCAGTCCTTTCGTAAAATAACATAAAATCATAAAGCATAAACTTACACCTTTTTCTTTTAACAAAAAGGTCTTAAACTTGCATAACTAACTTATTTGAATCTTTTAACTAAAGATTCAACAACTTTTCATAGAAACATATCATACATATAACATAAACAGACTTTGATTCTTAACAATAGAAATCATAAGTTTACAAACAAGTTGGTTATTACACCATTCAAGAAAGCTGTCTTGACATCCATTTGCCAGATCTCATAATCGAGAGCAGCCGCAATAGATAAAAGAATGCGGATTGACTTGAGCATTGCTACAGGCGAGAAGGTTTCATCATAGTCGATTCCTTCTTTCTGCGTATAGCCCTTCGCTACAAGTCTTGCCTTGAAAGTTTTCACTTTCCCATCCACACCTCTCTTCCTCTTGTGTACCCACTTACACCCAATCGGTTTTATGCCTTGGGGCAAGTCTACAAGTTTCCAGACCCCGTTGGAATCCATAGATTCCATCTCGGTGTTCATAGCTTTTTGCCAAAAACTAGAATCAACATCCTCCATAGCTTCCTTGTACGTAGCCGGATCATCAACATGTTCTATGGATTCTGCTTCAAAAACTTCACCATTGAACATGTACCTTTCAGGTTCCCTGATAATCCTCCCACTACGACGAAGCTCCCGTGGTTGTTGATTCTTTAATGGTTTTTCCACAGGGTTTTCTGTGACTTTTGGAATATCCAAACCCGAAGTCATCTCCTCAAGCACTACTTTGCTACGAGGTTTAAAGTCTTCCATGTAACTTTCCTCCAAGAATGTTGCATGTGTAGAAATGAAGACTTTATTTTGCTTCGGATTATAGAACAGACCACCTTTTGTCCCTTTTGGATAGCCAACAAACAAGCACACTTCTGATCGTGACTCCAACTTCTTCGCTTCCTTATCCAGGACGTGTGCCGGACAACCCCAAATTCGAATATGATTCAAATTAGGTTTCCTACTCGTCCATAACTCATAAGGAGTTTTAGGAACCGATTTGGAGTGAACGTTATTCAGAAGATAGCATGCAGTTTGTATAGCGTGCCCCCAAAATGACAAAGGTAATGTGGAGTAACTCATCATAGATCGGACCATATCCAATAGGGTCTTATTCCTTCTCTCAGCTACACCATTCTGTTAAGGGTACCAGGTGCAGTCAACTGGGATTGTATCCCATTCTCTATCAAATATCCTAAGAACTCATTCGATAGGTATTCCCCACCTCGATCCGATCGAAGTGTCTTAATGGACTTGCCTAATTGTTTCTCCGCTTCTGCCCGAAATTCTTTGAACTTGTCAAAAGCTTCGCTTTTGCGGGTCATCAAATAGACATATCCATACCTTGAGTAATCATCAATAAAAGTGATATAATACTCATACCCACTTCGTGCTTCTATGTTCATGGGACCACAAACATCCGTATGCACAAGTTCTAAAAGTTCCTCGACACGACCATCCTTGGTAGCAAAATGCCGTTTAGTCATCTTGCCCTCCAAACAGGATTCACATTGTGGCCAAGGTTCAACCTCATACAAGTCAAGGCATTCCTCCTTTACCATCCTTTGAATTCTGTTAAGGCTTATGTGACCAAGTCGTAAATGCCAAAGATATGATTTGTTAGAGTGAGAAGACTTATGTCTTTTAGAGTTCTTTTCCAATTCTGTATCAAGCAGTGAGTGCATCTTAGGTTTGATAAAATAAAGATTTCCATGCATCCATCCATTACAGATAAGAGAATTGTTTTTCCTAATAACAACTTTATTATTAAAGGAAACTGAATAAAAATCTTTAATCAAACAAGCTACCGAAATTAGGTTCCTCTTAAAACTAGGAACATAAAAACAATGTCTCAAAACAATAAACCTAAATTCATCAAAATAAAGATGCACTTCTCCCACTGCTTCAGCTTGCACTAATGTCCCATCACCGGTTCTTAACGTAAAGTTCTCCTCATGCAGACTTCTCGTTACCTTGAACCCCTGCAGAGAAATACAAACATGGTTAGTAGCTCCAGAATCTATATCCCAATTGTCCTTAGATTCCTCCACTAAACAACCCTCAAGATACAGGATATCGAAATTACCTTTTTGCTTTTGCATAGACAGGTATTCTCGGCAATCCTTCTTGAAATGTCATTTCTTCCCACAGTGAAAGCACTTAGCTTTTTTGGGATCCACCTTTCGTTTCTTAGTCTTGGTAGACTTCTTAGAAACAGGTGCATTCGCCACAGGCTTGTTCCCCTTATTCTTCCCCTTTTCCTTCTTCCTTTTGGGATTAGGAGCAGGCGAACTAGGTTCAGCCACATTTGCCTCAGCCTTAGATCCAGAACCCTTAAAAATGTTCTCAAAGGCTTGCAACTCTTTCATCAATTCCGTTAAAGACATCTCCTTCCTGTTAAGGTTGTAGGATGCCTGAAACAAATCGAAATCCTTGGATAAGGTTTGGAAACCCATGACCAATTGAGTTACAGCATCGATCTCAGCCCCATTTGCCTGAGCTTCAGACAAATAAGCCATGACTTTCATCATGTTCTCCTTGATGGGAGTTCCAACCTTCTGCCTGCAGTTCATGAGACCTTTGATAGCATCGGTCTTAGTCTGAATAGTTTGTTCACCAAACATTTCCTCCAGGTTATCCATGATCTGCCTAGCAGTTTGATGCTCTTCATGCTGTTTCTGGAGCACGTTAGACATGCTCGCCCGAATATAGCACATAGCACTTAGGTTGGAATTGTCCCAGCGCTCAAGCGCTACAAAATCCCTATCAGAAGCATCGATCGCGGGCGTTGGCGGTCGAGGTTGGGTTAGGACAAAACTGTGTTTCTCGAAGTTTAGGACGATAAGCAAGTTCCTTTTCCAGTCATTAAAATTCTCGCCAGTTAATTTGTTTTGCGTAAGTATCACAGATAAAGGGCACGACATTTTGATCTATAATAAGAAAACATGTAATAAGTATGAGCAAACATCCTATCAGTTTATAAAATATGTTTTTGTAATGAAACAAAAAGATCTATATGCAATTTAAATGTTCATGTGTAAAACCCTTAAAACACATACCTTACAACGATAATTCCTAGCTTCTGCTTTCTAAGCTACCGAGGGGTAGTCATAGAATAACTAGCCAAGAACACGGATCCCTTCCGATTAATACATATTCGTCCATGGAGATAATTCCATTAAATATATATTAACTATCGTTTATTTGGCCACTACTTTATATAACAGAGCCTCGAGGGAGGGTTAATAAATAAAGTAGCATGAGTGTGTAACCATCGTTTCCAATTTTGAATCCATATTTTACATCCGCCACCGAGGGGTGATCTAAACATAAAATATGCCCAAAATTGTTATCCTTTCGGAAATCCAAATCAGTGTGCGCTCTAGGTTAGATACCTATCCGAAGGGAATTCCCGGGTCAAAACCGAGTAGTAGGTACTACCATGCGTAACTATTGGACCAACGATGGAGGCCGTAGGTCTTAGTGTGTAAAACCTTCTCCCACTCATTCTTTTAAATTAGGGTTTTTGTTTTTCAAGCATAAACAATATTTATTGAGTGGCACTCCCTAGTCTATATGGCATGTTATCAATACATCACGAAATAGTATAACATATTCATCTAGCAACACATCATCTATGGTTTGCAAAATATGTAAATAGCCGTGGATCATGATTCCATCCTAAAGAAAAGAAAAATTGCAAAAGATCAGCCCCATTTGCCTGAGCTTCAGACAAATAAGCCATGACTTTCATCATGTTCTCCTTGATGGGAGTTCCAACCTTCTGCCTGCAGTTCATGAGACCTTTGATAGCATCGGTCTTAGTCTGAATAGTTTGTTCACCAAACATTTCCTCCAGGTTATCCATGATCTGCCTAGCAGTTTGATGCTCTTCATGCTGTTTCTGGAGCACGTTAGACATGCTCGCCCGAATATAGCACATAGCACTTAGGTTGGAATTGTCCCAGCGCTCAAGCGCTACAAAATCCCTATCAGGAGCATCGATCGCGGGCGTTGGCGGTCGAGGTTGGGTTAGGACAAAACTGTGTTTCTCGAAGTTTAGGACGATAAGCAAGTTCCTTTTCCAGTCATTAAAATTCTTGCCAGTTAATTTGTTTTGCGTAAGTATCACAGATAAAGGGCACGACATTTTGATCTATAATAAGAAAACATGTAATAAGTATGAGCAAACATCCTATCAGTTTATAAAATATGTTTTTGTAATGAAACAAAAAGATCTATATGCAATTTAAATGTTCATGTGTAAAACCCTTAAAACACATACCTTACAACGATAATTCCTAGCTTCTGCTTTCTAAGCTACCGAGGGGTAGTCATAGAATAACTAGCCAAGAACACGGATCCCTTCCGATTAATACATATTCGTCCATGGAGATAATTCCATTAAATATATATTAACTATCGTTTATTTGGCCACTACTTTATATAACAGAGCCTCGAGGGAGGGTTAATAAATAAAGTAGCATGAGTGTGTAACCATCGTTTTCAATTTTGAATCCATATTTTACATCCGCCACCGAGGGGTGATCTAAACATAAAATATGCCCAAAATTGTTATCCTTTCGGAAATCCAAATCAGTGTGCGCTCTAGGTTAGATACCTATCCGAAGGGAATTCCCGGGTCAAAACCGAGTAGTAGGTACTACCATGCGTAACTATTGGACCAACGATGGAGGCCGTAGGTCTTAGTGTGTAAAACCTTCTCCCACTCATTCTTTTAAATTAGGGTTTTTGTTTTTCAAGCATAAACAATATTTATTGAGTGGCACTCCCTAGTCTATATGGCATGTTATCAATACATCACGAAATAGTATAACATATTCATCTAGCAACACATCATCTATGGTTTGCAAAATATGTAAATAGCCGTGGATCATGATTCCATCCTAAAGAAAAGAAAAATTGCAAAAATTACAAAAATTAACCGAAACATATATCGGCCTTCATTTGTAGATCCATGCCTTGCATCATTCTTCAATGTGTCTTCCTTCTCCAATGTCACATCTTTTCAAATTTAAAATTAAATTTAAATTTCAAAAAAAGATTATATGTGTTTTTTAATTTTAATCAAAATTACAAAATATCAAAATTTAAATAAAAAATCCGATTTATTAAATTTTAAAATTCAAAAAATTTTGAAATTTCCAAATTTCAAATTTAAATTACAAAATTTTAAAATTCATAATAATATCTATTAAATTTAAATTTAAATTTTCAATTTTGATTTTCAAATTATCAAGATCACATATCATTGGAAAATTTAATTTTCAAAAAGATTCTGTGATTTTTTTTTAATTTTATTAATAAAAAACGTTTTTTAATTAAAAAAAATTCCAAAAAAAACAAAAAATCACATCCTTTGAAAATTTACATACCTTCGTTCATCTTCAATCTCCTCGAATTCATTGTAACTCGAATTTTACAAAAAAATTCCTACGCCGTTTCCGGCTTACAAAAATTCTAGGAATTGAAAGAACGACCTAGCGGTGATAATAGACCGCATCTATTACACTTGAAAAATCTAGATACAAATTCTAACCTCTATGGAATCATGACCGGCAAAATTGAACAAGATCATATATTATAAAAATAATATAAAGCATTCATTCATCCATACATCCATTCATAATATATTTAACATACTCAAAATAAAACCTAGAGTGCCAACTCTCTAAAATATTTCATTAATGCATAGAGAGAAATTTATTCGATCAAATAATTTATGTTATATACATAATCATGAGTTGGCTCTGATACCAATTGTTGGAAAAATCGGATCCGATATCAGAGTTACGGCGCAGCGGAAGTTTTAAAATTTTTATGCCGATTCGGAAAAGAAGCTCATGATGCATATAACAATAAATTAAATTCATGATCAAGCGTACCTTATTTCTTGGATTCCGGAATTGCTAGAGCGTTTGACCAACGTGTCTTCTCTATTATTCTCGAGCTCCACGTCTCAGAGTGTGTGTGGGCACACGTTCTATGAATCCAAGTGACCGGTGTTGCTTTCCGAAGTCTAGATCCTTCCTTCTCAATTCCGATGTTCCTCGTTGAGAATATTATCCAACTTCTTTCTTCAAAACTGCAAAACAGGAACCGGTTAACCTCCTATGAAAATTATCACTCGGTTTAACCTTCCTCACAATTTTGATTCAATAGAATTTTCTCCCTTTTTCTCTCTCACAAGATAGCCGAATTTTATGATGTGGAAGAAACCCAAATTAATTTTCTTCTCACTCTCAAAAACGTTCTTCCTCTTTGTGAATGACCAAAATTTTTTTTTTTCAAGAATTCCTAGCCTTTGTATAGAAGTCCAATCCTTTTCAAAATTTATCTCCTTTAAAAAATAATTAATTATTATTTTTCTGGATAAATTTGGAATCAAAAGATCATACAACTTTAGGACTAGATTCATTGAACCTTAAAACATTTTTCCAAGAGGAAATCAATCCTCAAAAAATTCGGCCACTTTGAGATAAATCTTGATTGGTGGTTCAAATTTTAAATCAAGAATCTAGACTAGTCAAAAGATCCTAGTCCTATCTAGATTCAAATTCCTTTTAAACCCTTTTGAATTTAAATATGATTCACTTATTTGAATTAAATATTTTCCACACAACATCAACCATATTAATTAATTTAAATCAATGGAATATTTCAAATTTTCTTTCCTCACAAAAAACCGTGCACATCAATTTAAGGAAAGAAAAATCCATCAAATAATTTCCATTATTTAAATCAATTAATAATTTAATGTTAGGAATATATTTGAATAATTTTGAAACAAAATTTTCTTCTCTCCACCTATCTAAAAACCGTGCACCATATTTAGATTAGGAGAGAAAAATTTGTTTTTCAAAATTAAATAATTCAAACACAATCTTATTTCAAAATTCAATTAACCAATCTCATGTTGACAAATCATATTATTTGTCTACACAAATCTCACATGTCCAATCCTTTCTGGATTGCATGTTAGAGAGTATCATGTCTTAATAGACATTACTAAATTCCATTTAAATTTACCGATCTCATTAGGAACAAATCCCGAGACGCTATACGGAACTCTATGAGCTAATAGAGGGACCCGATGGAAATATGTAAAGAGGCTCCTATAATTGTGAAAAATTAATCCCAGATTAATTATTCATCAATTATCAACTTCAATACTATTCCACTAAAAGTTTGAAGCTGAACTCCTATTTACATACCGTATTACGAAAGCTCTCTTACGCAGCGCTTCTTCCATGATTTATTCATCGCTTGCTTAATCCCCATATGTTATCCATGATTGAATTAAGGACTTTTTCCGTTTTACCTTTTCAATCATTTTAACTTAAAGTTCCATTATTCTCTATTGAAAGAATCACCAATTGTAAAACCATACAATTGGTAAACCACCAGAGAACACAAAGTAAACCGATGGCCAAGATCTTGTTATACTATCTTTCAATCCCCGAATAATGCCTTTAAGTAGATAACATTTACTATCGTTAAGATAGCTATGGATTCCGTATCTATGAATCTTGATTTCTCCATCCATAAGTCATGCACCCAAAACACAAGTATATTGACCATGAATTAACAGTGTCTCACCTATAGTGCATTAAAGTACATAAGTCATGGATACGAACTCAAGTAATCATTTCAGGATTAAGATTAATGCAGGATGATAATCAAAGTGTTATTGATTCTTATAAACGGAATTATTAAACCGAATCAATTAACACTTTAGGTCCAGTCCAATGTCATACCTCAATACTGGTATACATTAAAGTTTCTACTCGGAACCTATCCGATGGTTAAGACAAACCATCCCTCCAAGGAAGTAGATAACCTTTACAATCTTATCATGAATAAGATCCCCAAATCTTATTCCATCGATTGCGGACTATTTATTTAGACTGTTATCAAATTACCACGTCTTCTATGTATACCCCGTATACATATGGTAATCCGATATATTACCAACAGCCAAGGAGTATTTTATGTTTGCTCAAAATAACCATACAATCAACAAATGAAAGTAAATAGGACACAACTTATTAAACATGAATAACATCCTCTTATTAATATCAAAATGTCATATTTACAGAAAATCCCTAATATTGATTTTCTATCCTTAGGGCACATTTAGATCCCAACAACTAGAACAAGCAGTTTCAACTAGATGCCTATGTTTCCTTTTGGTGATACCATTTTGTTCGGGAGTATCTGTACTAGAAGTTTGGTGAATGGTTCCATCAGAGGCAAGGAAATTAGAAAAATCATTATAAGTACATTCTCCTCCCAAATCACAACGAAAACACTTTATAACAGCCGAATGTTGAGTTTTTACAAAAGCTTGAAAAGTATTAAAAATACTAAGAAAATCAGAACGATGTCTCATAAGCTAAACCCAACAATATCAAGTGCAATCATCAATAAAAGAAACATAGTATGGTGACCCCCCCTTTGTGATAACCAGATAAGGTCCTCACACATCAGAATGAACGAGATAAAATGGAGTAAGAGAAAAGGACATACTTTTATAAAATGGTAAAGTAGAAAATTTTGCCAGTTTGCAACCATTACAATCAGAAATATCATGAGGTTTTAAATTTCCTAATGCTCCTGTAGAAGCTAAATATTGTAAACGAGACGCCGAAACATGATCAAGACGAGAATGCCATAAATAAAAATTAGAAGACGAATGACTCAAACGAAAAGACGATAGATCCACACTAGAAGCTGCAATTTCTGGTACTTTGAGTTGATCCAAAATATAAAGTCCCCCTTGTCTACGACCTGTCCCAATCAACTTCTGAGATTACGGGTCCTACACAAAACAAGTGGAAGAAGAAAAAGAGACTAAGTATCCTAACTGACACAATTGACTAACATAAACAAGATTTAAAGTAAGATTAGGAATGTGATAAACATTTAAAAAAGATAGAGAACATGTGACAATTGAACCAATACCTACTAATGTCATAGGAGTACCATCAGCAGTCATAACTAACATAGAGGAATTGGGAGATAAAGAAACAAATGATGATAGATCAGGTGATATATAATGAGAAGCACCAGAATCTAGGACCCACAAAGAAGAAGATATACTTGAAGGACTAGAGGATGACAAACCTATATGAGAGGAGGTAGACTTAGCTTATGGCTATGTAGCAAGGAACTTCTGAAACTGCTCGAATAGCACATTGATCGACTGAAGAGAATCATCTTTACGTCTACTCAAGATGAGAAAATAAATAAAACAAACCAATAATCACCAAACAAGAGAGAATAATACAGCGATGCAAAATCAAGCCAAGAAACAATCAAGACGTGTAGAAGCGAGCGATTGTACGGACAATCCGAAAAAGTGTACGGACTGCAGAGGTGTATGGACGTTGGCGGTTGTACGGACCTCGACTCTGATACCATGTAGAAAACCAATCAATGAATTAAAATAATACATCAAAAAAGGCTTATATAGGCTAATTTGAAAATATAAAAAGATTAATCTATCCTTAACTGTTGAAAAGAAGGAAATCTAATAATAATAGGAAATAAGCAATAAAATAATATAAAACTATATCATCTAACAGTATTCGTTTTAGTTTTTAATTTTACATAAATTTTTGGTTGAAAATAAAATCCAATTTGACACACCAGAAGAGAGGCTAAACTAGTGCTCTTCAAGTCACAAGATCAAGCTAGGAAGATTTTTAAATCAATTAAACCAAATATAGAAAAACGAGAAGCCCTTTTTATAACAACCCAAAATTTTGACGAACTTGTAATTTCCTTAGATATAAAGGAAAATCTAAGTCTAAGTCATGTATGTTAACATGAAGCTCATGATCTAATTTGATTATCAGAGTATGTTTGAGTTCTTATAAGTATTATGAGACTCAATGATAATTTATTAAATCAAGGATAAGGCTTTATGATGAAAAAAGTCGAACCATGAATTATGATTTTTGTTCTGGCCAATGAATGACCAGGATAATTTACAACACGATTAAAACGGTACTGCAGTATAATAAGTAGTATTAAAATTATACTGTGGCTGACCGTCATTACGAATGAAGAAGTAAGAATAAGGAATGTGATCACTCCAGAAAAACCAGGAATAATATTTATAGCAAAAAGGACTAAGAAGTTTCAAGTCCTAAGAAAATCCTATACGTGGTCCAATTTAGTGCAAATAAATTATGGACTGCAGTCCAGCAATACTATATTGTTGATAGTTAAAACAGTATTGGCGCTATCTGGATTATCAAGAAAATAGACTGCGTATTAGAAGGAATGCCAAACATGGCCCTACTTGGAGGTCAAGTAATTGTAGATAAGTATGTAATTTTTGATTTATAGAATATATGGATTTTCTTAACCAAAACCTCCAACTAGTCCAAATGACCAGTTACATTGGGTGGCCTTAGGGAACAAGGAAACCAATTAGGGATAAGTTTGAAAAGATTTTTTTTGGCTCTAACACATGCAGGACCGGCTACTTAGTGGACTAAAAGGTAAATATTTTGTCTTTTAAGGACCAATATGCAATTTAAGGAGAATTTTAAAAATAAAAAATAATTGTGAAAATTTTGGAATTTTCCACCTATAAATAGAGGTGGGTAGTGATGAGTTGAACTATTTAGTTGGCTTCTCAACTTCTAGTTCCTTCTCAACATCAACTATTCCTCTCTGAACTTAGAAAAGAGAGAGAGAGAGAGAGAGGGGGGGGGGGGGGAGGGGGGGTAGCCGGTTGTCATGGTGGAAAGTGGAGCAAGAAATTTTGCTCATGCAAGGATCTAGAATCACTCTTTCAAAGCTTTAGAGGAATATTAAACATGTTGTCGTGCCTTGTTGGAATGATAGACCGAGAGCGTAGGACAATTTATAAGTACAACTCCACCTACAGCTTGGGTAAAATGTTGTTATTGCATTGCATGTTTTTTAAAAACCATGCATTGATTTACATGATGTACATATGTTTTATGTTTTATGTTTTATTATTGTGACATTATGAAAGCATGTTCACTAATAATAAATCACATGATAAGAACAAGATTAAGTTTTCAAGTATGATCAACCAAGAACAAGTTTTTCTATAATAAGATAAGACAAGTAACTTTTCTTGTGTCATACCGACTTGTCACGAGGGCGGGTTTAAACGGTTTGGTCCATGGTTTGAGTTAGATTGGATTGGCTGCCCTAACCACTCCATGTTAAACGGTTTGGTTCATAGTTTGAGTTGGATTGGACTGGCCGCCTCAATCACTCCATGGCTACGCATCACGGTACGTGCACTCATGTTATGTAGGGGGCCCAAACCAAATTAACATAAGAAAACATAATTGATTCATAAGAAAGCATAATCGGTTCATGCATTCTTTTACTAAAAATGTTTTGCAGAATATAAAGTTGTACTGACTGAGCATAAGCTCATAACTTACGTTCATGCTGTAGGTAAGCAACCTACCGGCAATGCTTGATGCAAGACTGTGGAGAGATGGCACTGCAAACTATGAAATTTGGATTGGACACCACCATGGGTCTTGGAAAATATATTTTGTAAAATGTGTTTGTATTATATTATGATAAGTTGATAGTACTAGTATGTGATAACTAGTATGATTTGTAAAAATGTAGTTTGAAAGCTCGGTACTCGAGTGAGTATATATAAATAAGTATGAGTATAAGTTAAGTTTTAAATTGAATTTTAAAAAGAAAGAATAAAGAAAAAAAAAACATTTACGTATTTTTACATAAAGCAAAAGTAAATTTTAAAATGAAGTATGTTTAAGTAAGCATGGTAAGGTAACGTTCCCACGAAATCATGTCGTTTCAAAGTTGGTATTTAAGTTAAATAAGTATGAAGTCACGGTCCTACGTAGGTCGGGTCGTGATACTTTTAGCAAGGTTAAGGGAAGCAAAATTATAAAGTCTAGAAACTTTGGAGATTTCTCGGTAAGCAACTTCCTTTAAGCGTTGGAGCAAAAAACCAATTGTATTAGCAACGAGTCAAGGAGGATGACGATTAGTGTAGTCCAACGAAGATTTCAAAGCTGAAACCAACACAGCCGAAGTGTTTTTAAGTGATTTTAAATGGGTGTAAATTCACATTTTATACATATACAGTTGGCCCTATTTTAGTTTTTATGAGCAACACCGTCTTTAGCCGTTGACTTCTCATCCAAAGGTCTAAATTTTTTACCCCATCCATGGGAAAAGCAAGCATCCCCCATCGTCGAAGTCCCATAAATTTGTTTCTTGTAAGTATACACCTAATATATTTAATTATTTACTACTAAGAGGTCATTTGTAACAACGCTTACAGACTGAATTTTGCAACTCAATTTCAAAATTCTCAAATCAACATCTCATTTTCTCTCTCTTTCATTTTTCAAAAAACTCAAATTTCAAAAGTTTATATATTTTTTATTTTTAGTCAAAATTAAATGATTTTTTTTGTTTAAGTAACACAAAATGACGAGAGTAATGAAATAAGATCCATATTGTATATTTTTCTTTAAATACATTTCAAATGTTTACACTATTTTTTATGTTATAGTTCATTTCCAATTGATGTTACTACCAAACACACATTTTAATTCGAAACTACAAAACTCCACTTCAACCATTGTTCCAAATAGACCTTAATATTTTGAAACCTTATTATGTACTTCAAGAAAAATGGTTTGGATTGTAGAATTTGGGTTTGAATTGAATTGTGCGTTTGATGTGGTGTTTGAATTACGGAAGTTAAAAAGTGTAAAAACTTCAAATGTGTTCCGAAAAAAAATCAATATGGAACTTGTTTCGTTCGTTTCGAAATTCTCTACAATTAAAAAAAAAACATCTCATTTGGATTTGTATATGGAAAGTTATAGACTTTAAAGTTTGAGTTAGAAAACTGTGAATAGTAAACTGAGGAAAAATAAAAATAAAAAATGGATTGTAATTTTAGGATTCAAACCATGGTACCAAACATGGGCTAAAATAAATAAATAGGTTTTAACACTTGTTTAAGTAGATTAAAAGAAGAAGAAAGAAGATGATGATGATGATGACCATTAACCATTATTGACTGTGACTAATAAGTTATTAACCATTGTTAATCAATAGTTGACCATAATCAATTAACAAAAACATATTAACGTTGATCAATCACTGATTAATCGTAATTAAACATTTTTTTTAAAAACGGTCATTTTCCTAATTTCACAAACTCCCACATTTTGACTAACATGACATAAACTTTATTTTACTTTAATTTAATTTTGTATCATATTGATCTAATATTACTTTTTTATATTATGTTAATGTAATGGTCATTAAATTTGTGCCATTTAAGTACTTTCTCATTTTCTCAAATATTACCCCCTTGTTTGGATGACATATCCAATTTTGGAAATTTGAAAATTTTTGCAAAAGAGTGTTTTTCTCATTTTTTCCATCATTCTCATATGTTGGAAAAGAAAACTATCTTATTTTCAAATTTATTTTCTATAATACCTTTTTGAAAAAAGAAAAGAAATCTTTTTAAAATATTCTCACAATGTTAAATTCTCAACATCATTTTTTCTCATTCAAACAACTTTTTATTTTTAAGAATTTTTTTACAGATCAAACATCATCTTATTTTCAAAATAAAAACTTTCTTATTTAAAATAAAAAAAAAATTTCTTTCCGAAAATAAATATGTCATCCAATTAAAGTGGTAACAATTTCCCTCTATTATCCCCAAGCCCACCATTCCATTCTATCAGAGCCCACACATACCGACTGAAAAAAAAAAAAAAAAAAAAAAAAAAAAAAAAAAAGTAAAGCAGAGAGAGAGAGAGAGATTAAAACGCAGCGTGGCATAAGGCTTGCAGGAGAGAGCCGAGCCGGAGGGAGAGAGACGTCTCCACCACCAGAGGTACTAGGTGTGCCCACGAACTCGAACCAGTGACCGAACGACCGAGCGAGAGAGAGAAAGAGCAAACCTCAATTCGATCCGATGGGTAAAACTACCTCCATTCTTTCTTCTTCTTCTTTGTCCTTGATTTTTTTTTTTGCTGCTTTCTTTGTCCTTGATTTGATTCTCGTGTTTTTCGAAATTTTTCTGCTTCTCCTCCTCCCCCAAATTCTTTAATTTCTCCATCAATTTTTCTTTCTCTTTTTCAAATTTCCCTCTCCTTCACACTTTTCTCCGAAAACAAACTCCTGTTGTTTCTTCTAAACGAGTGTGAGGGCAATGTAATCTCTCTTTTTTTGTTTCCTTTTTTTTTTTTTTCAAAGTAAAAAAGTGTAATGGGTTTCTATGTGTATGAACTTGCAGACGCAGATATGGAGGATTACGGGTTCGAGTACTCCGATGAGGAGCCTGAGGAACAAGACGTCGACATTGAGAATCAATATTACAATTCCAAAGGTTCTTCTTCACTTCTTCGATTTCGCTTAATTTCTCGTATTTCCTATCCGGGTTTGGCTTCTTTTTACTTCTTACCTTTTTTTTTTTTTTTTCTCTATGTGTTTTCTCCAATGTTTTCTTGACTCGAAATAGAAAAGTGAATAATGGAGTTAGAACGTGGAGCTAAGAATCAATGAGGTAGTTAGGTTGAGAAAGAGATTGAGGTTATCAATCATGAAATTATTGGTTGAAATATGGATATTGATGTCAAAAGCTTTTGAAAAAATTGGAATTTCTCTCTGGATATTTTCTCTCAAAGAAAGGAAAAAAAAAAAACTGGTGTTATTGACTTTAATATTTTCCCAATATTTGGGAAGTATGTATATTTGCTCAACAGTTGAAAAAATGTTTTTCGGCTTAATAATATCTGCATATTTGGGGACACAATCAATGTGTCATTCCTTAGGAAGCTGTGTTTAGTAGGAGGGATAAAAAGGAAAATGGAGAAGAACATGAGGACGTTTGTCTTATTGTTCGTATAGGTTCCCTCTTCTAATCCCTCCATCTCGGGAGAGATTAAAATAGGGCTCTTTGAAGGATTTGAAATCCATCATCCAATCCATTCCTTCCTCTTTTCTCTCCTACCAAACAATTATGGGTACCAAAAGCCTTCTGACATGCACGACTGTCGTAGGTGCAAAGTCTGAACCAACTGTGTGTTTTAAGCAATAGGTGGAGTCGCATTAATAGACGTAATACTTTCCCCTTCCCGTTAATTCGACCACTGAACTTGTCTGAGAGACACGGTTTGAGCCACCAATCTTCTCAACCCCGCTCTCTCTTTCCACTTTTCTTTCCTACCAAAAAAGCTCTTAGCGAGTAAGATAAGATCGAGTCATTAATATTGCTCTCTATCTCTGTCACTCTCGTGAATGGGGCGATATTTTACATTTGCCAATTGGTTTTTTATGCTAATTTTTTTTTTCCTGAATAAAAAAGGTTTGGTTGAAACGGATCCCGAAGGCGCTCTTGCAGGATTTGCTGAAGTAGTTCGCATGGAGCCTGAAAAGGCCGAGTGGTGAGTGCCACAAGATATTCATATTTGTGACATAACATGGCCATTGCGATTGGAATTTTGGTGAAGTGTTCAGTAATTTACGCTAATGAAATTCATTGTATTCGATCATTCGGCATAACTATCAGATCTGCCTACTTAAGATGGCAGATAAAAATAATAAAAATCACGGATACTTAGAATTTTGGCAGTTTTTCCTTTTAATCATAACTTAAAAAGGGAAATAAAAAAATGTATATATAATTTTTTTCAGTTTAGTTACTGATTGTTTCACTTGTTTCTAGGGGCTTTAAAGCTCTTAAGCAAACTGTCAAGCTCTATTATCGTCTGGGAAGGTATAAAGAAATGATGGAAGCGTACAGGGTGATGTTGACATACATCAAATCGGCTGTTACACGGAATTACAGTGAGAAATGTATAAACAATATTATGGACTTTGTCTCTGGTTCAGCAAGTCAAAACTTTAGTCTCCTTCGAGAATTTTACCAGACTACTCTGAAGGCACTTGAAGATGCAAAAAATGAGGTAAGCTTATAATACTGTTTTCTACAATCATGTTGTCTTTAATTTTAAATTGGATATTGTGTTTTCTTTTTTGTTCTGCAGAGACTTTGGTTCAAGACAAATCTCAAGCTTTGCAAGATCTGGTTTGACATGGGTGAATACGGGCGAATGAGTAAGGTAGTTTGCTTCTGATACCTATTCCTATGGGCTGTGTTTGTCTGACATGTGATGGAGAAATTATGGGAATAATTTGTGTTACGTAATTAGATTTTGAAGGAACTCCATAAATCTTGCCAAAAGGAAGATGGCTCCGATGATCAAAAGAAAGGAAGTCAACTTCTGGAGGTATATGCTATTGAGATTCAAATGTACACCGAGACTAAGAATAACAAAAAGCTTAAGGTAAGATCTCAATTTTCATTCCCATGCTTTTGAAGTTGAATATTATGATTTTGTATTGAGATGGGTTCTTGTATCTCTTCTACTAATGACGATTTGGCTCAGTTCAAAGTGCAATACTGTTATGTTGCGTTACTTTTACACACATCACTGCATTAGTTTTCTCTCTGGTCAAATCTATCCTTTTGAATGAGCAGCAGTTAATGTTGTGAATTACTTGCAGCAATTGTACCAGAAAGCTCTTGCTATAAAGTCAGCAATACCCCATCCAAGAATTATGGGTATAATTCGTGAGTGTGGAGGTAAGATGCACATGGCAGAGCGCCAATGGGCGGAGGCCGCCACTGATTTCTTTGAAGCTTTTAAGAATTATGATGAGGCTGGGAACCAAAGGCGAATTCAATGTCTCAAGTATGTTTGCAGGTTCCTTATACTTTGTTTTACGTCTTAAACTTACCTGCCCCTTAGTGGACCTCACTCGTCCTCTCTTTCTGGCACTCTTGATCTTAATTCGTCCAAGATATTTCTTATGTTTTGTTTAACGTATTGTATCTCTCTGACTAGATTGTCTAGATGGACTGTGTAGAGAATAAATCTAGATTCAAGAATGTATCTATCTGTTGTTCCCTCAAGTGGTTTGTTTATAAGCACTAGTTGGGCCTTTTCTTTTATTAATGCCCCTTGCGTCCTGTCTTGCTTGACAGATATCTAGTTCTGGCTAATATGCTAATGGAATCTGAGGTTAATCCATTTGATGGCCAAGAAGCGAAGCCGTAAGTTCTTTACAAGTTTTTCTCTTGTGTTTGCATATGTTTCTCCTTTATGCTGATTGATAAGGTACAGGTACAAAAATGATCCCGAGATTTTGGCAATGACAAATCTGATAGCAGCTTATCAAAGGAATGAGATCTTGGAATTCGAGAAAATTCTTAAGGTAATAGTTTTATACCCCAAAATTATGATATTATCCTTTGTGCCATTCTCTTTGCGACTGCATGTTCTGGCTTTTTATATGTACGTTTTTCTCATCATTGTTTCCCTGTTCATTTTACTTTGCTCCAAACTGTCTTTTTTTTTTTTTTTTTTATTCTTTTTCTTTTTTAGAGTAATAGGAGGACAATAATGGATGATCCATTCATCCGTAACTATATCGAAGACCTTTTGAAAAATGTGAGGACTCAAGTGCTGCTTAAGCTTATCAAGCCTTACACAAGAATCCGTATTCCTTTTATTTCAAAGGTATAACTGGGTTCTTCGGCATATTTATTTTGCGTTTAATTGCTCTGATCTGATCAATCCCCCAAATTATGATACCTGGGTTCTCGAATCTCCAATGATTTCTTGTTGCTCGTCAGTTATGGTTATTTGCTTTTCTGGAGGAATAAAAAGCGAAAGTCTTTTAGTTATGCTTCCTCCCCCCCCCCCCCCCCCCCCCAAGTTAATATATATGTATATATATAAATCAGCAGCGGAGTTACTGGAGCTTTGTTAATGTCCAGGAACTTAACGTGCCAGAAAAAGATGTTGAGCAGCTATTGGTTTCACTGATTTTGGATAACCGAATTGATGGACATATCGACCAAGTAAACCGGCTATTAGAA
Source organism: Ficus hirta (assembly GCA_038430175.1). Taxonomy (NCBI): domain Eukaryota; kingdom Viridiplantae; phylum Streptophyta; class Magnoliopsida; order Rosales; family Moraceae; genus Ficus; species Ficus hirta. The sequence continues at coordinate 15,355,066 of CM076592.1, forward strand.
CGCGGTGACAGGTTTGTTTTGTTTGCAATTCTTGCATAATCAATTGCATGATTTGTCGATGTTATCCTGTCGTCAATCTTCATTCTTCGTAAAATATTATGCAGGTCAAAGGGGATGAAGAAATACACTGCTATAGATAAATGGAACACACAGCTGAGATCCCTTTATCAAACCATCGGCAACCGAGTATATTGAGAGTGATTTTTAAAATGAATTGTTTTTGTCATTTTGTTCCGTGAGGTGCGCAGTTTTCTATTGTTTTGTAATGTGACTATGGTTCGTTCGAACTTTCCCTGCTCGAGTCGAGATCAAAATGTTGAAAGAGCTGTGTGGCTATTGAAACTCCATAATTTTGACCTTTGATAGCTTTAGGATATGAATGTGATTTAAAAATGACCTACATACATACTACATTGCATAGAGAAAACAAAAATAAGTCATCTTTTATATTTTTGGTGAGTTGTGATACTAGCATGCTCTTTATTTTTCCGTCAACGTAGTTGATCTCACTTGTAAAATCAAAGCAGAGAAATTAACCAAGAAATAGACACAAGAATTTAGCCTTTGTTTGGCAAGAAGAAAAGAAAACAAGAGGGAAAGGAAAAAATAGAAGTTAAATTAAATGAAAGGAAGAGGAAAGATTTTGTTTTTGTTTTTGGATAAATTTTTAAGTTGGTCTCTGAATTTTTAACTTTGTGCAATTTTGGTTCGTGAACTTTTTTTCGTAACTGGAATGTCCCTAAACTTTTAAAATGTTACAATAATAGTAGCAAAATGATTATTGTAGTAATATTTTAATAATTTAGAGACATTTCCTTTCGTAGCTGGAATGATTATAAACTATTAAAAACGTTGATACTGTAGTCTTTTTTGTTAATTTTTTTACGGAATCCGAAGTTAACGTTACTTTTTGATTAAATTATTGACAGATTCCGTTCAAAAATTTAACGGAAATGATTATTGTAATAACATTTTAAAAGTTCAAGGACATTACAGTTAGGGCTGGCAATACAGGTCGCGATACGACGACACGATTTGAAAACGACACGAATTTCACGGGTTCGGGTTGGGAAAAATAGGGGTCGGGTCAAATTCGGGTGACCTGAATTGAACACTGGAAAAAAAATCATGTTCGGGTTGGATCCGTAGAACCCGAATACAACTCGTTTTTCATGCGGGTCAATTTCATGTTAATTTCGGGTCCGACCTAAACACGATCCGGGTCCAACCTGAAAAAATGTTTGATATGCTTTTTAAATAAATAATTAAAAAAAAAACCCTAAAGCCCCTTTACCATTAGTTTTTATATTTGTCTACTAGAACTCGGTATTTTGTTGGTGTTATGTTGTTTGAATTTAGACTTTTTTATGTTTGTATTTGGATTTGTGAACTTTATTATGATGTTTATATTGTAATAGGACTTTGCCTAACTATGATTGTGAACTTTGCACTTAAGTTGGAAGTTTAATTTTATGATTTTGTATTTGAAAACAAACCTTAAAACTTGTCATTTTGTCAATTGTATGTTCTTGTTGAAGGAAAATTATTATTCTTCTAGGTTTTTTTATGAATTTGGGATATAATTTTGCTTAAATTGAATTGGTTTTTGTGTCAAATTCAAGTTGTCGGTTCAATTTGGGTCTAATTCGAGTTGCGGTTTTAATTTGGATCAAATTCGTGTCGCGGGTTCAGTTCGTGTCGCAGGTCAAGTTCGAGTTGCGTGTCAAGTTCGGTTCGTGTCGTGTCAATCCTACGGGTCCGTGTCGTGTTTGTGTATCGGTTTGAAGAAATTTTCGTGTTACGGGTTGTGTTCGGCTTGGGATAGAAAAAAATCGACACAGCTCTAACACGACATGAATCTGACAAGTGAAACGAATTGCCACCCCTAATTACAACTACAAAAAAAAGAGTTCAGGTACCAAGTTGTATAATATAAAGAGTTTAGGGACTAAATGAGTAATTTACCCTTTGTTTTTATTTTTGTTTCATGTCGATATCAAAATAAAAAAAGTTTTATGATTATGATTTTATTTATTTGTATATTTTGGAACATTAGGTTGATGGGTCTATTTTAGTCGCCCAATCTAGTAGATGACTCAATTCTTTTTTAATTAGCAAAATGGTCATTATGTAATTTTTTTCTTAATGACCTTAAAAATGGAAATTATGTATGATTAACGTGATATGAAAAACTTTTTTTCTTGCTCACCTTTAAATAGTAAATTATGTGTGATCAACGTGATATTTTTTGTTAAAATTTTAATATTTATTAGTAAAAAAGACTATTTTGTATCATTTTAAAGAATTTCAAGACTTATAACATTTTGCTAACTTTATGGTAATTTAAGAACTAAATCGTAATTTCATGAAAAAAATTAACAAATAAATGATTATACCGAGAAAAAGAAAGTACACAACGAAACCAAACCACCAGTGCGGCTAAACAAATTTTAAAAACAAAAGAAGATTTTGAAGCCGCGCAATTCTCCCACTTCTCCGAGTCTCTCTCTCTCTCTCTCTCTCTCTCTCTCTCTCTGTGACTCGCGCGCTGTTCTCTGTTCGCTGTCTCTGTCTCTCTCCGTCGATTCTCCTTCTTTCTATCCTCTGTCCTTCCGTTAGGTAACTACATCTCAACTATATCTAATATTTGATGAGTAATTGATTTCTTTACGAAACGCCAAAGAAGAATCTTGGGATAAGTGCTAACTTGGCATAGTGTGAATGTTTATTCTAAATTGTCTTTTGTCTTTTCGTGTCCTACGCTTGGATTTAATCTTCAATTCCTCTTTGGCATTTTGTGAGGCGTTTCGAAAGTCTTTTTGTCCTTTATGAAAAGGAGGGAATTGCTCGTTTCTCTGTTTAATGTATGTGATTGTTTGAAATCGGTAGCCCAACTTCACTCACAAACTTTCAAAGCTGGCCTCGCCCACGATAGTTTCTTTGCCACAAAACTCAGTGCTTTATATGGAAAGTATGCGTCACTCGGGGATGCCCGTAAACTGTTCGATGAAACGCCTCACAGAACTGTTTATCTCTGGAATGCTACTCTTAGGAGCTACTGTAGAGATGAGCGATGGGAAGAGTCTTTGTATCTCTTTCGTGAGATGATATGTAATGGGAGAGGTGATGATGACAAGTCCGATAATTTCACCGCATCTATCGCTCTTAAGGCGTGTGCGGGGTTAAGGGTGCAAAAATATGGCGAAATGGTACATGGGTTTATAAAGAAGCGTGACAAGGTTTGTCAAGACATGTTTGTGGGTTCTGCTTTGGTCGAATTCTACGCGAAATGTGGACTGATGGATGATGCTTTGCGAGTGCTCAAGGAATTTTCTCAGCCCGATGTTGTTTTGTGGACTTCGATGGTTACTGGGTACGAGCAAAACGGTTATCCTGAAGAAGCGCTAAGATTCTTCTCACAAATGGTTATGGTAGAAGGTTTAAATCCTGAAAGAGTGACGCTTGTTAGTGTTGTTTCTGCTTGTTCTCAGTTGCCAAATTTTAAGCTCGGCAGTTGTGTACATGGTTTTGTTATTAGGAGGGGCTTTGAGTGTGATTTGTCTTTGGTAAATTCACTTTTGAATCTCTATGCGAAAACAGGTTCCATAAAATTTGCCACTAACTTATTCAGAAAAATGCCGGAAGAAGATGTAATATCATGGAGCTCAATTATTGCTTGTTATGCTCTTAACGGTGCTGCTGTCGAAGCATTGGATCTTTTCAATGAGATGATTAATCGGAGGATTGAACCCAATTCAGTAACTGTGGTTAATGCCTTGCAAGCATGTGCCATTATCTGTAACTTAGACGAGGGTCAAAAGATCCATAAGTTTGCTGTCAGGAAAGGTTTTGAATTTGATGTCTTGGTATGTACAACTCTAATTGATATGTATATGAAGTGCTTTGCCCCTGACCAAGCGGAGAATCTGTTTGAAAGAATGCCCAATAAAGATGTGGTTTCTTGTGCTGCAATGTTATGTGGGTACGCTCACAATGGAATGGCGTGCCAATCTATAGGGGTCTTCCGTAACATGCTATTAGAAGAGATTAAACCTGATGCTGTTGCCATGGTGAAGATTCTTGCAGCTTGTGCACAGTTGGGGATTCTTTGGCAAGCTCTGTGCCTTCATGGATATGTGAAGAAAATGGGCTACAAAAGTAACGTCTTTGTTGGAGCTTCACTCATAGAGTTGTACTCGAAATGTGGTAGCCTAGATAATGCTATCCAAATATTTGAAGGGATGCTGGACAAAGATGTTTTTATATGGAGTGCAATGATTGCGGCCTATGCAATCCATGGGCGTGGAGGAGAAGCCGTACATACATTTGATCAAATGGTGAAAAACTCAGACGTTAGGCCGAACAAGGTGACATTCCTCTCTCTTTTATCTGCCTGTAGCCATTCAGGTTGGGTTGAAAAAGGGTTGGAAATATTTAATTTGATGATACATGAACACCAACTGATTCCCGATTCCGAGCATTATGGTTTGATTGTCGATCTTCTTGGCCGAACTGGAGAGCTGGACAAGGCCATGGAAATCATTAACAAAATGCCGTCTCCAGTTGGGCCACACGTTTGGGGTGCCTTGCTTGGTGCGTGTCGGATTCATCACAATATCAAGCTGGGGGAGGTTGCAGCAAAAAATATTTTTAAGTTAGATCGTACCCATGCGGGGTATTACGTATTGTTATCGAATATCTATGCCGCGGAAGAGAAATGGGAAAGTGTTGCAGAACTTAGAAAGCTAATTAAGGAGAAGAAGCTGAAGAAGACGTTTGGGAAAAGTATGGTCGAAGTAGGAAGTGAAGTCTGTAGTTTTGTTTCCGGTGACAGATTTCACCCGGACTCTGAGCAGATTCATGAATTGCTAAGAAAGTTGGAGGTGAAGATGAGAGAAGAATCTTACGTTGCTGATATAGAACTTATTCGAGTGTGAGTATAAGATTAAGAAGGTGAGTCTTTGTATGTACTCGTGACGTGCAGTATAAGAACACCCTGTGTCCAAACTTTTCTTTTTGCAATTGCTTCGATGATAGTTTTGATTATAACTAAAAGAAAAGGGTTCAAAATGACTCAGCCTTACAATACTCAAAACCTTCTTAAATCAACATTTTCTTGTGAACTTCAATTACACGATAAAAAGTAAAAATAATCTCTGGTCAACAAGCCATGGCTGAAAGATATACCTTCTTGTCTTATATAGTGCTGTTGCTGTACTATGTTATTGTGGAGTTTACCTCAGCTAAAGAAATTTGAAAACAAAAACATAATGTAGCTTTCTGTCTTTGATGTTATACAAAATCTAATTTGCAGCTTAACCAGTTTTTGATTTATCTGAAATGTATTTTTATTAAGCATTTTAACTTGAAAGAACATGATTTCTAATATATTGTTTGGTTTGTTTCACAGATATGAGCTTACTGCGTAAAATAGTTCCGTCTTTAATCTCCAAATCCTCAAAATCTCCTCTGCAACTATGTCGCTTTGTTGCTCAATCTGAGCCATCTCACCTACAAACAGAGCAAACAACTCCAAATTACATTGTTAAAGCCATATGTGATTCGTTCAGAAGTGGTCGGAACTGGGACACCCTCTCCAGAGAATTCCATCACGTCGAGTTTGATGAACAACTTGTCGAGAAAATACTCTTGGAGTTGAAGCAACCAATTGATGCAAAACGGGCTCTCGGTTTCTTCCACTGGGCAGCCCACAGAGAGAATTTCCAACATGGCCTTCGGTCTTATTGCTTAGCCATTCACATCTTGGTCCGAGCTCGCCTGAACATGGACGCTCGAGCTTTGATCGAAATGGTTTTGAAGGAAAACACTGGGGATTCTTCCAAGTTCTTGGTGGTTGATTCACTGCTTGGTAGTTACAAGCTTACTGATTCCAACCCATTTGTGTTTGATCTGCTCGTGCAGGCTTATTCCAGATTGAGAATGTTTGAGGCTGGTTTAGACGTGTGTTGCTATCTGGAAGAACACGGGTTTTCAACGAGTCTGGTGAGTTTCAACACTTTGATGCACGTTGTTCAGAAATCAGATGAGAACACTATGGTTTGGAGGATTTATGAGCATATGATTAGGAGAAGGATATACCCGGATGAAGTGACGGTTAGAACATTGATTAGTTCTTTGTGTAAAGAAGGAAAGTTGCAAAAATATGTTGAGATGTTGGATAAGATTCATGGCAATAGATGCTCTCCTTCCGTGATTGTGAACACCAGTTTGGTTTTCAGGATTTTAGAGGAAGGAAGAGTCGAGGTGGGAGTGGTGTTGTTGAAAAGAATGTTGCAAAAGAATATGGTGTTTGATACAATTGCTTACTCTTTGATTGTGTGTGCTAAAATAAAGCTTGGAAATTTAGGCTCTGCATGGGAAGTGTATGATGAAATGCTTAAGAGAGGTTTTCGAGCGAACCCTTTTGTTTATACGTTGTTTGTAGGAGCATACTGCAAAGAGGGAAGGATGGACGAAGTGCATTGCTTGATGAAAGATATGGAAGACATGGGTTTGAAGCCATACGAGGAGACTTACAATTCTCTTGTTGCGGGATATGCCAAAGCCGGAAGAACGGAGGAAAGCTTAAAGGAATGTGAGAGAATGATGGAGAAAGGCTTTGTTCCTAGTTGTGCAGCTTTTAATGAGATGGTTGATAAGCTTTGTGAGAATGGAGAAGCGGAAAAAGCAAATGCGATGCTAACTCGATTGTTAGAGAAAGGATTCTCTCCAAATGACACCACATATGCCAGTCTCATCGATGGCTATGAGAAGAAAGGCAATGTAGAAGAAGTTATTAAGCTCTTTTATGAAATGGAGAGCAAGTCATTCTCTCCCGGATCATCCGTCTTTTCAACGTAGAGAAAGAGCCTTTGCCGATCTGGGCAAGCGGAGGAAGCAGAGAAATATCTTAGAGTTATGAAAAATCGTTCCCTAGCAGTAAACGAGTGGAACATATGAGAGTTTGATTGCTAGCCACATTGAGAAGGGTGACACAAAAAGGGCCCTTGGACTTCAAAATGAACTGGCTCTCGAATATTTTAAGGCCGAACACTAACGTTGGCATAGGGGACATGAGGTAAAACTAGCTTTTCAATTGAAGTACTAAAATCTGTAGCTTCTTTTAATGCCTTGGCATTGCATTCCAATTTCAAACTATTTCTTATATTCCTATACGTGCTACATTAGGAGATCTGAAAGCCTCGTATGTAAAGGCTTGAACACTTTCAAATGCAATCTTCTTCGTAAGGTATTCATGGTATTCATGGTGACTTGTAAAAGTTTACGAAACTTCTTATTTGTTACTAGTTGGAGCACAAGTACTGTGTGCTTGAAATAATATATTGTCTTAATGATATAAGAATTTAAGGAGAAAAAAAAAATAGAAGAAAAAACACAAAACGAAAAAAAAAAAAAAAAAAAAAAATAGAACTCTCTTGCAAAACTTAAAAACAAAACAAAAAACAAAAAAAACAAAAAACAAAAAAAAAAACCCAAAACTCCAGAAAAACTTTGGACGAAACTTTTTTAACCAGATTAAAAAATCGAGAAGAAACTTCCTTATGAAGCTAAAAAACAAAAAAACAAAAAAAAAAAAAATCCTAAAATACTTAATCTCACTTTTATTATTGAATGAATAGAAATAGATAATAGATTATTTAATCGATTAGGCATAAGTTTTAAGTGTCTGTGAAAAATAACAAAATTTGACATACGTAAACGGGGTTAATATCTCATGAAGACAATTAACTTCTCAGGAAAAAAGAGTTAAAATGTGTGTGTGTGTGTGTGTTTTATTTTTTATTTTTTATTATTATTTTTTATTTTTGCAAATGGTGTGCCTTGAATTTATCAGTATTTTCATAACCTGGACACTAGATTTTGATTTTTACAACGGGGATAGTAAATTTAAAAATCCGTTGCAATTATAGTCTAATAACTTATAGTAGTCAATTTTTTTTTTTTTGAGAAAGCACTTGAATGACACAAATTTAGAGACCATTACACCAACATAACACAAAAAATTAACACTAGATCAATATAACACAAAATTACACTAAAGTTAACTAAAATTTGTGTCATGTTGGTCAAAAATAGAGAATTTATGTTATATTGATCAATAGATGAAAACAAAAATGTGATTATTTAGATAATTTTCTCTCTTTTAAAAAAAAAAATTATAAAAAGCTTTACATTGAAAATTGAGATAAGCCAAAGGACACAAAAGTTTTAAAATTAATACCTTATATTTTCGTCGGTAATTAGTTGGCTAAACTCCACACGTTATTCGTCTCATTTTATGGTTTTCAGTTCAAATTTGGCTGGCTGTGATAAATGCAAAGCGTAAAGATTCTTTAAATCCCCAAAAATTTTGGTTTATTTGCTTTTATTAGTAGTGATAAACTATAATGGTTTCTAATAAATCCGTTTATTATGTGGCGCTCCTCTTTCTTTGCTTCATCTTCTTTGAAACATAACTTAGTTACATGTATAATAAGTTCTTCTAATTTCAGTTAAATTGGCAGAGTTGGAAAGTCCTCACACAAAAAAATAAATAAAAAGGGTCCTCACGTAATATTTTGTTATTGTAAATATTGCGTCTCTTCAACTATCAAATTCCTTTGTAATATTTCCTAAACTTAAAGATTGAAGTCGAAGACCATATTAATGCTTTTATTGGACCCTAAGAAATTAAATAAGTTAAATTATTATATTTCTGAGAATAGTAAAAGGAGAAACTTATTTTTTTTATAGGCTATAGCAACGGTAAACTCTCCATAGAATAGTATAGTGTAAAGGATCTTAATTTTTAATCTATCTTTTTTATACCAACTCACAAAACAATAAATTGTCCTTTTTTTTTAACTCATAAATATAATGTTTCTAATATTAATGATTGAATGTGACAAAATTTCAAACATACATGACCTATGGACTTGTATCTTAAAAATAGAATTAGAGTTTGGGTGAAATGTAATCGAAATTAAGAATTATGAAGCGATTAAAGTTGAAGAATCAAACATATAAAACGAAATTATGCAATCTAATAGCGATTGAAGTTGAAGTTTCAAATATATAAAACACAATTATGTAATATCATCATCATCATCTGTCATCATTCGTCCTAGCATTAGTTCAACTTTATATTATTATTATTATTATTATTATTATTATTATTATTATTATTATTATTATTATTATTATTATTATTATTATTATTATTATTATTCGTCCTAGCATTAATTCAACTTTATATTTTGTGTTAGTAAAAATACTGTATTTATTTATTTTGTTAATAATATGATTTTGTGTTTCTCTCAATGACAGAATCGGACAATATAATATGGGTTGCTTTGGATAGCGGGGAAACATGTGCAGACGGTCCGATTTGTACGATGTTATGTGAAGTGATAAAATAAGGTTTTTTTTTTTTAAACAACTAAAAATTGTACTAATATTTGCTCGTCGCACGTTTGTGAATAACATCATTAATAGACTGATGTTTTTTATTTTTTCCGTTGAAAGGTGTTGGAGGGATAATCACAAAATCTTCTCTCAAACAAACAAGAAAAAAAAAAAAAAAAAATTACAAAATCAATGTTCTTTCATGCTCTCAACTAAATTTCTGAGTCTTGGTAGGCACCGAGAGTACCTGCAAAAGACACTTTGACGCGGGCGAACAGTAATAGAGAAAATTAAAGAAATAGAATAGCAAAGTTTTTTTTTTTAAATTTTTTTTTTATTTTAGAAATGAAAATTATCATTCAAGATAAAACGGGATATAAACACTAATAACAAAGATAAAACAACCTTGTGGTACAAGAGATTTAACTCTCCACTAAGACCGATTTCATCAATAAAATCTGATAAAGCTCAGTGAGGAGGACATAAACCGAGATCCAATGACGGAAAAATTCATCAAATTTCTCGGCAATTCTATAATCGAGCATGTATAAAGCTTTTTTTTTTTGTTTTTTTAAATCTACAATCGATGGAATATTACAATCAATCGAGAGACAGTCACTTACAGTACAGAGACTGCAATTAATCCTGCCAAACCATAACACTAGAGGAATCAATAGACATATACTGTTAGACAATAACTCAAGTGGAACACACACACAAAAACAAACTGGAGATGGGGGAACTACCTCCGTCATTATAAAATTAAAACTAAAACACAAAAACAAACCATTAATATATATATATATATATAACATCGACTGCAAAATCCTCGCCCCACATGAAACAATTACTCCGTTACACACCACAACTCAGAGGAAAACAATCGACTCAAGGTAAGAGATCATGGCATCTACTATCGGACCACTAAGGCATCGTTGGATCTAAAACTGCCAGAAGCTTGTCGGCCAGATTTAATTGAGAAACTCACATCTAGAACCTTCTGATTCCATTCTTGTCAAAATCATCGAACCATCGATTACCCTCGCCAACGGTAGAAGCAACGGCAATTGAAGTCCCATATAAAAGGAAACCCTAGATATGAGAAATTTGAGAGAACAGGGGGTAGAGAGGTAGAGAGAAAGGGAAATCCTATTACAAATTGCTGTTACATGAATAGCAAAGTTTTTTATCACCTCTAATGTTCTTGTTCATATCAATATTATATTTGTTAAAAAGAATATTAAAGATAACATATTTGAGATTTTACTCGAATATATTTATGCTATTTCTAATGTTACATAAGTAAAAAGTTATCTTTCTTTTTCTTTTTTCCTGCACATAAGTGAGGTTTTAGCAGTGCTGGGAATTCGGGCCGCCCGGCCCGGCCCGAGCTCGATGGGCTTTTTAAGAAAATCGGGCCTGGCCGGCTCGGCCCTTTGAAAACACGGGCCGGGCCGGCCCGGCCCGGCCCCAATTTTTGAAATATAAGCCCGGCCCGGCCCGCGGGCTTAGAGCGGGCCGGGCCGGCCCGAGCCTAATTTTTTAAATTTTTATTTAATTTTATTTTTTATTTGTAATTTTTGAATAAATTTGTATATTTTTGATAATTTAATAATTTATCTTAATAATTTATCTTAGATAAAAAATAAAAAATTTTATACTTTGTTTAAAAAAATTTATTATACTATTTCTATTAATTTTTATATTTATATTTATATTATAATTGTTTAGTTAGTACTTAATAATTATAATATTAGTTAGTTAGTTAACTTAATATTATAATTAAACTTTTAATTTTAGGTGTTTAAGATTATAATTATTTATCAGTGTTTGCTTAGTAGTTATTTTTGATTAAATATTACTAAATTGAAAAATAAATTAAGCACATAATAGAAATTATAAATTTTATTAAAAATAAGGATACAAAAAAGAAAATATAAAATTGAAATTTTAAATTTTATTGATGTCATGATTGCCTCATTAAAAACTTTACTAAGTAAAACCCATTGGGATAAAACCTCAGCAAAGAAAAAAGAGTGCAATCTTTATTCATATTTACAATTTTACAATGAAAAAAATATATCAATCAGCATCAGCAACCGGAAGGGGGAGCCGTAGGAGCATTGTCAACATCATCGTCATCGATTATGGTCATTTCGTTAAAGTGTTGAAGCATCTCTTGATCTTCTACTGTATATTGCATCCTTTTTATCTGCATGTTCCCAATCCTTTAGGCATGTAAGCACCTCGACCATTTCAGGTGTTAATGAGGTCCTCCGATCTTCAATTATCCTTCCAGCTGTGCTGAATGCTGATTCAGAAGAAACTGTCGAAACAGGAATTGTTAATATGTCACGTGCTAAACGGGAAAGCACTGGAAAATTTGTCGACTACAACCTCCACCAATCTAAAATTTTGAAATCTTCAGTATTTGTGGTTGAGTCTAGCAGTGAAAAATCTGTATCTAAGTATTTTGTGAGCTCCGAGTGTGTCGTACTCGTGGTAGTTGAACTTACTGAAAGTGGACGAGTAACACTTGAACTTGATGAAGAGCCCGATCTTGCTGGAGCAGAGAAAAAACCCAAAACTTTTTTCTTTTTTCGATCACCAGCAGTTGGAAGAGTTTCTTCGATTCCAATATTAACTTGTTGTCCGAATTTATTCTAATAACTTGCAAAAATCTCAAATAACTTGCATTTAGTATTATTAAATGTTAAAGAATACGTTGAAGCAAAATCTACATTCATATGTTCAGAAATATGAGTAAGACCATTATAAAGACCATTTAATTTAACTATAGGATTTAAAACAATGGCAAGGCAATATAATAAAGGCATGTTATTGTGATCCCAATATTTCATAAATTTTTTTTCCATTTTTTCTACTATTAGTGTAAATAAATTATCATTTCTATATTCAGAAAACAATGAAGAAATAAGCATTAATTGGGTGAAAACTAATGGAGAAGTGGGATAATAAACACCGGATAATAAAACAGTGGCATCATAAAAAGTTTCTAAAAAATAAATCATTCTTTCAGCAATAAACCAATCAACATCAGATAATAAAAATCATATTATGCTTTGTATTATAAAACATAGAAATAACATTCTTATATTCTATTGCATTTTTCAACATTAAATAAGTTGAGTTCCACCTTACCGGCATATCAGTTCCAAATTTTCGAGGTTTTAAACCTTCTGCTTTGCAATACCTCTTAAATTCAGCAATACGAGGATTTGAATTATGAATCCAAAGGAGAGCATTACGAATATTTTCTATGTTACTACTTACCAACTTCATACCTGATTTTACAATGAGGTTGATGATATGACATGCACAACGTTGATGTAATAAAATTCCACCAATATATTCTGACAAGTTTTGCTCAAGAAAACGAATTGCAACGGCATTTGCCGAAGCATTATCTAGGGTGATTGATATAATGCAATTGCTAATGCCAAATTCATTTAAAACACTCATAATATTATCAGCAATATTTAAAGTATTGTGAGAATGATCAATAAGTCTAAAGCCAATAATTCTTTTTTGTAATTGTCACTGGGGATCTAAATAATGTGAAACTACACTAATATAATCTTGGTTTGACCTAACAGCCCAAATATCAGATGTCAATGCAATACAAAATGTGTTTGTATTCATATGAGATATTAATGCAGTGCATTTTTTACTATAATAAGATATAATATCACTCCTAATAGTTTTTCTAGTAACGGCTTTAAATTGTGAACAAAAAGATCTTTGAATATGTTCTTCATAAAAAGTATTTTCACCAAAACTAATAGGTAAATCTGTAGATGCAATTAAACGAGTTAGAGATTCTCTAGCTACCATAGAATCATAAGAAAACGTACCTATTGAGCCATCGGAGTTGAATTTTAGATTGCTTTGTGTCGGCTCCGTTCCCTTATTATGTTTCTCGGCACATTTTTCACCATGAGCTAATAAGTGGCGGGTCCCACTTGAGCTATTAGCGGTCAAAGTTTTTTGGCAATACTTACATTTTACTAGTCTTGTTTGTATTTTTTTGCCGTCGGGGCCGAAGTCCTCTTTCTGCACAGCATCGAAAAATTGCCAAGCACGTGAAGTGGTTCTAGCATTACCTTTTGGCTTTTTTGGTGGACAACTGGTGCTTCCCGAACTACTTCTTGATGGGGCCAACATTGGACTTGGTGGTATTGGAGTATTGAAACTCCTACATCTGATTTCATGGACATTGTCGCCAACCTCCATACGGGAAATCTCCACTTCTTCGATGTCGCGGTCATCCATCCCGTAGTAATCATCATCAAGATCAATAATTGGTTGTTGAACATTTGGATTTGGATCCATTTTGATTTTTTTTGTAGGAAAGTAAGTATTAGATATTTATACAAGAATGAGGATTATAAAAATAATGAGAATATGAGTTAATATAAATTTAGGAGATTAGACAAAAAAAAGTATAGAATAATAGAATATTAATTATTGAATAATGAGAATTGAGAAATTGGAAATAAGAGAATATAGAGTAAGAAATTAGAGAATAAGAGATTGAAATGAGAGATAAGAGAAGATGTGTGAAAAAATGAGAAGAAGAGAAGGGTATTTATGGAAGAGGAATGAAATTAAAAAAAATAAAAAAAAAATTTAAAGTTTATTATAATTTAAAAAAAAATTAAAAACTTTTTTTATAAATGTAGCCGTTGGGAGTTGCCGGGTTGGGACTTGGGACCAACGGCTCTATAGTACATTAGTACTAAAATATATATAATATATAAGTATATATGATATAGCCTAGCCGTTGGGAGTCAAGTCAACTCCCAACGGTCGGTTGTTTTTTTTTTTTTTTGTTTTTTCTTTTCTTTATATATATATAATATAAAATTATAATATATATAATTTTTTAATAAAAATTTTAAAAATAATTAAAATTTTAATAAAAATAATATATATAATTTTAATTTTTAAATAACGGACGGGCCGGACCGACTCAACGAGTTTAAATTTTTAGGTCGGCCCGGCCCGGCCCGCCGGGCCTAAAAGGAGAGCCCGACCTGCCTCTTACTGACGGGCCGGGCTTTTACCGGGCCGGGCTTTTATCGGGCCGGGCCAACGACCGGGCCAAAATTACGAGCCACGGGCCGACCCGTTTGATCCGGCCCAAATTCCCACCTCTAGGTTTTAGTATTTAAAATTAAATAATTTAAAAATAACAAAATTGTAATGATTAGATGAAACAAATGAAATATCAACCAATAACAATCAACTGTCAAATTTAACATTGATTAACTTGATCAAAAATTTGCCATCAAATTTAGCATTTGACAAATTTGACATCAAATAAAACACTCTAATAGAAAGCTTTTTTTTTTTTTTTTTCCCTTAATCTAAATGTCAAAATTTACGGTCAACACATCAATTTAGCACTCTATTAAAATTTCATAAGCCACCATTCCAGTGCTATTTCAAATTACCTTTTCAAGAAGGGATCAAATTTCATTTCAGAACCACTCTTTAAAGGGTTCTGTTCTAAAACCAGTCGAAACTGAGACCTATATACAGCTCGGAAGAAAGGACAATATCTATACAAACACTTTTTTTTTTTTTTTTTCCCTAAAAAAATTTCCTTTTCAAGGTAAACCTATCCAAAAGAGATTACATTTTTGGTGGGTTCGCTCTCGCCATAAAAATTGTAGTGGGAGGAACAGTGCAAGCAAGTGTGAATATCTTATGATGTTTGTAGATCACTTTCGCAGAACCTCCAAGAACCATCATCTCGCCTTTTCAGAACATATCGGATTTTGTAGGTGCTGTAAATAGAAAGAGAAGCAAACACTAAACGTGTGAATGACAACGACATTGCACCCAACTTTCCACGACGAAAATATACAGAAACAATATACGCCAAATTCCAAGTTAGTCTCATTAAATGTGTAAAAACATAAAACTGCTACTTACCTGTAATAACTGGGGTTCTTTTGTTCAGATTCGTTAACAAGTTCTGCTGCTTCCTCCAAAAGAGCTTCGATTTCTGCCATCTCTTCTCCAATTCCATCAGACAAAATTTCAGCTCGAAGGACAGACAATTGTAGCAACACAAATTTCCAATAGCAAGACCTCGATTTTGCAGCATCAGCCAAAGCATGCCACTGAAATACCAAATCACACACGTAAATATGGATTCTAATGGCAAGTAATTAAACTTGTGCCTCAAGACTTGATACAAAATGTGTCAACAAGTTCTTTCATGCTTATAAAAACGAAGGCCCTTCAATGTTCTGAATGTTTATATTATGTTGCTATGACAAATTCACCCATCATTTTATCCAAACTCGTTCAAAATTTTATAGAAACTCGAAATAATGCCATTTTCATGTAACTACTAATATTTTTACTTGAACTTGGTCCTGTTCTTTTTTTATTTGAAGTGCATCTAAATTAATGACAAAACGGTCACTTTGCTGCAGGTTTGAACGGAAGAGCAGTCTATCGTGAAAGACAGCACCTCTGGGATGATATTGGCTAAAATATCAGTCAATCAAACAGCCGAAGCAATAGACTATTTACATTCAACTTAGGATCATGTAGCTAAAATCATCAAATAAACTCACTAGATTACTTGCACATTACCAATAACTTGCACTGGTTAGATGACTTATTACGAAAACAACGACAAAAGACTGCTAGGATGCATATAGATAAATTTACCTGAGAAAGCATCGAGTCATCAAGAATTTCAGAGAGACTTTGAACTTTATGGCTAGGTCCTAGAGCTTCACCCTTAATTTCCTGCCATTGCTTAACAAGTTCTTCAGCTTCTTCCATAGGCATGAGGCTTCTAGACATAGCTCGTGCAGAAGAAGAGAATTTAGCAGTGGGGCTTAAGGTTTGGGCATTTCCAGCATCTGAGTTGCTGTGGAACCGTGTGACAACCATTCCCAAAAACTTCTTAAGTCTCCCAGAAACCCCATCACTATTGATATAAGCAGGCACAAGATTGTCGGCTATAGAGGAATCAGTTTTCCAGATCAGGGAACTTGCATGTGTATTTAATTTACTTGGGATACCTTTTGAAGCACTTCTCATCCGATTTGCGTTCCTGCCAGTTAGCCTAAAGCTGGCAAAGAAAATGCACCCAAGTACTGCGACTGAAGTAAACCTTCTAACAATATATGCTTGGGATGACCAACTTTCCCATACTTTATTTTGGTGAATGCCTATATTCCTTTTCAATTGAACAGATGACGCACTAGCGTTGTTTCCATTGTTGCTTTTGTCCAATATCAATGAGTTTTGCAAGTCAATTGGAGCCAACTGCTTGACAGCAGTACCAAGGTTTTGAGAAGAGTTCAGACGAGAAAGAGAATCGTCAAAATTTCTACGCTCTGACAAAAGATTACTTGGCATTGGTCTGTGACCAACACCAGCAGATATGGTTTGTGAAGATCCTCTATTTTTCTTGCTCCCAAGGATTTTCTTTTCACCATTAAAAAAGTTGACCTGCAAAAACATACTGATTAACAACTACTCAATCGACAGTAAAACAGTTTAAAAAAAAAAAAAAAACATTTTCCATACGCGTCTCACCAAAGTTGGAGGACAGTCTCGTGTATCCAGAAATACATTAAGCACAGCATCTTTCAGCCATGTTTCCTGATCAAATTGAGCAGAGTCTGTCATAAAAATAACGTCCTTGAAGAAAATAGAAATCAAACTTCAACAAGTAGAATGTGCAGTGGCACTATATAAAATCGGTCCTGGCATTTTACATTTGATGCAAACAATGATCAAAGACATATCAAAGGCATTCAAAATAACTGCAAGGTGAGAACTGTACTAATAACAAATACACGTTCAAAAGAACAACTAAAAACAGAATTTTAGTACACAACAGAACGTACCAACACTTGATTTGCACCAGAAGCATCTTTAGTTTCCCTCCCTGACATTGAATATCGTGCAGAATTATTTGAATTAGATTCAAGCTGCTGAAGTTGCTCAACCACCTCACTTTTATTACCCTGAAACATCACCAAAGTACACCGTTAGGGAAACACAAGGGCAAAAGGAGGAGGCTGAATTTCATAGCTGCAGAAACCAAAATATAAGGTTTCCAAAAGTCTTTGAGTAGAGTTCAAAAAAATATAAGTGGAAAGAACTGAAAAAAAAAAAAAAAAAAAAATACCTGACCAAGAAGAAATAGGCAAAAAGCATCCTCCAATTTCATATCAATGCCCTCTGATGCCGTCAGACACTCACAAATGGTTTTTGCTTTGCTAATCTGCAAACAAAAGAGAAAAAATAACAAATAAATTAAAGCAACATTGTAGAATTAACATCTCTTTCTCTCCCTCCTCAGAAATGAAACATGCAAATGGAATTTATATTTACCAACCTTTCTTCTGTACAAACAAATAAATCTTGCTTATTAAATTCCATAAATACTTACTTCAGGTTCATTTCTCAGACAGGATAGCAAGAGTGTGTGTGTCTGAGTGAGTAAGTGAGTGAGTGAGTGAGAGAGAGATGAAAAGGTGACAGTTAGAGGACATGGTACTAGATGTGTAAGTAGTTACCAATTCAATTTGCTTGCTTGAAAAGCCAACCGCGATGTGAGCTACTAATACCATGTAGAAACAATTAAAATCAATTACAACCCTTTGATTTTGTGACTCGAGCGATTTCTTATTCTTTCGTGTAATTGCCAGATCGCTCCATGGAAGAAGATCAATTATTTCAGTAGCTGCTAGCTTCTTAAGTGCTTGGCTCAAAAAGCATGGCCAATCTTCAACTTGGCATGATGCCTCTACATCAAGTCCCTGTCTAAGCAACTCACGCAAGGCTGAAATAGCTCCTTGTCTCCGCTCAGCATTCTCAGGTGAATTAGGTATACCTAATAATTCCAACGTGCAAGCAGGGGCTAGGTCCTCCAGAGATTCTTCTATCTAAATCAATGGCCAAACAATATACATAAGGAAATCAGGTTAGCTCAAATGCAACTATCTATAAAACCAATTATTTGCTCTGCAATGGCATAAGCAGTTTTTAGCTGGATAAGAGTCCTTTCTTATTTTTTCTAACTGCTGAAGTTATTCTTGGTCTGACCTTCTAAAACTCTCCATCTCCCCCAGCTTTTCAGCCAACACATTCAAGAATTTTGGTGACTTAGTTACTAAAGTTCTCTTAAGTAATAGTGGGTAATGAATATGTACGATTTAAAATCAAGGCCAACGCTCAACAACATTTGGATTACTTGTGTTGTGTTTGAAGTTTGGATGCAAAAACAATGCATACAAATGACGGTACTAGCATTACCTGGGATAACAACGTTAGTTCCTGCAAAGACTTCTTACTCCTTAGAAGGCACTGAGCACGAGCAAGAGCCTCAAATCCTTGGGATACCTTGTTCTTCTCAAAACCGATCTTTGCAGTTGAACACTTCAAGAAAGCACCTATGATAAGAAAAATAGGCATAACAAGGCCGCTAGAAATAGAAGGTACAAGATCCTAACCTCTTTGCTTCAGATATCTTACCTCAGCTAATGCCATAGAAAGAAGCAAATCATGAATATATGGCTTAGCATCTAGATGCTGAAGAGCAACGCGGCCGATATCTAGGACTAGCTTTACTTCACCAACCTGAATTGGCAAGCCAGAACATCATTGTGTCAATTTCCAAAACAAACAGCTGCTATTGGCAAGGAGAGGAGATATTTATAATTGATTATTTGTAGTTACTTTTGAGAAGATGTTTTAACTTTTTACCAAGTGAAGTTATGGGAAAATTGTAATATCTCAAATGAAGAATCAAAATTCAAAAGTACAGTGTCGTATAAAAGGTTTCAGATTCCTGCAACAGAAAAATGCTCAAAACAGCTATAAATTCCAAGAGTAATGTATCTTTGAAAAATATAAGAAATAACTTTTAACTAAAGCATATTGAAAAAAAAAAAAAAATACTCTTTCAAAACAAAAGGTCTTCCATGCATTCAGCAAAATAGAATAAGCTCGGTTACTCTACCTCTTGGAGGAGGCAAAGTGCACCAGGCAACCAAGACCAAGGTACTCGAAGAGAAGATTTTGGAGGGATCTTTTCCTTCACATTACCAGCATATTCTGGTTCAAAGAGAAGCTTATCTCTCACATCCATCAAAAGATCCTGGAAGCAACATAAAAGAAAAAGGAATAAAATTTATAAAGAATGGCATGTCCTATCACCACTTACAGGAAAAAGAACTATAGAAATAAGAGAACTGAAAACAGAACATTCACAGGCTATTATACATAGGAAATAACAATAAAGGATAAAGAAATTAACAGGAAGCACTCAAACTAAGGTTCCTACCTGACGAGATACAACCACATCCATGCTATAACCCTCTTCAATTTCAGCATTTTTCAAATTCATCACAGATTTAACGATCTCATCTTTCTCAGCTTGATCCGTTACACCAATAACCTACAAGATAAATTCTTATGAGTAAGTTACTAAAAGCAAAGTAGAAACAAACAATAGCTTTAACGCAAGGTATCAAAGACATGCTTTCCTTGCATGTTACAGTCGGAAAATTTTGTGCAAAATTAGGAAATTTGGTGCAAAAATTTTATAAACTTCTCATAATGGTGAGAAACAAACACTTTTCTCTAATCCAAGCATTTAAGCCACTAGTGCTAGCCCTCAAAAAAAAAAATTGAGTATAAAAACTCATGTCCAAATCTAATTCTAGATATATGAGTGAGTACATGGGAAAATAAACCAGTAAGACGCACATTCCTAGTTATTAGAAGGAAAATATATATATATATATATATATAGAGTGTACAACATATTTCCACAGGGAAACGGCAACAACAAATCTGGTTTCCATCGGTTGTTGTTGTTGTTGTTGATTTTTTTTTTTTTTTTTTTTTTTTTTTTTGCATCTTTAACAGAATTAACTGCAATTATACTAGATAAGAAAACTAAATAAACCTACAGTGCATAAATTCATTACCTATTCTTATACTGCAAAACTTAAGCCTACAAATATAAGTATAATTAAAAATAAAACTCTCTAAAATCCTATTGAAGCTCTTAATTTAGCCTATAGAGCACAAAACATATATTCCATGAAGAAATGGTACCAAAAATCAGGTTTCACGTTTTTTTTTTTTTTTTAATTTCTATTAATTTTCATAAAAATAAAAGCTACTATGTCAAATGCACATACATATATACACACATTTTAAATAGCATACGTACATATATGTACACACACACACACACACACACACACACACAGATATATATATATAGAGAGAGATGAGGAACAATCAAATCACCTGATAGCAAGTAACAGGGATCTCAACAGAGGAGCGAGGGGGAGCGTTCTGAACAATGCGGGTATCAACAGCTCTCAATCTCCACCGTCCGTTAAGATTACCAGCGCAATTAGCCTTTCGCGAGTGCGGGCCAACACAAACCCTAGAAATTCCGATCCCGGAGAAGAAGGGAATGCTGGAACTGAAATCGCCATTGTTGCTGTGGTTATAGCTCCGGCAGAGCGAGCAGCTGAACGGAATGCCAGGCACGGCCTGAGCCATCGCCATGGGAGAAGAAGCGAGGAGTGATAGAGATTGCCGTTGTTGTTCCACTGAAAACCCTAGGAGAATCAGAAGTGTCTTCTTGGCTCAGGCATTGTGGAGAAAAGCTTCAGAAAATGGTCTTTTGTGTGGAAGAAGGAAGGGATAATAATGCCATTTGGCTTTTGCAAAAGCCAAGGAAAAAAAAAAAAGGAATGAAGATCTTCTCCATTTCTCTCTCTGTCTATTTTCTGGGTATTTGTCCCAACAAACTCAGTCTGGGCTGAGAAATGGAGAGTGGAAATTTTTAAATTTTAGAGAGATATAATGGTCAATTGAATGACATTAAAAATCTCTTTGGAATTGGATTAAATAGCGTTGTAGAACCGTTGCTTTCCATTTTCCCGGTTGGGGGACTTTTTCCCTTGTCTCTCTCACTCTCTCTCTCTCTCTCCCTCTCCTTTCTCTTTTTATTTTGTTTTTGTCTTTTTTTTATATATTTATTTTAGATTTATGACATTTTGCCCCCACTCAACCCTTTCTTTTGTGGGGGAATATGTGATAAAGTCCTTTTAATATACCATATTAGTAAAGCTCTATTTAAGGCCACTAAAATTTAATCTATTGGATGAGATGTTGATGGTGTATGATAACAAAAATAAGTCATGATCTATTGGATTGTAGATAACAAATAAAAAATTAAACTCCCTCAAATTAAAAAAAAAATTAAAAATTATAGGAGGCTGTCGGTGCGGGCTTGAACTTGGCCGCGAGGGGGTTGAAGCTCGTCGGGGAGAGTGGAAGGTCGTCGGAGGGCCAGTCCCGTAGGTTGCGTGGGGGGTAGTTTCTCTGTGTGGCGATTTTGTAGTTGGGGGGATCAGTTTTTTTTTTTTTTTTTGGGGGGGGCGGGGGGGAATATAGGGTGTGAGGGATTTCGCATTTGGGGGTTTTCACTATCTGGTGATTTTGCAGGTAGGGGGATCGGTGGTGGGGGGAAGGGGAGGAAGGGGGTCGGTCGTTGTCTGGCGATTTCGAGGTGGGGGCCCTAGGCGGGGGCGATTTCACGAGAGGGGAGAATTTTGCCATCTGGTGAGGCCCAAAGGCCGCCTGGGAGGGGGGGTCGATATCGCAGGTGTGAGGGGGGGGGGGGGGGATCGCCATTGTTGGGGTCATATTCCGTCCCCTCATAACGTCGACATTGAGTTAGTGCGACCGCTCGATAAAACGAACTACGAGAGTTGAGTCCTGAAGGATTAAGTATTCCCAAGTATTTGGGCTGGACCCAAATGAACGATCTCAACGTGGCTGAAGGGCGAACAATGATCGATCACACAATCAGTTGGTATTATTTTCCTTTAGGCCTGTCAGTTCAAGCGTGGACCAGATGAATATTTGGCTCAACGAAACAAGTCATGAACGATGCATAATTCTTGGTCTTCATGACTGACTGGTTCGTCATTTGTCGTCCATATTTGGTGAACATTATACAAATAAAGATTAATCCTTATAACTGTCAAGCTCACGATCAATTGTGGCATCATATCAGATCGATCCCCATAACTGCCAAGCCCACGATCAATTGTGACACCATATCAAATCGATCTTTATAACTGCCAAACCCACGATCAAGTGTGGGATCATGACCTTGAATCATTTCTAGTGAGAAACCGCTCACTATTATCCGTGGGCTCTGACTCACTACTTCTCTATAAATAGAGGAAGACCCCTTTCTTGAGGGGGATCAAGGTCTTTCATTTTCGCCTACTATTATACTGCTGGACTACACCCAGAAATTGTAACCTTTTGTATTCAAAAATTCATATATAGTGAAAAAGCCACATACTCAGAGGACGTAGCTCATTTCCGGCAAACCTCTCTAAACATCGGTGTTGTTATTCTCATTTCTTTCATTTCCTAATTTATTTATTTTGTGATTATGATTGCTTTGTGATTTTCATATGCGATGTCCAAGGACTCCAATGACTGTTTATTTACATAATTATTCACTAACTCCGGTTAAAATTTGATAGTAGATTCCCAACATCTACAGTTTGGCACCCACCGTGGGGCCTTTATCTGTCATACACCCGAAACTCGTAGAACAGTTATGTCAGACGAACGCAAACATCAAGAGGAACCATTGCAGAGCAGTCCTACTGCTTGACCGGAAGCTTCAACATCCAGAGGAAATGCCCAATTCGCCAACTTAATGTGATTGGTTGAAGAACTCACACAGAAGCACAACACCCAACAAATCAGATGGAAAGCATCAGTGCTGAGAATCAAATACTAAAGAACCAGTTGACAACATTTACAACACAGGCCGCATAATCCTACTACTACAACCCATATGCAGGGTATTTAGCAGGAGCAAGCACCGGGGGCTGGTAGCAAGCCACACCCTATTATCCTCAAGAAATGCGAACCACAGCATACAACCCAGTGGCTCCAATGCAGCCTCTTTCTACACCAGGAAACACTCCAATAGCAACCGATAGACGAGCACAGCAACAACTAGCGCCGGGACCTAATTCTAAAAGAAATACGACCCCAACTCGGCTATCGATGCTAGAATTACCACCACCACCGCCAGAAGGTCCCGTTCCACTAGGGACGATGAACGTCGAAGTCATGATGCACAGCATTATGTCCGAAGAAATTAGGACATTAGAGGCACAAATGGATCAGAGAGATGCCTTTTACAAAGCGAATAACAAACACGATTACCCCTAAATTTAGCAACATTTCTTTCCCAAGGTTCAACGGTATGTCGGACCCTCATGATCATTTACTACAGTACAAACATGTCGTACAATCGACGAACATTCCGATTGATATGCTCGACGACATGATATGCAAACTCTTTACACAGAGCCTGAAAGGAGCCGCCCTAAGATGGTTTTGCAACCTCCCTCCTGAATCCATCGACTCATTTGACGAACTCTCGCTTGAGTTTATGAGAAGCTATTCCGTCCATATATAGTCGGGAAAAACCACAAAGGAACTATGGAGAGTGATCCAAGGACCAAACGAATCGCTATGCGCTTACATCAAGCGCTTTAGCAAAGCGATCTCTGAGATTTACGGACTAAACGATGGAACAGTGAGAAAAGTACTGAAGAAAGGACTAAGGCACAAGTCCCTATTCAAGAACGAAATTTGCGCCATATATCCACCAACAATCTAGGACACTATGCACCGGGAAAAAGGATTCATATAGCTGGAAGAGGAGAATGAACGCATCGAACGTGACCTAGCTCGAATAAGGGAGGAGGTAGTCAAAGCTTGCGAAGAGCGAGAGAAAACGTTTAGACGCGAACGTGCACCCACAACAAGGCGCACTGAGCCTCGAAAAGAACATACATCGAGGTGTGAACACAAACGCCCTTTCTGACCGCCCAAGTATATGCTCGGCATTAGCCCTTCAGAGCTGATTGCTCATTTAAAAGGCCGGGACTATGTTACGTGGCCAAAGAAATTACCAGACAATCCCGCGAGAGACATGACGAAGTACTGTGATGGAGACATGGAGAGCTCAAATGCATGGAAGGTGGCTGACCCAATTCAAGTTCCTGTTGGTCCAATTACAAGAGGCCGTGCTAAGAAATTCAAGGAAGCATTAAATGGGCAGATTCATGAAATTTGGAATCAAGTCAATTTATGCAAGCCCATTGACCAAGGCCCACGTCAACCTCAAAGGTGCATCAATTTGATCCAGATTTTAGAAGAGTCCACGAATTTGGCATGATCTAGGCTAATGAAGAATTTCGGAAACTTTCTCATGTGGCTGATCTATTTGTGCAAGTTGCCAAAACGAATTTATTGCACTTTCCCTTTAAGTTTTGGGCATGTAATTGGCTGATAATCAGCCATTAAAACATTCCTTTTAGTTGGTTTTTATTTTAGGGTAAATTAGGGTTAGTTATTACTTTTGAATTTGTCAACTTTCCTTTTCTAGTTTTAGGCAATTTCCCTCTGATTTTTGGACGAATTTCCTTAGGATTTTCTGATTGTAATTTGGCCTATAAATAGGCATTTTCATGTGTAATGCAGAGATTCTTTTGGATGAAAATTTTTATTTCAGAAAGGTGAATTCTTTCTTTGGTTCATTGACGAACTATCCGAACTTTCGGAATTTTTCCGTGGAGTTCAAAACCAACTTATCAATCAAGCCTTCCATCCTTAATTGTGGCGTCTTCGATATACCAAGGTTCTTGCTTCGATATAAGCAACGGGTCGCGGTGATTTCCATCCAAATCTGAAGTAGAAACGGTCTTGGTGCTTTCTTTATTGATAACGGGTTTCGTCAGTATATTGGCGAGGTTCATATCATTTGGTATCAGAGCCAAGTTCTAGTCTCAGGTTAAATTTACTTTTTAATCAAATTCTGGTTTATTTCCGTTCCAGATAGTTTTAAAAAAAAATTTCGTGCTAAAAAAAAAAAAAAACAAGAAAAGAAAAACAGAAAGGAGTCTGTTAAAAAAAAAAATTCGAATTCAAAAAAAAAAAACGTCAAAAAAAAAGAAAAGAAAAGAAAACAGAAAGGAATCAGTTAAAAAAAAAAAGAGAAAAAAGAATTCGAAACAGCTAATTTAATTTGACCCAAAAAGAAACGTTCTCCTTATTAACGGAGGTGATAAAGAAATTTTTTTGGTTCAATTTTCATGAACTTACCCGCTTCTCATCATCTCTTTTGCTGAATTTGTACCTAGACAGATTTTGATTGCTGTTTGTGTAGTTCCAAAAGAACCGAAAGAGAGAATAAACGAGTGGAAAAAAAGGCAAGAGTGGTGAGATCATTCGAGGGTAAGAGCCATTAAGTCGAGTGAACGGAGTGATCAATTGTTTGAGTGAAACACGTGAGGAAGAGAAGTGAGGTCCTTCTTTTATTTTTTTTTTTTTATCTAACGTGGTTTTGCAGGTTATAAAAAAAAAAATGAATCCAAATCAAGAAAGTGAAGCTGAAGATGACCTTCCACAACAAAACGTCCCAAATCTTCAATTGCAAGCATTAATGGGGCAAATGGAGCGGATGTTGACACGTGCATTAGAGCCTATTCAGGAGAAATTGGATGAGGTTGATGCTAGAACACGTAACAGGCAGCCACTAAACGTGCAAAATAGGCGTAGGGGTGGACGTGTTATTTTGGAGGAACCACCAATTAATAGGGGCAGGTTTAGGCATGGAAATGAGAATAGAAGGCATGGGAATGGGAATAGAGACGCTAGGAACCGGGAAGACAATGACAAGGGAAAAATGACCCCGAAGCTTATTTAGAGTGGGAGAAGAAGGTGGAGTTAGTGTTTGATTGCCATAATTACTCGGAATTAAAGAAGGTTAGGCTTGCTGCCATTGAATTCTCGGATTATGCGATTGTGTGGTGGGATCAGTTGGCGATGAATAGGCGACGGAACTGAGAGTACCCGATTGAGACTTGGGAGGAGATGAAAACGGTGATGAGAAAATGTTTTGTGCCCAGCCATTACTACCGGGAATTGTACAAAAGGTTGCAAGGACTTAGGCAAGGAAACAGGAGCGTGGAAGAGTATTATCAAGAGATGGAAATAGCCATGATACGAGCCAATGTTGAAGAAGATCGAGAAGCAACAATGGCGAGATTTTTGCAGGGGCTAAATCCGGACATTCAAGATAGGGTGGAGTTGCAACATTACGTGGAGATAGAAGACATGGTGCACATGGCCATCACGGTAGAACGGCAGCTCAAGAGGAGGGGTAATTCACGTTCGAATATGAGTTCGGGGCATTCTACATGGAAGCCGAATTATGGGAAGAAAGAAGAGAAGACGGTTGCGAGGCCCAAATTCGAGCCAAAACCAACCACTACTAGCCCTCCATACCAAGGTAAAAATGATTCAACCACTTCTCGAAACCGTGATATTAAATGTTTCAAGTGTCAAGGGAGGGGTCATATTTCAAGCCAATGTCCGAACAAAAGGGTGATGGTGTTACGGGATGATGGAGAGGTTGTTACGGATGAAGAATCAGACCAGGAATCCATGCCACCTTTGGAGGACGTGGATGAAGAAGAATTTGCTGCCCAAGGTGAGTTGTTGGTCACTCGACGAGCCCTTAGTTTGCAAGCCAAAGAGGATGAAGACGAGCAACGTGAGAACATTTTTCACACTAGGTGCCACGTGCGGAATAAGGTATATAGTGTGATAATTGATGGAGGTAGTTGTACGAATGTTGCTAGCACTACTATGGTTGAAAAATTAGGGCTGCCAACGACAAAGCATCCTCGGCCATACAAGTTGCAATGGTTAAATGATAGTGGCGAAGTAAAGGTAACCAAACAAGCGCTAATTTCGTTTCGCATTGGTAGATATGAAGACGAAGTTTTGTGCGATGTAGTTCCAATGCAAGCCGGGCACTTGTTGTTAGGTCGACCATGGCAATTTGATCGTCAAGTCAAACATGATGGTTATACCAACAAATATTCTGTTGTGCACAACCAAAGAACATTCACTCTTGTACCAATGACACCTAAACAGGTTCATGAAGATCAAGTGAGGTTACAAAAGGAGAGTGAACAAAAAGGAGAGAATAAGAAAAAGAAAGAGAAAGAGGGTAAAACAATCGAGTGTTGGAGTGCGGAGAGAGAGTTCAGCCAGAGAGGGAAAAAAGATAGAGAGGCCGAGAAAAAGGAAAGCAAAGGAGAGAAAAATGAGAGGGCCAATAAAAAAGAAGATTCGGCTAATGAGGTAAAAATTGAGAGAAAAACGAATTTCTATGCAAGAATGAGTGATGTGAAGAGCGCTTTGTTTTCTAATCAGCCAATGATATTACTCGTATACAAGGAGGCATTATTAAACACTAATGATTTTGATTCCACCTTACATAGTTCTGTTGTTCCTCTTTTGCAGGACTACAACGATGTCTTTCCCGAGGAAACACCGAAAGGATTACCTCCAATCCGAGGGATTGAGCATCAAATTGAGTTCGTACCCGGAGCTGCCATTCCAAACCGACCAGCATATAGGAGTAATCCCGAGGAGACGAAGGAACTCCAACGACAAGTAAGTGAGTTAATGGAGAAGGAATACGTGAGAGAAAGCATGAGCCCGTGCGCCGTACCAGTTTTACTTGTGCCTAAGAAGGATGGGACTTGGAGGATGTGCGTTGATTGTCGAGCCATCAACAACATCACGGTAAAGTATCGACATCCCATTCCTCGCTTGGATGACATGTTAGATGAATTGCATGGTGCTTATGTATTTTCTAAAATTGATCTGAAAAGCGGATATCATCAAATTCGCATGAAAGAAGGAGATGAGTGGAAAACGGCTTTCAAAACAAAACAAGATTTGTATGAGTGGTTGGTAATGCCTTTCGGTTTAACCAATGCGCCTAGTACATTTATGCGTTTAATGAACCATGTTTTGCGAGCTTTTATTGGAAAATTTGTCGTGGTTTATTTTGATGACATTCTGATCTATAGCAGCAACTTGGATGATCATATTGAACATTTGAAACTTGTTTTAGATGTTTTAAGGAAGGAAAAGTTGTATGCTAATGTTAAGAAGTGTACCTTTTGCACGGATAAGCTTGTGTTTCTTGGCTTTGTTGTTAGTGTTCAAGGTATACAGGTTGATGAGGAAAAGATTCGGGCAATCCAAGAGTGGCCGAGTCCCACAAACATTGGCGATGTAAGGAGTTTCCATGGACTCGCCAGCTTTTACCGGCGATTTGTAAGGGATTTCAGTACTTTGGCTGCACCTCTCACAGAAGTAATCAAAAAGAACGTTGGGTTCAAGTGGGGAGAAGAACAAGAGAAGGCGTTTCAGCTTATTAAGCATAAGCTTACTCATGCTCCTTTACTTGCCTTACCAGATTTTTCTAAAGCATTTGAAATTGAATGTGATGCTTCTGGTGTAGGTATAGGTGCCGTGCTGATGCAAGGAGGACGACCAATTGCGTATTTCAGCGAAAAATTGAGTGGGGCAACACTAAATTACCCGACTTATGACAAGGAGTTGTACGCGTTGGTTCGAGCATTGAAGACTTGGCAACATTACTTATGGCCCAAGGAATTCGTGATTCACACTGATCACGAGTCATTGAAACATTTGAAGGGGCAACAAAAGTTGAACAAGAGGCATGCCCGCTGGGTTGAATTCATCGAGACATTTCCCTACGTCATCCGATACAAGCAAGGTAAGGAAAATATGGTTGCGGATGCACTTTCTCGCAGGTACGCGTTACTTTCTATTCTTGATGATAAACTAATTGGTTTTAAGCATATTAAGGATTTATACCCTTTGGACCAAGATTTTAGTAAGGAATATTAGGCTTGTGAGAAAAACGCAGTGGGAAAATTTTATAGGCATGATGGATTTTTGTTTCGGGAGAATAAGCTTTGTGTACCTAATTGCTCTTTGAGAGATCTGTTAGTGAGGGAATCCCATGGTGGTGGATTGATGGGACATTTTGGGATTGCTAAAACTTTAGCTGTTTTGCAGGACCACTTCTTTTGGCCACATATGAAAAGAGATGTTGAAAGGATTTGTGGTAGATGTGTCCCGTGTAAGCAAGCTAAATCGAGAGCACAACCCCATGGTTTATACACACCTTTACCAATTCCTAGTGAGTCTTGGACTGATATTTCAATGGACTTTGTGTTAGGTTTACCTAGGACCAAACGAGGGAAGGATAGTGTGTTTGTGGTTGTAGATCGATTTTCTAAGATGGCACATTTTATTCCCTGTCATAAAACTGATGATGCTTCACATGTTGCTGAATTGTTCTTTCGGGAGATTGTGAGGATACATGGAATGCCTAGAACCATTGTTTCGGATAGAGATCCTAAGTTCTTGAGCTATTTTTGGAAGACTTTGTGGAGTATGTTAGGTACTAAATTGTTGTTTTCTACTACTTGTCACCCACAAACTGATGGTCAAACTGAGGTAGTAAATAGGATCTTGTCAACTTTGTTAAGGGCGATCATTAGTAAGAACATTAAGACATGGGAAGACTGTTTACCGCATGTCGAGTTTGCATATAATCGTTCTGTCCATTCTGCTACTAAGTATTCACCTTTTGAGATTGTTTATGGTTTTAATCCTTTATCTCCATTGGACTTATCACCGTTACCTGTTTCTGAGCGTGTTAATTTAGATGGCAAAAGGAAGGCTGATTTTGTTAAGCAGATTCATGAGAAAGCCAGACTCAACATTGAGCGAAGAACGGAACAATATGCAAAGCAAGCCAATAAGGGGCGACACAAGCTAATTTTTGAACCCGGAGATTGGGTATGGTTGCACTTTAGAAAGGAGCGTTTTTCGGAACAAAGGAAGTCGAAGTTGCTACCACGAGGAGATGGTCCATTTCAAGTCGTTGAAAGAATCAATGACAATGCTTACAAATTGGATCTGCCAGGTGAGTATACTGTAAGTGCTACCTTCAATGTTTCTGATTTAAGTCCCTTTGATGCAGAAGATGATTTGAGGACAAATCCTTTTCAAGAAGAGGGGAATGATGGAGACATGGAAAGCTCAAATGCATGGAAGGTGGCTGACCCAATTCAAGTTCCTGTTGGTCCAATTACAAGAGGCCGTGCTAAGAAATTCAAGGAAGCATTAAATGGGCAGATTCATGAAATTTGGAATCAAGTCAATTTATGCAAGCCCATTGACCAAGGCCCACGTCAACCTCAAAGGTGCATCAATTTGATCCAGATTTTAGAAGAGTCCACGAATTTGGCATGATCTAGGCTAATGAAGAATTTCGGAAACTTTCCCATGTGGCTGATCTATTTGTGCAAGTTGCCAAAATGAATTTATTGTACTTTCCCTTTAAGTTTTGGGCATGTAATTGGCTGATAATCAGCCATTAAAACATTCCTTTTAGTTGGTTTTTATTTTAGGGTAAATTAGTGTTAGTTATTACTTTTGAATTTGTCAACTTTCCTTTTCTAGTTTTAGGCAATTTCCCTCTAATTTTTGGACGAATTTTCTTAGGATTTTCTGATTGTAATTTGGCCTATAAATAGGCATTTTCATGTGTAATGCAGAGATTCTTTTGGATGAAAATTTTTATTTCAGAAAGGTGAATTCTTTCTTTGGTTCATTGACGAACTATCCGAACTTTCGGAATTTTTCCGTGGAGTTCAAAACCGACTTATCAATCAAGCCTTCCATCCTTGATTGTGGCGTCTTCGATATACCAAGGTTCTTGCTTCGATATAAGCAACGGGTCGCGGTGATTTCCATCCGAATCTGAAGTAGAAACGGTCTTGGTGCTTTCTTTATTGATAATGGGTTTCGTCAGTATATTGGCGAGGTTCATATCATACTGCGAATTCCACAAGGATCACGGCCACAACACCAGTGATTGCAGGGCACTACGAGCTGAAGTTGTTGAGCTGCTGAAGAAGGGACACCTCAGAGAATTCCTTACTGACAAGGGAAGAGAAACATACAAACGAGGCAGCGAACCAAAAGAGCGAAAGGTTGTACAGCAGATCGAAGACACACCTTCACCACCTCCAGTTCGAAAGACAATTTGCGTAATCTGTTGTGGTTTCGCTTACAGTGGGAAAACCATGACAGCAATCAAGGCTCACCAAAGGAAGGCCTTACAGCCTATATTGACCATCCTTCCGGATGATCCCGACGAGCATTCGATTACGTTTCACAGTAGTAAAGCTACCAACCTTAGCTGACCGCACGATGATGTGTTGGTCCTTACGCTGAACGTGTCAAACTACGAAGTCAGTAGGATTCTTGTCGATAATGGGAGTTCAGCCGACATGCTTTTCCTTTCAACTTTTCGAGAGATGGAATTAGCAGAGTCTGAGATCGAAAAGTAGACTACGGTTCTCACCGGGTTCAATGGAGAATCGACCACGGCTGTTGGTAAGATCAAACTTCCTGTTTTTGCAGCAGGAGAGAACAGGATGACCACGTTCTTGGCATTAGACTGCCCCTCAGCCTACAACATCATCCTCGGTAGGCCATGGATCCATGCGATGAAAGTAGTGCCATTCACCTACCACCAAAGAATCAGATTTCCAATATAGAGGGGAAAACGAGAGATAAAAGGAAGTCAGGAAGTTGCATAAACATACTACCTTCATTTAATGAAGATGAAGAAAAGTGATCGTTTATAGCAATTAGAAACGAAGGAGGAAACGACCAACAATTCGTAGTCAGATGTCAAGTAGTTGGACGAGATTCAAATTAATCCCGTTAGGCCTGATCGACTTGTCAACATTGGTTCATTGCTCGATGATACAGTTCGCAATAGGTTGATAAAGTTTTTTCAAGACAATCAAGACTGTTTTGCATGGTCACATAGCGACATGCCTAGCATTAACCCCAGGGTGACAACACATCGACTCAACGTCGATCCTAGCCATAAACCAGTCAAACAAAAGGGACGGAAGCTCGGAATAGAGCGAAATCAGATCGTCAATGAGGAAGTGCGTAAGTTAATCAAGGCAGGGTTCATAAGAAAAATTCACTACCCAGAACGGCTGGCGAATGTCATCATTGTAAAAAAGAAGAATGGGAAATGAAGGGTCTACATCGACTTCACTGACCTAAATAAAGCCTGTCTGAAAGATAGTTTTCCATTACCTCATATCGACTGTCTAGTTGATGTGACCGCTGGCCTTGAACTTCTCTCATTTATGGATGTATTTTCTGGATATAACCAAATCCTCATGCACCCAAATGACCAGGAGAAGACTGCATTTATCACAAAAATGGGGATATACTGCTACAAGGTAATGCCATTCGGACTAAAGAAAGCTGGCACAACGTACAAAGGCTCATTAATGCTATGTTCGCCGATCACCTTGGAAGAACAATGGAGGTATATATTAACGACATGCTGGTCAAATCGTTGAAAGCCGGGGATCACATAGGTCATTTGGCAGATTGTTTTGTTGTACTTAGACAACATAACATACGTCTTAATCCCTCCAAATGTTCTTTTGGGGTTTCGTCCGGGAAATTCTTGGGCTATATCATCACACAATGAGGAATCGAAGCCAATCCGGACCAGATAAGGGCGATCATGAACATGCCGTTACCGAGGAACAAAAGAGAGATTTAGAAGCTTACCGGCAGAGTCACAGCACTCAACAGATTTATATTTCGTTCTATCGATAAGTGCCAACCATTCTTCAAGTTGCTAAAAGGCAATAAGAAGTTCGATTGGAACGACCAATGCCAGCTTGCCTTCGACGAGCTTAAAAGGTATTTATCAACTCCCCCCATTCAGGCTAAGCCTCTAACCGGCGAGAGATTGTTTTTATATTTGGTAGTGACGGAGGATGCGGTCAGTGCCGTCCTCGTCAGAGATGCAAACAGCGAACAACCAGTGTATTACATTAGCAAATCACTGCTTGATGCTGAGATGAGATATCCGGTTATCGAGAAGTTAGCCCTTGCCCTCGTCACTGCCGCACGATAATTGAGGTCATATTTCCAGTCTCATTTGATCACTGTAATGACAACTTATCCTCTGCGAGCCATTCTTCACAGTCCAAATCTCTAAGTGGGCAGTCAAATTGAGCGAGTTCGACATCGAGTATCGAGTCCGGACTAGCTTGAAATCTCAGGTATTAGCTGATTTTGTTGTCGTATTAACCCCTGATCCTCCAAGGATGAATGGCGAACTCGAAGAATGCTGGACACTAATGATTGATGGAGCATCAAATATAAAGGGCTCTGGTATAGGAGTCTACCTCAAGTCGCCTCACGAAGAAGTTATCGAACAGTCGTTTTGGCTGGGATTCAAGGCTTCGAACAATGAAACAGAATACGAAGCTCTGATAGCTAGACTGCAATTGCCAAAACCACTGGGGGCTCACAGGCTCAAAATTTATAGCGATTCATAGCTCATCGTGAACCAGGTACTTGGGGAATATACGGCGAAGGATCATAGAATGAAGTCCTACTTGAATGTCTGATAACTCTATGAAATAGAGTTATTTAGCATACTTTTAAGCTTATTAATTGTTATTATTTTAAAGATAATATGCCTTAGCTTTAGTATTTTATTTAATATTAATTAAATTGTCTTAGTTGAAGAAAGAGTGAAAAGTTGTGAGTAATTTTGGCTTTTAGCACATTTTTAAGCTTGATTTTGTGTTACTTTACAGTTGGAGCCCACTAAGCCAAGAAAAGAGTGGAGGCCCACTTGACCAAAGGATAGGCAGTCTTGCTGTTGGATTTCTTCAGTTTTGCTGCAGAAATGCTATAGCAACGCTGCAGCAAAGCGCAGCAGTGAAGAAATAAATTAAAAGCTTGTGGACCCAAGTTTGGTTTTACAGCTGGCAGTGTTTCATTTGCCCATTTTGCTTACACATGCCAGCTGTAAAAAGACCACCAATTTGAGCCATAAAGAGGACACGTGCATCTAGGGCATTTTTGGGGAGTATTGGATGAAAAGGGAAAGTTAATGAAGAAAATGAGGCAAGCAGCCGTCGGAAAAAAAAAAAAAAAGAGAGGCAGAGAGAAAATACACCATTTTTGGGCAAGAAAGAGAGAGAGAGCTCAGCTGAAGTTTTAGCTTCCATTTTTACGCCTATTTTGGAGAACGAGCTTAGGAGAAGAAGGCCGAAGGACGAGAAGGACCATCTCTAGTCGTTTGGAGTTTTTCTTCTTCTTACTCTGTCTTGATTTATTTTCTGATTTTCATGTGCTGTTGAACAATGGATGACGAATTTAAGCTTGTTTTTGTAATCCGAAACATGAGCTAAATTTCTTAGCTAGGATTGTTAATGAACCCGAAATTGGGAGGATGATTTGAATGTTCTGTTGAAATGTTGAGCAAATCTCTTTCCTGTTCATCCAAATGTTTTGAATGTTTAATTTCTATTGTTGATTGGCCATCAATATATAGGAAACTAGGCTTGTTTAATTCTGGAAAGGTTAATTTGAGCTGGAAATACTTTGGATGATGCAAGTTCAATATGCTTTTTAAAGTTTATATTGATTTGTGAATGATATAGGAATATGTTGTTTACCTTGTATAACCCATTGAAATTGGAGCATGAATTTATGTTCTGAGAACTAGATTCACATAGGAATATGTTCAAAAAGGTTTAAAGAATTGTTAATCATAATTAATTCGGAAGAATTTTGTGATAAAATTGAATTTCGGTTAACAGAACAGGTTTTGCTGCAGCATTCCTACAGCATTCGGGTCAGACTTGCAATGGAGGGGGATTTGGCAATCCTAGTTTAACTCTCATTCTTGATTTACAAACTCTTGACTGGAATTTGATCTTTTTGCTTATTTTAGTGCATTTTCATTATACCAATTTGATTTCATTAGTTTACTGCACTTTTCTCATTTCAATTTCCAAACTCATATTGATTTGTGTTTTATTTATTTTACAATTTATTTTAGCAATTCAATCCCTGTGGAGACGATACTCAACTCACAATCTATATTACTTGTGCGATTACGTACACTTGCGTAGGTTTAAATACACTAGATATTCGCGAACAAGTTTTTGACGCCGTTGCCGGGGATTGAAATCGTTAAAAATATTTGTAAAAGTTATTTTGTTTTAGTTCTTGTTTTTGCATTTTATTATTGGTTGAGTTTTTGTATTTTCAGGAGTTTTCTTTCTCTGCATGCATAACCAACGAAACCAAGAGTTGCTGCCCTTGGATCCAGAAATTGAAAGAACCTTTCTAGCAAGGAGAAGGGAGCAACAAGGTCTAGCGGGTGTGGGAGAAATAGCAGAAAGAGTTGCTGTCAATATGGCTAATGATGGGCAGCCCTTGAACGTCAACAATCTATTGCCTCAGCCAGTTTTGGTGGATGACAGAGACAGGGCCATTCGAGACTATGCTGTGCCTATTCTACATGGACTCAATCCGGGCATTGTTAGGCCAGAAATACAGGCGCCACAGTTTGAGCTTAAACCGGTCATGTTCCAAATGTTGCAAACCGTGGGCCAATTCAGTGGAATGGCAACAGAGGATCCCCATTTGCATCTCCGGTTATTTATGGAAGTGAGTGATTCTTTCAAGCTACCAGGGGTATCCGAGGAAGCATTGAGGCTGAAGTTATTTCCTTATTCCTTGAGGGATAGAGCTAGAGCCTGGCTTAATTCGCTGCCACCGGATTCAATAGCAACATGGACTGTCTTGGCAGAAAAGCTCCTCATGAAGTACTTTCCTCCAACCAAGAATGCTAAGCTCAGAAACGACATCACTTCATTCCAACAATCGGAGGGAGAATCTTTGTATGAAGCGTGGGAGAGATTCAAGGAATTGTTGCGAAAATGCCCTCATCATGGGACTCCCCATTGGATTCAGATGGAAACATTTTACAATGGGCTAAATGGGCAAACACGGACCATTGTGGATGCGGCTGCCAATGGTACCCTTTTGGCCAAATCGTATAATGAGGCGTATGAGATTTTGGAGAGGATGGCAACCAACAACTATCAGTGGCCCACCGAGAGACTCAATGCTCGAAGAGCTGCAGGACTTCATGAAGTAGATGCTATTACGGCACTCTCTGCTCAAGTGTCGAGTTTGACAAATATGATCAAGACTATGAACATGTCGGCGGGTGTTAATTCGGTGCAATCTGTTGGCGTCACATGTGTTTATTGTGGAGAGGGACACTTGTATGATGATTGTCCCTCTAATCCAGCCTCTGCTTGTTATGTGGGTAATTTCAACAGGAACAATCATTATTCAACGCCTTACAATCAAGAGTTGAGACAACACCCAAACTTTTCATGGAGCAATCAAGGGGCCAGTTCTAGTAGAGCAAATGCGTATCATCGACCTTCTCACCCTCCGGGCTTTCCATCTCAACAATCAAGAACTCAAGCTATGGAATCATCTAGCTCATTAGAGAATTTGATCAAGGAGTATATAGCAAAGAATGACGCTAGAGTTCAAAGTCATGATGCAACCTTGAGGACCTTGGAGAATCAGATTGGGCAGATTGCAAACGCCTTGAATGTTAGGCCGCAAGGCTCTCTTCCAAGTAATACTGAAGATCCAAGAAGGGACGGGAAAGAACACTGCAAGGCAATCTTACTAAGGAATGGAAGGGAGATCGAGCGAAGGGAAAAGCCAAAAGCTGTACAGAACGAGCCCACTTCAATCCAAGAACAAGATGAGCAACTTCAACAAGAAGAAAAACAGGGTCCAAATCAGCAACTGGAATCTGATCTGAAAAATGCTACAGTATTTCCGCAGCATTCTGGTACAGTGGGAACTGCAGGACTCAGCAACAACAAACTGCCTCCACCATTTCCTCAGCGGTTTCAAAAGCAGCAAAAGGATGGTCAGTTTCACAAATTTCTGGATGTCTTGAAGCAGCTTCACATCAATATACCTCTTGTGGAAGCCCTGGAGCAGATGCCAAACTATGCCAAATTTATGAAAGAGTTGGTCACTAAGAAGCGTAGATTTGGAGAATTTGAAACTGTAGCTCTGACAGAAGAATGCAGCGCCATTTTGCAAAATAAACTCCCTCCCAAGCTGAAGGATCCTGGAAGTTTTACAATACCGTGTTCAATTGGAAACCACTACTTTGGTAAGGCCTTATGTGATTTGGGAGCTAGTATCAATTTGATGCCAATGTCCATCTTCAGGAAGTTAGGAATTGGTGAAGCAAGGCCTACCACAGTATCATTGCAACTCGCCGATAGGTCCATCACACATCCTGAAGGGAAGATTGAAGATGTTCTAGTGAAGGTGGACAAGTTCATTTTTCCAGCGGATTTTATCATTCTTGATTATGAGGCAGACAAAGAAGTGCCGATCATCTTGGGAAGGCCATTTCTTGCTATAGGCCGCACCTTGATTGATGTGCAAAAGGGGGAATTAACTATGAGGGTACAAGATGAGCAGGTGACATTTAACGTGCTCAAGGCTATGAAGTTTCCAGATGAGGTGGAGGAGTGTTCAGCTATATCTGCTCTAGATTCCATAGTAGCTGAAGAGTTTGAGGCAAGTAACCAACGAGATTTGATACGTTCGTCATTGGCATTGGATTTGGCGGACAACGAAGAAGAAATTGTTGAGCAACTTGTTGGGTTAGATGGTAATGCCATTGCGCCAAAATATGTGCGGAAATTTGAACCATTGGATCTATCAGACCGTGAGCACAAGCCACCCAAATCTTCAAGAGAAGAGCCACCAGTGTTAGAATTGAAGCCTCTACCGTCTCATCTGAGATATGCTTATTTGGGAGAATCCTCAACACTTCCTGTGATAATTGCTGCCGATTTAACTAAAGACCAAGAGGAGTGCTTGCTTCATATTTTGAGAAAGTACCAAGGTGCCATCGGGTGGACAATAGCAGATATAAAAGGTATAAGTCCCTCATTCTGTATGCACAAGATTCTTCTGGAGGATGATAAGAAGGGATCCATAGAAGGGCAGCGACGGATGAATCCGATCATGAAGGAGGTTGTCAAGAAGGAGATAATTAAGTGGTTGGATGCAGGGATAATTTATCCAATCTCCGATAGTTCATGGGTCAGTCCGGTTCAGTGTGTTCCCAAGAGAGGGGGAATTACTGTTGTGGAGAATGAAAATAATGAATTGATTCCAACAAGAACAGTAACGGGTTGGCGAATTTGTATGGACTATAGAAAGCTTAACAAGGCCACACGGAAGGATCATTTCCCGCTCCCATTCATTGATCAGATGCTAGATAGATTGGCAGGGCAAGAATTTTATTGCTTCTTGGATGGATATTCAGGTTATAATCAAATTGCCATAGCTCCGGAGGACCAACACAAGACGACCTTCACTTGTCCATTTGGTACATTAGCCTTCAGAAGGATGCCATTTGGCTTGTGCAATGCACCCGCAACATTTCAGCGATGTATGATGGCTATCTTCACTGATATGGTAGAGCAGTATGTGGAGGTGTTCATGGACGATTTTTCTGTTTTCGGAGAAAGCTTTGAAGATTGCCTCACCAATTTGGCAAGGGTCTTGAAGCGATGTGAAGAGACTAATTTAGTTTTAAATTGGAAAAAGTGTCACTTCATGGTCAAGGAGGGCATAGTGTTGGGACACCGAGTTTCGAGAAATGGCCTTGAGGTTGACAAAGTAAAGATTGCTATAATTGAGAAACTGCCACCGCCATCAAATGTAAAAGGGATTCGGAGTTTTCTTGGGCACGCGGGCTTCTATCGAAGATTCATCCGAGATTTTTCCAAAATCTCCAAACCTCTCTGCAGCTTATTGGAGAAAGACAGCCAATTCATCTTTGACGAGGCATGTTTGCTAGCGTTCTCAGATTTGAAGGAGAAGCTCATTTCCGCACCAATCATAGCAGCCCCAGATTGGTCTCTACCATTTGAAGTGATGTGTGATGCGAGCGATTGGGCTGTGGGAGCTGTTTTAGGGCAGCGCAAGGACAGGGTATTCCATTCAATCTACTATGACAGTAAGACTCTATCAGGGGCCCAACTGAATTACACGGTGACAGAAAAAGAGTTGTTGGCTGTTGTCTACGCCTTCGACAAATTTCGGGCTTATTTGATAGGAGCGAAGGTAACGGTTTTCACGGACCATTCGGCCATCAAATACTTGGTAGAGAAAAAGGATGCAAAGCCAAGGTTGAATAGATGGGTGCTTCTGCTTTAAGAATTCGACCTCGAGGTCAAGGATAGGAAAGGAACAGAGAATCAAGTGACTGATCATTTGTCTCGGTTGGAGAAAGCTGAAAAGAGCACAGATTCAGAAGTTATCAACGAAGTGTTTCCGGATGAGCAGCTATTGGTTGTCACTAGAGCTAATACTATGGTGCCATGGTATGCGGATTTGGTAAACTACCTAGTTAGTGGGTTGATGCCTCCTGATTTGAATGCCCATCAACGAAGGAAGTTCCTGCATGAGGTCAAGTTTTACTATTGGGATGAGCCATACTTGTTCAGGAAATGTACAGATCAAATTCTAAGGCGGTGTATCCCTGAGGAAGAAATAGAAGAGGTGTTGCTTCAATGTCACAATTCACCCTATGGAGGGCACTTTCAAGGTGATAGCACTGCAGCAAAAGTCCTACAATCAGGCTTTTATTGGCCAAGCTTGTTTCGGGATGCTCGTGATTTTGTATCAAGGTGTGATAGATGCCAAAGAGTTGGTAGTATCTCAAGAAGACATGAAATGCCTCTGACCAACATCATTGAGGTGGAGTTATTTGATGTGTGGGGGATTGACTTCATGGGTCCCTTTGTTCCATCTTTTGGAAATCTTTACATACTTGTGGCGGTAGATTACGTCTCAAAGTGGGTGGAGGCCGCTGCCTTTCCTACAAATGACTCGAAGGTGGTGATGCAGTTCATGAAGAAGCAAATTTTCACAAGATTTGGCACCCCAAGGGCAGTAATCAGCGATGAAGGGACGCATTTTTGCAACAAGTACTTTGAGACATTGCTAGCAAAGTATAATGTTCGCCATAGAGTTGCTACAAGCTATCACCCACAGACTAATGGGCAAGCCGAAGCATCTAACAAGCAAATCAAGTCCATTTTGGAGAAAACTGTTAGCCCTACTAGAAAGGACTGGTCTAAAAGGTTGGATGATGCTCTATGGGCCTATCGTACTGCCTTTAAAACCCCAATTGGAATGTCCCCTTACCAATTGGTGTTTGGGAAAGCATGTCATTTACCTTTAGAGTTGGAGCACAAAGCTCATTGGGCACTCCAGCAATTGAATATAGATATGACTGCAGCTGGAGAAAAGAGATTGATGCAACTCAATGAGTTAGATGAGTTTCGGTTGCAAGCATATGAGAATTCCAAGCTATATAAGGAGAAGGTCAAACGGTGGCATGACAAGAGGATCTTGAGCAGAATTTTCGAGCCAGGGCAGCAAGTTCTTTTGTTCAATTCAAGATTGAAGCTCTTCCCAGGAAAGTTAAAGTCCCGTTGGTCAGGTCCTTTCACAATTGCTACTGTATTTCCTCATGGAGTAGTGGAATTGCAAGATGACAAGTCTGGAAGGAAGTTCTTAATGAATGGACAGAGAGTCAAGCATTATTGGGGAGGTCCTGTGGATCGTTCTAAGACCTTCATCACTCTCAAAGAAGCTTAAAACAGGGAAGTAGTCAGGCTGAAGACTTAAAAACAAGCGCTCTTGGGAGGCAACCCAAAATTTTCTTTGTTTTGTTTTGTTTGTTGATTTTCAGTTTATTTCGTGTTCCACTTTGTTCTTGCGTTTTCATTTTCTTTTTCTTTCTTTGGTGTAGGATTTGTAACAGATTCTGGTAATTTTGCTGCAGGAATGCTACAGCAAAGCTGCAGCAAAATCAGGCAGAGCTGGGAGAGCAATCTGTATAAGAATGCTGCGGGAATGCTACAGCAAAGCTGCAGCAAAATCAGGCAGAACTGGGGGAGCAATCTGTATAAGAATGCTGCGGGAATGCTACAGCAAAGCTGCAGCAAAATCAGGCAGAACTGGGGGAGCAATCTGTATAAGAATGCTGCGGGAATGCTACAACAAGGCTGCAGCAAAAGAAAATAAAAATAAATAAAAAATAAATAAAAAATAAAAAATAAAAATTGTATATATATATATATATATTTGTAGCCCTAAAGGACCCCACATTCTCCCCTTTCTTCTTCTGCGCCGACCAGCACCTCCACAGCCCCATTTCAGCCATTGCCGATCAGCCCCGTTGCTGCCTAGCCACCGCCGGCCGCGCCATCCACCGCAGCCCCGAACCAGGCGAGCCTCCGATCAGCCCCATTTCAGCCAGACGACCAGCCAACTCCACCAGTGCCCAGCCACTGCCGACCACACCATTCCATAGACCCATTTCAGCCATTGCCGACCAGCCCCTTTTGCGACCAGCCAGTCCACCGAGCCCAGCTTCCACCAGGCATATCAGGAGCGACCAGAGCACCGACCAGCGCTATTCACCGACCAACGCTGCCCAACTCCCCGCGCAGCTCCGATTCCGCCGAACCCGGCCCACTCAGCGGCAACACCAGCCGACCAAACGACCCGACTCCACTGCCGCCAGCCAGCC
Organism: Ficus hirta; assembly: GCA_038430175.1. Lineage (NCBI taxonomy): Eukaryota > Viridiplantae > Streptophyta > Magnoliopsida > Rosales > Moraceae > Ficus > Ficus hirta. The sequence continues at coordinate 15,397,034 of CM076592.1, forward strand.
GCACCAGCATTCCCATTCCACCAGCACAACACTTGAACCAGGCCAGCCCATTTTCACAGACTGCATCTGCCAAAAGCCCAGCAGCCTTCTACAATGCCTCGCATCAAGAAGTTAGCGCACAAGCAGACGGGCCGGAAGCCCAAAGTCACCACGACTAGCTACCGCACCTTCCAAACGGAGGCAGATCAAAATAGATATCAACAATATACCTCAGACCGGACATTCTGTGCTGAAAAAGGTTTCTTGCTGCAGAACACCCAGACCATGGGGTATGAAGAGTATGTTCATTCTGTCATCACCAAGCATAACTGGAAACAGTTTTGCGCTCATCCGGCAGACGCGGTGGTGCCCGTTGTGCGCGAGTTTTATGCCCATCTTGCGGGAGAAGGGCAGCGTAGTGTTTACGTTCGTGGTGTACGGGTACCGATTGATGACTACAGCATTAACCAGATTTACGAGCTTGATGATGCTGAAGATCTGCATCAGGAATTTGCTGCAAGGGCCTCGGCTGATTGGTTGGAGTGTGCATTGGAGAATGTATGTGTACCAGGCACTACTTGGACGGTCTCAGCGCAAGGAAAGTTGACCGTTCCACGGGCCAATCTTACACCCCAGTGTAAGGTTTGGTATCATTTTCTGAAGACTCGTCTGATGCCCTCCACTCACGTATATTCTGTCTCCAAGGGTCGTGTGCTATTGCTTGATTCGATCATTTCGGGTCGGCCCATTGATGTTGGCAGGATCATCTTTCAAAGCCTCGGAACTTGTGCTGCAAAGAAATGTGGCAGTCTTTGGTTCCCGTCCCTCATCACTAGCCTTTGTGCTCGCAACGGCGTGCCAATGTTTGAAACCGAGGAGCGGCTGCTATGTTCTAAGAGAGCCATTACAAAAACTACTATAGCCAAATTGCTGAATGTCAAAATGGCCAAAGGTTCATCTCAGCCGTAGTGCAATCAGGAGAACATAACGGGTTAAACCCCTCAGGTGCCTACGAACAGTACCGGTGATGCATCGAGTAGCCGAGCTCCCACTCAGGATGATCTAACCAAATCCCTGCAATTGCTCGAGAAGCGAATGAGCCTAGCCGAGGTTCAGCAATATCAAACGATGGAGCTGCTACAACAAATGCACTCTCAGCAGCAGCAGTACTAGGAATACGCTAAGCAACGAGATTTGGCTCTGAAGAAATCTTTGCAGAAAAATTTCACCAAGCCTATCTTTCCGTTCCCTGAGTTTCCAGATGACGTGCTAAAGCCAATTGCTGCTGAAGAGGTGGCAGACGAGGTTGCTGAGGAGGAGGCGGATGATACGGAAGATTGAAGGGCAACACCATCCGCCTATTACATCAGGGAGCTTCTAAACTTTCTCTTTTTCTTAGTTGTGGAATGTTTTGCTTTGTTTTGTTGTTTTTGTTCGTTTTTGTGACGTTTTGTTTAAGCAGTGAGGACACTGCTTAGGTTAAGTTTGGGGGTATTGGGAGGTTTGTTTTAGTGTTAGTTAATATGGTTTTGTTATGTGTTTCTCTATTTGTGTTATTTGTGTGGTTTGATTTTTATGGTTTGCTTAGTTTTTCTATAAAAAAAAAAAAAAATTTATTTTATGTTAGAAATTGCTCTAGTTTTGCTGCTGAGTTGTTGGTTTGAGGAAATTCGATGAAGATTACTAGAGTTTTGAAATTTTCAGCTTATGGATTGATTGAGCTTGAATTGAGTAGTGGTGATGTCTGCTATTTGTTTGCTCTTTGAGTGAGATTACTCTTTTCCACAATAGGCTATAGCTTTGTTTGTCTGAGGAAAGCCTAGGGAACTCTAAGTCATCGGGAGAGTTTAGGATTTGAGAACTGGTTGTCAACCCCTTGAGGCGATGCTTTAGGAAGCAAAACATTCTGGGGATAGTGATGTGTATTAAAAGTAATAATGTTCAAGGGTGTCATGAGTGAAAAAAAAATAATAATAATAATAATAATAATAAAGAACTCCGCTATTTTGAGCTACCTAGTAACCAGGAGTAACATGAGCCCCATGTGTACTTTTGCGTCAAACAGTGGTTCAGAATATGAGTATGCTACAGCAATTCTGAAGTGTGACATTGCTGAGTAACCGGGTGTCTTCATCACCAATGTTGGCATTCGCGTAAAAAGGTAGCAGTGACATGATGAATGTTCAAAAAAAAAAAAAAATCTAAATACTCATGCACCCAACTCAACAAGCAGTGGAATATGTCCAGCCCTAGTTTTTGCCCAACTAATGCTAGTGGAGAGGGAATCATACATCCAGCCTATTAGATCATAAACTAAGCTTGACGATCGTGATCAGAGGGACTTAGGTGATCTAAAGATGCTTAGATATAGTCTCGCACACACACATCTATAGAGGAACCTCACTTGAGAGCAAGCTTATAAAGGATAGAACTAATATTTGTTGAAAGCTGAATTTTGAAATGAGTTGGAAATTAAGAAGCTCTTTTGAGAATGGAGACTCAACTTGTTTAGCAGCCTGAGCAATTTTCTGTTTTGTGATTTGAGTTTTATTTTTGTGTGTTGTGTTTTGTGTGTTTATTTTGGCATTACTCGAGGACGAGCAATGACATAAGTTTGGGGGTGTGATAACTCTATGAAATAGAGTTATTTAGCATACTTTTAAGCTTATTAATTGTTATTATATTAAAGATAATATGCCTTAGCTTTAGTATTTTATTTAATATTAATTAAATTGTCTTAGTTGAAGAAAGAGTGAAAAGTTGTGAGTAATTTTGGCTTTTAGCACATTTTTAAGCTTGATTTTGTGTTACTTTACAGCTAGAGCCCACTAAGCCAAGAAAAGAGTGGAGGCCCACTTGACCAAAGGATATGCAGTCTTGCTGTTGGATTTCTTCAGTTTTGCTGCAGAAATGCTATAGCAACGCTGCAGCAAAGTGCAGCAGTGAAGAAATAAATTAAAAGCTTGTGGACCCAAGTTTGGTTTTACAGCTGGCAGTGTTTCATTTGCCCATTTTGCTTACACACGCCAGCTGTAAAAAGACCACCAATTTGAGCCATAAAGAGGACACGTGCATCTAGGGCATTTTTGGGGAGTATTGGATGAAAAGGGAAAGTTAATGAAGAAAATGAGGCAAGCAGCCGTCGAAAAAAAAAAAAAAAGAGAGGCAGAGAGAAAATACACCATTTTTGGGCAAGAAAGAGAGAGAGAGCTCAGCTGAAGTTTTAGCTTCCATTTTTACGCCTATTTTGGAGAACGAGCTCAGGAGAAGAAGGCCGAAGGACGAGAAGGACCATCTCTAGTCGTTTGGAGTTTTTCTTCTTCTTACTCTGTCTTGATTTATTTTCTGATTTTCATGTGCTGTTGAACAATGGATGACGAATTTAAGCTTGTTTTTGTAATCCGAAACATGAGCTAAATTTCTTAGCTAGGATTGTTAATGAACCCGAAATTGGGAGGATGATTTGAATGTTTTGTTGAAATGTTGAGCAAATCTCTTTCCTGTTCATCCAAATGTTTTGAATGTTTAATTTCTATTGTTGATTGGCCATCAATATATAGGAAACTAGGCTTGCTTAATTCTGGAAAGGTTAATTTGAGCTGGAAATACTTTGGATGATGCAAGTTCAATATGCTTTTTAAAGTTTATATTGATTTGTGAATGATATATGAATATGTTGTTTACCTTGTATAACCCATTGAAATTGGAGCATGAATTTGTGTTCTGAGAACTAGATTCACATAGGAATATATTGTAAAAGGTTTAAAGAATTGTTAATCATAATTAATTCGGAAGAATTTTGTGATAAAATTGAATTTCGGTTAACAGAACAGGTTTTGCTGCAGCATTCCTACAGCATTCGGGTCAGACTTGCAATGGAGGGGGATTTGGCAATCCTAGTTTAACTCTCATTCTTGATTTACAAACTCTTGACTGGAATTTGATCTTTTTGCTTATTTTAGTGCCTTTTCATTATACCCATTTGATTTCATTAGTATACTGCACTTTTCTCATTTCAATTTCCAAACTCATATTGATTTGTGTATTATTTCTTTTACAATTTATTTTAGCAATTCAATCCCTGTGGAGACGATACTCAACTCACAATCTATATTACTTGTGCGATTACGTACACTTGCGTAGGTTTAAATACACTAGATATTCGCGAACAATGTCGTACGATCGCTTATGGCTTATTTCGACGAATATACGATCCAGCAGATCCCTAGGGATTTGAACACCCAAGCAGACGCCCTGGCAGCATTCGGTTCTACATCTGAGCCTAGTTTACAACAAACGATTCGATTTGGTTATATCGATAAGCCAAGCATTAAATCAGACATTGTAGTTTCTGCAGAAGTAGCTATTGATGATTGGAGAACGCCAATCATTGCTTACTTAAGGGAAGGATTACTGCCAGAAGACAGGCTCGAGGCCCGAAAAATCAGAACGAAAGCTGCCCCTTTTTTGCTGATCAACGATGTACTATATCAATGTTCATTCGACGGTCCCTATGCACATTGTCTTGATGAGCAGGAAGCGGCCTATGTTTTGAAGGAGATCTACGAAGGTGAATGTGGAAACCATTCCGGAGGAAGGTCTTTGTGCAATAAGGCCTAGCGCCAGTGTTATTACTGGCCTACCATGCTCAACGACAATAATAATGTTGCCAAATGATGCGACAAATGCCAAAGGCACTCTACGGTGCTCCATCAACCAGCAGAGCGACTCTCAAGCATCGGATCCCTTTATCAGTTCTTAAAGTACTCAATGGACATCGTCGGTCCACTACCAAAAGCGAGCGGTCAACACAAATACCTGCTTATCCTTACTGATTATTTCACAAAGTGGGGTCGAAGTAGAGGCATATGCGAAAATCAAGGATTCAGACATCGAAGGCTTTATATGGAGAAATATAATCTGCAGGTTCGATGTGCCTCAAGAAATCGTTACTGATAATGGGTCACAGTTCATCTCGGGTAACTTTAACAAATTCTGTAAAGGATAGAAGATCGAGCTTAGTTTCTCCACCTCAAGGTATCCCCAGGGCAACGGATGGGCCGAAGCAACATACAAAATGATAGTCCAAAACCTGAAGAAGAATCTCAAAGCTCGAAAGGGACGATGGGCAGATGAGCTTCATGCAATTCTGTGGGCCTATAGAACACCCCCAGAAGAGCGACCGGTGAATCTCTGTTTTCATTAACTTTTGGAGTTGAGGCACTCATCCTAGTAGAAATTGGTGTTCCCATGCTTTGACGGAAGTTATCGTTTGAAAATGAGGAACTGAATCAAGAGATGCTCAATGATAGTCTGGATATGCTCGACGAAAGACGAGAACGAGTGCTAGTTCGCATGGCTAACTATCAGCAATCGGTCGCGCGATACTATAACTTAAAGATTCGTCCCTGAACGTTCAACGAAGGAGACCTTGTACTTCGTAAAGTCTTCCAGAATACTGCTGAGCCAAATGCTGGAAAGTTGGGAGCCAACTGGGAAGGTCCTTACAGAATCTTGAGGGTTGTTCGACCTAGAGTCTACCGCCTTGAGACGATCGATGGTGTCGAAGTGCTTTGCAGTTGGAATGTTCATCACGTTTGCAAATATTACTTGTAATTTTACTTTGGATTCTTGTAATTACTGATACAATTATATTTGCATTTGTAAAAGGCTCAATCCATTACAACTGACATTCGATGTACGTTCTAACCTGTAAGTCGATGCCTAAATTAGTGTACAATTGAACTACGTTCGACTTGATCCTAACACGGGTACGTAGGCAGCTCGTATACATTTGTACGAGTTCAGTCATAATAATTGAATAATTAGTGTACAACTGAACTACGTTCGACTTGATCCCAACACGGGTACGTATGCAGCTTGTATACGTTTGTACGAGTCCAGTCACAACATTTGAACAATTAGTGTACAATCGAACTACGACTGGCTTGATCCCAACACATGGGTACGTAGGCAGCTCGTGCACTATAAACGAGTCATAGGCACTTGGAATCGAACTCTTCATGCCAATTCATGGGACATGAGATCTGGATGGCCATTGCCTTAGCATGGCCGAGACTTAAAGTCCAACGTTTGTTTACTACATAAACGATACGATCATATAAACATTTATAGTTATTCTTTATATCCGTTCAGCCGTAAAAAGCTACAATGTTTTTTGCGAATAATACGCATGTTCAATGTTTGATTTGTCGTACGACACTTGACATTTCATATCATCATGCTTAAACAGAGGCAAGATATGGGATTAAACATAAGCAAATCTCAATAAATTAACATTACGAAATCATTGTTTGCAAATCATTATTCAAATAATCAGGGCACATAACGCCCACTACCAAAAAAAATATATATATACTGCGGCGCCTCGTGGTATTCTGGAGGATTGCCACTGGGTCCATCGAAAGCAAGAGGCTCGACAGCGATGGGTCCGTGTTCGTTGGCTGTTGGGGCGGCTGTAGAAACATGCTCGATGCTCCTAATGGGGGCGGATTCCTCTAACAGCTCGATCTCATCATCAACATCAGCGTCAAAAAGAAGGCCTTGTTTATACTCCTTTAAGAACTCATAACGAGCCTTAAGTGTAGCCCTTTCATATTCATTGATGATGTGAGCAACGAGCCCCGAGATATCAGCATCTTTCTGCTTCACCGTCTCTTTCAGGGATTCATTTTCAGCCTTCGACTTGTCGAACTTGTCGAACATTGCCATCATCATTTCCACCCCCTCCTTGGTTGTTTGGTTGAGAGCATGAAGCTTCACAATCAAACCATCAGCACTCGCTTTAACATCTCTAAACCTTCATTCAATATCGAGCACCATCTCTCCATGTTCCTTGTCAATTTCCTCAAGCTCCTTAATTTGTTCCCTCCGCTCGACAGCCTTATCGGTGGAACGATAGATCAACCCTATTCCCCTTAAGATAGTGTATCCACGGCCTCTTGTACCAATTTCTCCTGACACATTACTAATTCCCCTTGGTCCATAAAGACAAAATGTAGGACTGGTGCCAACAGTTCATCACGGAAGCCCGCCAATTCCTTTGACTTTCATTTTTACGAACGTACTCCCTAGGTGGGATACTTAATGCGTTAGCTACAGCATTACACGGGTCAATACGCACAGCGCCAAGTATCCATCGTTTATGGTTGCACTGCAAAACAACAAGGTTAAGCGGTATGATCGGTTTATGAAAAGCAGGGCCCAGTTGGTAAAAAATAACATACCTTTAAACCATCCCACGAGAAATCATCCAGATGGCTTTGTATTCGACCTTCATTCACCGTGTCCATATTAACATCAGTTAGTAACTGGCGTATAATTTGAACGCCTAGTTTCTTATCTTGAAGGAGGCTCGTCCCTGGAGGTAAATTCACCTCCATATTTGTTTCCTCCTTCTTAGCCAATTAAGGCTCAACGTTCAACTCGGGAACAATGGCCTTCGCCGTGTCTTTTTTTCTTACCGGGGCTTTCTTCTTGGACTTTTCATCCACCCTCTACTTTTTGGCAGGGGGCTGCTTTGGCACGTTCGAAGGCTCCGGGGACGATTCGATATAGGATAACGGTGGAGGTTCGAGTGCTCGAGTGGCCTGTGCTACTCTCGCTGCAGCGGCCGCTTTCGCAGCCTCTTTCTTGGCCTTTTTCTTTGCGAGTAACTCTTTGGGGGAAGGAAAATCGATCTTCATCGTGTCCAAGTCCAACTTTGCGATCAAAGCCTCTTCATTAGATAGTGGCTCGATGAACAACGGAGTACCGAAGAGTCTCCTCAACGCTCCTCTGATCAAGAACGGCCAATCAACCCAAGAAGGAATTCGTTTAATTATACTTGATTGGATTTCATCGAAGTCCTTCCAAAGGCTCGACAATCTCAACCTGTTGGGCACGTTGATTTCGTCCCGCTCCCGATTTGGCTGTACAAGTAGTTGCTCGAGCTTCTTATCAAACAAAAGAGCTTTCGGTGGGGGCTTCCTTAGCTCCTTGCCTGCAACACAAAATGACAATGTTTAGCTTCGAAATTTCAATAACATACATAGGATCTTTCTCTCGATGCTCTACGCTCGAGACTTACGAAGAAGATCCCATAAAGGGTAAAAAGTGTTCGCTAGTGCACCTAACGATTTTTCATTCACTAGTATGAAAAAGTACCGATTTTGTCAATATCTATTGGTATTTTTCATTTCTCCAACAACCTGCCGTTTCCTCCTCAGGTACATCGAATGTTGACCATGGTCTTTTGAGTTCTCCTGCAGGTAGTAAAGGGCGAGGATATCGTCTACTGATAGTTCAACGAGTCGAAGCCCACATTCGAAATAAATATAATATATACAGATTCAACCCTCGGAAATGGTGTCCGTTCGTTCGTTTGCAAAAGGAAGACGAAGTTGGACTTCGTTTGGGAACCCGTATCGACCCCTAATAGAAGCCAGGTCATCTTCGGTCAGAATAGAAGGAGGGTTCGACGTTCAAAGAAATGATTCCACACTAATTTGTCATAGAGGCCTGCTCAATCGAGCAATGGGAGGAATCGATAGAACTCCAGCCCCCGACACAGTTGCTGGTCGACTCCTCTCTGACGCGTCATTGCTAGTCTTGGCACCCTTTGTCTGAAGAAGGATGGACGACCATTCATCATCCTCAGCATCACTTTCATCAGAGTCGATGTTCGTTGGGACTTCGACATCCTCCTCTAGTGGTCGCTTGCCTCTAGCTCTGTCCATGAAGGTTCACTAACAAATGTATGAATGAAGGGTAGAAAAATTTCAGATCTAAACTTTAATTATCTGAAACCCTATTTAAGTTATGGGATGAACACGAAGAACACCAACCTAAAAACGCAAAGAAAAACCTAGAAAAATACAACAAGATCCCCAAGCCAGATCACTCACTCGGAGAAAATACGAAAAACTAACCACAAATGACTTAGAAACAGTAGATAAACAAACCTTTCGAATCAAAAGTACATAAAACAAAGAGAAGGAGAAGAAGTTTTGCCTGAGATTCGTGTCTTTGGGAACTATCAGCTCTCTGGTTTTTCAAAAGACTTTAAGCAATGAAAAAAGGATGAAAGAAGAAGGCGAAAGGTTATAATCCCCTGTGTTGTTATTCTCATTTCTTTCATTTCCTAATTTATTTATTTATTGATTATGATTGCTTTGTGATTTTTCATATACGATGTCCAAGGACTCAAATGATTATTTATTTACATAATTATTCACTAACCCCGGTTAAAATTTAACAGTAAATTCCCAGCATCTATAGCCGTCTGGCGATTTCACACGGTGAGGGCCCTAGAACTTGTCGCGTGGGGGGGAGAGGGGTGTGTGATGCCCTAGAAATTCATAAACTTGATTCATGAATTATTATCATGGATTTACTTCATTAATATACTTCTAATGAATTATTTTGATGAATATCAAATTTCAAGATCATAAATGATTGTATACGTATCATCAGTATGATGATGTCGATGATTTAACAATGTTAAGTTTCTCTATTTAACTGGAAAATTTTAGATACATAGAGATGAGTTGAACGACATATAATTTTATACAAAAATTTGTTATGTCGTATTAGAGGGATAAATGTTAATTTTGGGAAAAACCCCGATTTTTTATTAGTAGGTCAATTTAATGATCTTAGTATTTATTTTGGTCATATCAATATTTAAGTTTTGACAGTATGATTGGGTAATTAATGTGTCACATAGATAGAAGATGAATAATTAGGATTTATTCTTAGAAAATCCAAAGGTGGAAGATTGATCAAAAATTATGCTTAAGTTTAAAATCAATGATGTAGATTTTATGTTAAAAAATTCTAGGCAAATCAATGGCCAGGCTTTGAACGATAAGTGACCAATGAGAGCTTAAGGTAAGGATTGGTGTGATGGAAGATCCAATAGATGAGAATAAAGATGACAACTTTTGATCAATGGTGGAAAAATTGGAAGAAAGAAAAACAAAATGAAAATGAGAAAATAACCAAAGGGATTCGGATTTTATGGTCAAAGAGTAAGAAGAAATTTGAACAAATGAGAAAAAAAAAAAAAAGTGGTACATGCATGCAACCTTATGTAAGAGATGTCATGGTTTGTTTTGGCAATATGTCACAAAGAAGAGACAAGTGAAAGTGACCGTCTCAACTTTGTTGAGCAAAATTTTCAACCCAACTCCCTCCCTTAAGTGGCGGCAATGAAGGGGAGAATCAGCTAAAAATTTTCTATTTTTACCCCTCAAAATACAACTCCTTTAAAAGAAAATGTTGACTAAAAACAAGCCCCCAACATCTCATTTTATTCTCACATAAATTAAGATAAAAAAAACCCTAGCTTTTCTAGCCACCACACCAACACTACTATCCATCTCCCAACACCCCTCTAACACCCTCCTCCATCCATTTTCAAGCTCCAAGCAACCCCGGTACCAAGTTTGAAGAAGTGTGAAGCGGAGTTAGAGGTCGTGTTACTAGAGGTAACCTAGTGGTATTATTTGTGTTTTAGTCATTTTTGGAGAACTAAAGCTTGAGGTTCAGTTAGAATCTTAATGTTAGGCTTCTTATTACCTAGGAAAAGGTTTTGAGAAGAACTCTGGAGGTCCAAGATCTTAAAGGATCCACGGAGCATTTCGGTAAGATCTACGAACTTTGTTGGAGCTTGTGGTTGTTGTGGTAATATGACATGCATTAAAAACTTTGGTACGAAAAATAAATTATATGATAAGATTCTGTAAAGTTAAGCTTCATTTTAGGCGTTTGAATCACTTTTTTTGCTTTTGTATGTCTAAAGTTATGTGCATTTGAAGTTGTGATACAAAACTAGATAGAAAAGGAACCTTTGGGGTATAGTCTAGCAACGGGTTTTATGTACTCCGAACCCTTTAGTCTTAAAATTTTGGATTATTTTATGGGTCTGAAAACTAGATTCTTTGAGCTTCCAACAAAGTATCATGCGCCTCAAACAAATAAATTTATAGTTTTTGGTGAATTTTATAAGTTTGGACTACGAACTGAAAGTCTTTGCTGGAACCCTATACTAGACAAGGTTTTTTGTATATTTTGGGACAGTAAAACATAATATTTTACAAAACTGTTCTTATTCTATGAATTAACACATAAGCTTTTCAATGACATATATTTTGCCTTATTTGGACTTATAAGTGAATTGTTATGATTTTTCTAAGTTTACCCACGAATCTGGACTTGTGGTACATATGTCGGACTAACAATAACTGAACCTAAGTTTACAGTATAAAAAGCTCAAGCACTAAAGGAAAGAATTTTACAGTTATAAAGTAGACATCTCAAATTTCGAAATGAGATATCTTGCATTTAAAACATATATGTATATAAATTTTAATAAATCATATAATATTATATTGTATCTGAAAAGTTGAGATTTCACCATAAGACACTTAGGAAAACGCTCATATTAATGTTTGAAACACTTGAAATCTTGGAAAAAAAATTATAAAGACAGAAATTAGATACTTCAAGCTTTCCAACGAGTTATCAAGTGTCCAAAACGGGATTATACTCAAATTTAAATAAATCTTACAAATTAAAATCATATACCGACAAAACGATTAAACATTAAAATGTGACATAAGGGTAAGTCATAGCATATGGACATATTTAGTTATGAATGAGTTGGTATTAAGTATATGATCAAATAATGTGAAAAACCCTGACTTTATGAAGTTGAATCACAAGTTTTTAAATGGACTAAGATAAAGTACACTAGATGATTACTGGATATATACCAAGAGACTACCTTAGCCCAACTAAATGATCATAACTAAAGGGATTTGGGCTTACAAGACCAATACTAGATGGGAGGTATACACTTAGGTGACTCCTTGTCATCTTGATTGATTAATTAACTAAGAAAGAAATAAATAAATAAAATAATAAAGACATAACCAAATGTAATTATACAAATAAAGTTAATTAGTTATTAATAAAGTAATTAATTAATTAATTAATTAAAGAATTAGTAAGTGATAATTAACTATGAAAGTAAGATAATCATATTGAGTAACTACATAATTATAATACATGATTTATTAGAGATTAGTTAATCATTAATCATTGATATAATTGTTAATATAACTATGGATAATTAATTAGAGATTAATCAAATATTAATTATTATAATAATCTAATTATTAATATGAGAATTAATAATTGATGATTATTATATGAGAAAGAATATTTGAGTAATATAATTAAATTATTAACAATAAAATTATTGATTAGTCAATTAAAATTATGTAATTAATTATAATTACTCAATTGAATAAAGTAATAACTAACTACTACCTAATTAATTAATTAATTAATTAACTAATCAATTGATTAATTAATCAATTAAATTAAATAAAATTGAAGTAAGTAAAGTTAAAATAGTTAGATAATAATTAGTAGAAATTTATTTAACACTTATTTATTAATTTGAATTAATTGTTAAGGTTAATTGTGATATAAGTAAATTAAGTTCACTTTAATTTATAAAATAAATAAATAAATAAAGTAATATAACTATGATTCTATCTAATAATGAGATATTGTTAAATCAGGACAATTTCTCAAATCTGCGTAGTAGGAGATAGAACTCCAGAAGTTTAAGCACATAAGATAAGTAAGTACAAATCTCACCTACATCATGTAACAAAATGTTTTTCTTTGTTAATACTCTATGTTTGTTATGACTTGTCTTGATATGTGATGGGTATATGAGTTATATGTATTAGTTTGATTAAGTATTTGATGTGCATAATTTCTTTTGCACTAATATGATCAACATGCCTCACATGTATTTATGCCATAATGATAGATGCATAGTGACATGTAAATTTTCACATTGTCACAATTAATAAGAATGAGACTAACGAAAGATAGGAATACGTATCGTACCAACCTACAATTAGTGAGAGGACATAATAAGAACGAAAGTTATAAGTTATGATCTTAGAGGTGGTTGGAGGGTCGCTCCCCCAACTCCCCATTGGTTGCGCGCATATGGGTACGACATAGGGGCCCTTAAGTAGACAATACATGCATATAATAAAGCATAATTGAACATACATAGGTCACATACATTTTTGAACATTCATGATGTTACATGTGATGATATGATTTTATGAAAATGTTTTGTGAGATATTGTTTGTACTTGCTGAGTGAAAGCTCATACGTGTGTGTTCGTGCTGTAGGTAACGCGGGTACGTAGCCCGCTAGTTTTCTGGACTGGTAAAGCTGTGCGGATGCAATGAAGGAAGGGAGTGAAATACCACCACGAATTTAATTTCCGCATTTAGACTTCTTAAATTTTTTTGTATCGACTATATTTATACAATGTTTTCAATACTTTGGTACTACTAAACTAGTAGGAGTACTTTACAAGAAAAAGACTTTAGAGTATTTTCTTTTAACTCATATGACGTTATAACTTTTTTAAATATTATCTAAATACGAATTTGAATATGATATTTATTATCTAGATATTTTCAATTTCCTATGTTAAAAATTTAGTTTATTAAACTCTTCAAGTACAAGTATAATCTGTATGTGAAAAATATATATATATATATATTTTTGGAACATAACACAAATAAGAGTTTAGACTAAATGAATTAAGAATAAGTAAGTTAGTTAACGGTCCGAAAAGTCGGGTCATTACAGGGGGGCACAGTGAAATTGCAGGTCCAAAAGGTTGCCGCCCGGGTGCGATTTGGCTATCGCCGGACAGCCGAAGGTCGCCGCCGTGAGTAGGGGTGGGGGGTGCCGGTGGAAGGTTGGTTAGGGGGTCGTTCTGGTGGAAGTGTTGGGATTTTTTTGTTGCTTTATTTTTAAAAAATATTTTTTAGTCTATAATACTATGATCTAATATCCATTATAATTACATGTACAAGCAACATCTCAGCCGTTGAAAGACATTGAACGATTTATAAATAAACTCTATCGATAGGGTATATAAAAGTGGTTCTACCACAGCTTTTTCCTTCTTTAGTTTTAAGCCCCCACTTTTTCTCTATTAAAATTGGGAAAGGCTGCAGTAGAGCTCTTTATATATATCCTATCGGTAAAGCTCTTTTATACACCGTTTGATATAATTTCAACGGTTAAAATGTTGTCTGTGCATGGTACTTACAATGCACCTTAATTCATAGGATTATAATCTAAATTAAAAAAAAAAACTCAAAGCAAAGAAAACAGAAATTAAAAAATAATTAAAAAAACCCAACCCTTAGACCGGAAACCACCCCCAAGGACGACCGGCGCCCCACCCCTCCTCAAAATTTGCCCCTACCTCAAAATTCACCCCCGTGCCGGCGAATCTCTACTGTTCGGTGACAAAAATGACCCCTCCTCCCCCTTCCCCCCGCCGCACATCCATTGATGGCGAATCCTCCCCTAACCCCCCCCCCCTACATGCTCGTCGAAGCCCTCCCCCCCGGTCTGTCGAAGCCTAATTCCCCCACGCTCGTCGAACCTCCCCTACCCTCCGGCGGTCCGTTGAGGCCTAAATCTGAAATCCCATCCCCCACCCTTGTCCACCTGTCTGTCAAAGCCCAATTCCCCCACGCTCGTCGAAGCCTCCCCTACCCTCCGGCGGTCCGTTGAGGCCCAAATCTGAAATCCCATCCCCCACCCTTGTCCACCCATCTGTCAAAGCCCAGTTCTGAAACCGATGACCCCCCCCCCCCCCCCCCCAAAAGCCCGTCGAAGCTCCCAACCGCCCCCGCCAACACCCGTCGAAGCCCCCTTCTAAAACCACCCCACCCTCACCCACGGCTACGTTGAAATCGCCCCAGGCCCCCTTCAGTGACCTTCCACCGGCCAACCCTCCTCAACAGATGAAGAAGAAGATTCCAATTTTGTTTTTTAATTGCAATCTTGAATTTCAATATTTATTTTAGTTATTATGCACTCTGTCCGTTTGATTAAATTTGAACGGTCTTAAAAGGAGTTTTACTGATAGGGTATATAAAAAGGGCTTTGTCACAGTATTTCCCATTAAAATTATTTGACTTTTAATTTTCTTTATAATAAAATGAGGGGACTATTTAGTAGATAAAACTCTCGATGACATGATTTACCAAAAAAAACTCTTTATGACATGTCTCGTACTCCCAAATCTCGGTGATGAGTGATGACCCTGGTGAAAAAATCGATTAGTTTATCCTCTATGCGACCTTAAACATTACCTTGTCTTCATCTTCCATTATAATTTTAGTAAGGTAAAACTTTTCCAGTCAATGCATTTTCCTCTTTGATGGCTTCTTAATTATTTGTTGGTATTTGCAAATGTACCATTGTTATTACAGTAGAGTGTCGATTGTTGTTCAAGGTTCAGGACAACATCCAAATCCTTCAAGAAGTTACAAAGTCGTACAGCCTCATCATTCACCTCCAAGGCAGCCAAATACTTGGTCTCCGTGATAAAGTCAGAAATGCAGCATTTTTTCACGCCCCTTCATCTGATAGTTCCACCATTTGAGGTGAACACATCAAATTAGAACATGAATACATGTTTGTTTATAGTTTCTTGTTACATGTAAATACTTGAGAATATGCTTGATCACTTCCCAATCATTTGATCTAGGATTCAATTGGTACCGATCGATTGACAATCCAACCGCTGATATACATATCGTCTCGTACATAATATAACATACATTAAGTTCCCTGCAATAAACACATAAGAATCTTTCTCCCGCTTTCAACTTCCTCAGAAGTTTTGGAAGACATTTCTTTTAACAATGTTATTCCATATCTTGTTGGTTTTTTTTTTCCTTCTTCTTGTAGGTTGTTTACCGAATTTTGCATACAATATATTTTATGTATGTATAAGATTTAAGACAATATAAATAGTTTATTTTTTTTAGGGAATATAGTTTATTTTTCATATCTTAAAAAAACTAAAATTTTAAGAACATAACTTGCTTCACTGAAGTCATTTGTTTAAAATTGTTTAGTTTCTATATCATTTTTAATGATTAGAATATCATCAATGTACAGGCCTGAGATGAACACTATTTTGTCCTTTATTTCGGGTGAGTTTGGTTCACCAACTCAAACCATTCAACTCAAACTTTTTTTTGTCTTTTTCTCAAAAAATTTTTATCTTTTTCCTAAAAATTTTTTTATCTTTTCTGAAAATTCAAAAAAATTTAGTATTGAAACTTAAAAATCCCAACTCAAACTACTCTACCAAACAAATCCCTGCTTGATTGAATCTATCTTTTGTGGGCCATAAGTTTGTTTCGGTTGATGTATAAACATTTGCAATTTGTAGACCTTTCGCTCTTATCGTTTGTAATATTAAGGATGGGCACAATATCGAATAATCCAATAAGTGGATAGAATATTTATTGTACAACTGTTTTTTTTTTTTTTTTTAATTCTTTCTACTAAACAAACAAAACAAACAATCCAAATAAAAACTAAAACCCTCTCTATTATTTTAAATTTTCTATCTTTTTAAAGTTTTCTTTCCATCTCATTTTCTTTTCTTCTCACAAAACAAAGTATTAGAGAGATTGATTTGGATATAAGAAATAGGCGAATTTTGTTTGGGTTTGTTTTGAAAACACAAGTAAAGTTATATAGCCTTAAAAATAAAAATAAAAATAAGAGACGTTTTGGAAAGAAATCTCATAGTTTCTTATAAATATATTTTGAAAATAATTCTAAAAAAATATTTGTTTTATACAAAGTCAGAAAATAGAAACGAAAATAAAAAAATCAACTTCAAATTTTTTTTGTTAAAAAATAAGAAAAATAAAATAAAATAAAATTATTTCCTATTTTCGTTTTCGTTTTGTTTTCTATAACTTATGCACAGATGAATATTTTCATAAACATATCCAAATATACCTTTTATTTATTCAAACTAATATCTTAAAAAACACAATTCTAAAAAATATATATCAAAATCATTTTTTATACGTTCTCATTTATATTTTGTACATAAATAAAATCATTCCTAAAATACTCTTAAATTGACCTAACTTTTAACAATTTTTCTTTGTCTTTACAAAAACCATTCTCATCGTTTTTGTTTTTTGTTTTCTTTATCTTTGCTAGAAAAAAGCTATATTTAAAAAAAAAAAAAACATTTTTATTTTTGTGCCTTAAAAGACTAGACAAACATTTTAAAAAACATTTAAAAACAAATTCAGGATTTTCTAGACCAAAAGAGTTCGAGATAGATTAAAAAAAAAAAAAAAAAGGAGGACCTATTTTCCCTCTCGAAGTCCACTTTGCGGTTTTACCCTCATTCGTCAAACACACCGATTCTACAGTCTGAAACTCAAGGTAGTACTTTTTATGCATTTAATTCTTGTTATATATATATATATATGTGTGTGTGTGTGTGTGTGTGTGTGTGTGTGTGTGTGTGTGTGTGTAATAATATATATACATATATTTTTGGTTAAGATTACTGAAATTTGTTTTCTTGCTTGCTTTGTTAGCAGGTGATTTCACTCTGAATCAGTATCCTTTATAGTCTGTGGCAGTAGTACGATATTGAGGAAACATGGTTTTGGGTCTCTCTCCTGTTGACCCTCTTTCCGGTTAGTGTCCTAATTCTTCTCTCTTTATTCTCTTTTGTTTCATTTCTGATTCCATGGAAATTGGAAACGAAAAATCTGTTTGTCGATTGGCCCGTGCTTAGGGCGCTTAGAATTACGGTAGAGCAGTTTATGAATGTCTTCGCGGTGGACTTGAATTTTTTTTTTTTTTTTTTTAACCAAAGATGATGACAACGAGAATTCCCAATCATTCGTGAATATACCATTGGAAACATGGTTGTATGACTAGATGGCGTTTTTGATGAGGCTAAAACCTTTTATTTTTAAGTATGTGGTGTACACATTTGCATGTTTTTGCTTGCTTTTGTCTTTATCATTTGTTTGCATCTCTTGAATGCGTCGACTCGTCATCATTGTCTTGTTGGCAATGTAGCATTGTATGATCAAAATTTTTTGTTATTCACCTAGAGTCATGTAGAAAAATGTATCAAAAACTTATTTTTTTAGGTTAAATAACCTTCCAAAAATTTTTATTAGCAAAATGACTTCACAACAATCAAGAACGACCGGGAACGTCCGGTTTTTTAGACGGTTGTTCCCATGTTAAAACTAAAGAATGTTATTTTACTAGTTTCAATTTTTAAGGTTGTCATTTTGACAAATTTTCCTATTCACCTAACTTCTCATACAAGACACTATTCCTTTCTCTTTTTCCACACTAGAAAATATACAGTTTTTCCTCCCTTTTTATTTATTTATTTATTTTTTTAATAATGATCCGCACCGGGAAATCTCTTCTACATGGTCTGCCTATGGGCTATGGTAGAACCATGTCCATAAACTTTGAGGTTAGCTTGGCTCACAATATGATTTTCTTGCTCATACTGGGGCTTATATCTTATTTGAATTCGCAATTTATGTTGGTCGCATAATTACTACCTAAACTTAAACTCGTTGAGGGTTTCGAGTTTCTAGAAATGGGTTGAAAGGCTTGGTAGGGAAATTGGGCACGACACAAACTTCTTCAATAGTATTTCATCATGGGTTTTTGTCTGCAATGTCAAAAGGGGGAAAAACTGGGAATGAAGAAGGGAAAAAGAAAAGAAAAGGGATCAACAGGAGGAAAAACAAGACGACCTTTTTTTTTTTTTTTTTTGGTGCTTCTGACTTCTGGTGATGCTAAATTGACTGTTAACTGCCTGATTTGTTAGAAGCCTACGCCGAAGGAGAAATTAAAATGAATGATGAGAGAATCTTGTGGTTGAATAGTAAATAGAGAACACTAAATGAAACAACAAACAAACAGAAATAAAGAAGCCTAAATTTCGATTCGCATGCTCGTGCCTAATTTCTCTTTTCAACTATATTTCAAGCCTTATGTCTTTTTATAACCATCAATTGATTTTGTGGCTGCCGTGAGAGTTTCTGCTACATTTAATTAGTTAACTCTGCCGTGTTGTTATTCATTTAAAAAAAAAAATACACACTCTGCCATGTTGTTTCCTTGTTGAAGTCTGAAATTTAACGCATTCACAAATATGTATATTTGATTAGTTGCTGCCTGTCTTATTGAATTGTTATGTTTATTGATGTTATTCTTTTGAGTGGTTCTGTCCCTTAACTATGGCGGTCTTAGTTTGTAAGGATGAATGGCTTTATTTGTCACTATGTAGCTAAGCATGAATGATGCAACAGGTGAAAATAAATACTATATCTTTGCAAAGGGGACATATAAAGTGGGTCGGAAAGGTACGCCTCACCATTTAGTTTGTATTTGAAGCCTGTTTCTATGCGTGGCTTGGTTATTTGAAGAAATGTTTAGTTATTGTTAGACAAATGGAACTGTCGAATGCTTATATCCTTCTTTTTAAGATTCTAAAACCCTTTAGAATACGGTTGTGTTACTAACTTTTTTTGTTTAATTTTGAATTATTTATACATTTGGTCCCTAAAGGCCCAAAATATGCTAGAAGTCCCATTATTGGTCTCTAAAATTGAGAGTTTTAGTTCCCATACGTTTTGAAAGCACTCGGTTATTTCCTAAAGCCAATTTCTATCAATATCTTTTTCCTTTCTTTTTGAATTAAAAGGAAGTAATGTAATCTTTCTGATTCCTTTCAAACTTACACTTTTAATTGTTTTCTTAGGACACATTTCTTCCTCTTGTATTTTTATACTTGTATGTTGGCAGAATTTATTGGTTGTTCTAAAAAAGAAATCCCTTTTGCGTTTGTTTCTTTAGTTACGGATGACCTCTTAATTCTTATGTCCTTGTAGGTTGTGATATAATTATCACTAAAGACAAAGGAGTTTCTCGGGTACATGCAGAAATATTTGTTGACGCAATGACTTCCAGTAATCCTCTTCCGAGTAAATCTTCTAGTTTGTCCTTTAAAGGTCGAATTAGAGATTGCTCGAAGTATGGAACATTTATTAATAAGAACCTTGGGTCAATGGAGAAAGTCCATGAGTTTCCAAACAAAGAAACAAGTTTAGCAGATGGAAACCTGCTTTCATTTGGAACTGGCAACGCAAACTACAAGTAATCTCTGTCTCTCTGTCACTCTCTCCCCTATTATGTGGCCGTTGCCAGAAGTAACAAGGAGTGCTGATGTTCTTGGATAAATAGATATTAATATGACGACATCTTTAGGAACTAGACTAGTTCTTGAACGTTATTGTCCTTTAAATCCTACCTGCCATTGGATAATTGAAATGTAGTTAAATTGGTCAAAGTGTGTTTTAATAGACGTTCTAAACACAATGTTCTTTTTTCTAATGCATACTCCTTGTTTACAAATTGACAGGCTTTCTTTTGTTCCCCTCATCTTTTGGGTCTACGCTTTGGAGCCAAGCCAAGTGAATTGTCATTTTCAAGATAAAATTTCATCGATAGGTTAGTCAGAAACACTTTGGTAGGTCCAAGTTTTGTACACCTAGTACATGAGTAGCTGAGAGTTTTACTTGTTTGCATTTTTTTAAAAACAAAAGAAAATCCTTATTTGACTGCTGGTAACTTGTTATGGTTGCTTATGGATACAACTGCTCTTTTGATAATTATTTGATCATTACTACTATTGTTATCGTCACATGTTATTATACGCTGAACTTGTGTAGGGGAAAACAACAAATAAATCAGAACAAAAGCAACGAAGAAGGCCTCAATTCAATAAATAACTTGTCTCTTGATTTGTAGTATTCCGTTTTCATTTATGTTCTATTTGAGAGATCAATCAATTAGGTATACAACTCAGCTTGTGGTAACTTTATAGATCCAATTTTCGGTCTTTGAGCTTGTTTAAGAACCTGTGGAAATATAAGCTTTTGCTGATGAGATGCGTCACAGTTGTCAGGGTGCTGATGATAGTCATCATGGTTGTGGGAGTGTAGGGTTACAAAATAGTTAGATAGTAGTTTGGCATATCTCTGTGTGTGTGTGTGTGTGTGTATTCTAACTTGGAACTTGGTTGACATCTAAACAAAGGTGAATATATATATATATATATATATATATATTCTAACTTGGAACTTGGTTGACATCTAAACAAAGGTGAAGAGCACAAAGCAGAAAGGAAAGAGGGTGAGACTGAGCTAGAGAATAATAGTAGAACTTGACAAATGTACTCTTTTTCCCTGTCATGTTCAAAATACTAAGGTTAGTCATAGGTTTCATCCATTGTAATTTGGTCATGAAGTGAGTAAAATAACAATCAAGAGTTCTTGTCCTCTGTTTGATGTACTTTTTTTTTTCCGTCTTTGATGAAGTTTGTTGTTTCTTATATGTATGCATATTTGTGACTTACCATCAGATGTTTGTGTCTACGTGTCCTGAAGTATAACCTTGAGCTATGAAGCTCAAAAAGCATCACATGTACTGACAATACTTATGGCAAGGGCTGGATGCTGTAGGTTTTAGCCCATTATTGTTCTCTCTCTCTCTCTCTCTCTTACTTTTTTAATTCTCTACTTTCATTGAAGTTGCATAATTTGGGTTGAGAGTTGCCTGTAAATACCATTTGTTCCTAGGAGCACGACAATGGATGCGTGTTTCTTTTTTCTTTTATGCTTCCCACAGAAAGAAAAGTAAATTAAGGGATGCCTTTTCTTATTCTACCTTGAAAGTGAACGTCGCTTAATGTTCTGTTTTATTGTAGGTGCTCATACTACTTATAATTTCAGTCAAGAATGCACCCATGTAGTGATTGAGGAACTCATGCCAGTGAGAGAAGATTTACTAGATGCTATTGTGGCAAAGAAAGCTTGTGTCCTAAGTAGTTGGATTGAGGTAAACAAATGTTTCTGTCTCGTTATTGCTTATCTTGCTTATAATTATTCAATTAATCATAAAGATGAACTTTTTGTTTGGAATTCACTCTAAAATAATATTGTGGAGATTGAAATTTATTTAAAAACAGTGCCTTAACTTGTTTCAACCAATAAACTTGTGGTACAGTTTGCCACAACTCTGCTTATGAATACTTTGCTAGCATATCTTGTGACGAAAATATCTTGTCTGCTATACATGTGAACTTGTTTCTATTCTTTTTTTTTTTTTTGTGTTTTTTTTTTCTTTTGTTTTTTCATAGCATTCCTTTTCACTGGATCCTATACTATTTGAAGGGAAATTAAATCAGTCAAGGCAAAGTCAAATTACTAGTTTTGAAAACATCTCTCAGTTATTTTGTAATTCCTGGATGGTAGTCTTTCACCTAACTTGTTATAGTTGTTGCTCTGCCAGTACTCCAGCATTTTCAGTTTGGATATATATATTTTTTCTTTTCTTAATTTTGTATGCACTTTCCTTGGTATACTGGAATTCCCAGTTGAACAAATTGGGATACGTGTTAGTTTACCAATTTGAAATATATTCCTTTGTATTACTTTTTTTTAATTATTATTTTCACTGACTGGAGCAGTTTTGTTTAGTCAGTTGCAGAAGTAAAGATTGGCACCGAAATCCCTAGCTGCAGTTCGTAAGTGTTGATTTGTAAATTCACGACATTCCTTGTAAATTGAAATGTGCTTATTCTAACAAACGCATCCTTCCCTATCTTAACCAGCCACACTCCAACTCTCGTGGTGGAAGGAGTGTCCGTCAAACTTGCAGATCCAAGAACTCGTGAAAACTGTTTGGAAGGATACACTTTTGTGTTGGACTCCATAAACAGTGTAAAACATTGAATCCTTTAGACTTTCAAGTCCCTAAGAAATTTAAATTTTTTCCATGAGAACTCATCCTAATTTAGTGGATCCCATAACACAGGAAAAAATTAACGTCATATTGTGGATTATATTACATTAGATTCACTATTTAAAATTTAGAGCATGTTCATTTGCTGTCATTCTATTGGTTAGATTACGGTGTATGTCAGAAGCTGCGTAAAAAACTGTTAAAAATGTGTAAAAACTGTTGAAAATATGTGGTCTCATCTTTACAGTGTCTGAATATTTGATTACAGCATGATCAAAAGTTGGACTTCGATGGTCGGATGAGATGAATAGCTTGAACATATACATATTTTTGTCTAATGCTTCAGAAATATTGTAACTGTTTTGAATACTTATTGATTTCTTTTACATGCAATTGCAGTACAAATTTGGGAAGCGGTTGCAGTCCCTATTGCAAATAAGTGGCGGGAAGGTTCTTTCTGTTGAAGGGTTTAGTTCAGCCAGCCAAGTATGTTCCCCGTCATTCAGATGGTCTAGATGATGTAGCTTCTTAGTTTATACACCCACACACACATATATATATTTTTCTTTTATATACATTCTTGTTTTTTTTTTTTTTTGGTTCCCTAAAAAGATGTTCCAGCTGGGTTATCTAATAAAAAGTGTTGAAGCTAATCTTTGCAGGCAGATAACGAAGCAAACAATTACGTCATTTGTGTCGTCCCTGGAGGGTCAGCCAACAAGCTAAGTTGCTTCAACAAACTTGGCTCGCTATCTAGAGTAAACGAATTAGACTTAATATGTGCTGTTTTGACTGGGAAGCTGGATCGATCCATTTTCATATCACCTTGCGGCAAGTGCTTTTGGTCCTTCAGATAAATGCATTTCCTCATTTTTTTTTTTAATTGGTAGAAAGCAGAATCTATCCTAACTACACAAAGTTTTGTTTGCGCGGGGAAAAATTAGAAGTTTGTTCTGCTCTTGTATGTAAATTCTGCTGTTACGATTAGATAATGCATGAAATTCTGTTGTTGGATTTCAAAGCCATGATCAAGGTGGCAATACAACAATAAAAAATACTCTAATTTCTCATCAAAACAAGTCACGTCTATGAAAATTTGTTTTTTAACCTTCATTTGCTTAATAGAGTAGAATTTATCCCGAATTAGTCATGCCTGTAAGTTCATAATTCCGTCATTCATTTATTTTATATACTGAAGAAGAATGTCTGACTTGAATGTATGCCCATTTGCAGTAGTTGTATCATCTTCATGCTCCACAGACGATACAGTCGTTGCAGATTCTGAAGCCGAAGATGAAACTGCAACGTCAGTCCCTGAGACTGCTGCTGCCCACTCTAGTAAAGTCGTCGAAACTGTGAATATGAGGGAGGGAACAGAGGATTATCCTGTGGCTAGTAAGATGGAGCAAACGGAGGATTATGCTGCGGCCAGTAAGATGGAGGGAGGGGAGGATTATGCTACATCCAGTTATGTCGCAACCTTTAGGCCCAGTAGTGCTAGTATTCCTTTCAAGAGGGACACAGTTACGGAGACTGAAAGTGGAAACTTGGATATTATTTGTAGCCAAAATTTAATTGTCCGAGATACAAGCACACCTACATTCAGCTCTACTGCGAACAATGAAGCTGTAAATTTCAAACGCTTCAGAAAGGTAATGTATACAAACCATGCATTGGGAATAACTTTTCAACTCGATTATGTAAATATCACACTGCAATTTGTCATATTCAGATATAGTTCTTGTTGTTCGGAGCAATAAATATGTAAAAATAATCCTGGCTTAATACAGAAATCTATAAAACTACATCTTATATTCTTCTATTTTCTCCACAAAACAATGTGTTTTTTTTCCTCAACATTTCATGGAATCATGTCATAAGTTGTCATACAAATTATTGAATTATAGCTAGAATAGTCATGTGAATATGTGATTATGTTCGATACCCAGAAAGTTTAAAATGTCGTGTACTGTGACAAGTTTGATAGCCAGAGAGTCGTACATTCTCATCTGTGTTTCCAATTGGTCGACTGTATAATTTTCTAGCTAATCCGATAGAAGCTCCTTATTCTCATTCCTTTTCGTTCTTTTTACTTCTTATCTGGAATGGAATTGCAGAGAGATATTCACTCCGGGAATAGCTTCAGCAATCTCATTCCATTCTCAAAGTACCCATACAAGTAAGAACTGTTTTCTACAAAGCCAACTCGTTTCTAAAGTGCTTCAAAAGTAATGAGGCGTGCTTAATGGTTTCTCTTGCTTTTTGTTTCTTGATGACAGAGAATCGGACTACGGGAATGAAGAAATGGTCGAGTCTGTGAAAGAAGAAAGGAGAAGAAAGCAAATGGAGGCTCTTGCTGAAGACTTGTTTAACAATGAAAAGGTGAGTAACGCTTCTTGTTATTGACAACTCAAATTTGGAAGAATCTGCCTCATATGATCTCCCATAAATTTTACTCTTTACAAAAACGTTTGTTTAGGGTTATTTTTACCCTGCATTGCGGGTTATAATATCTCGCTTAAATTTGGAAGAATCTGCCTCGTATGATCTCGTTTAAATGTTACTCTTTACAAAAATGTTTGTTTAGGGTTATTTTTACCCTGCATTGCGGATGTTCTCAACATTATACCTTCGATTTCTAATTTACCGAGAGAATGTATAAATTTTGATGTGAAATTGAAAGCTAAGGATACGATGTTAACATGCATGCACAGGGTATAACAAATAAGTATTTTTTCTTATAATATATATTATATATGCATGTGTATTTATATATGTGAAAGCCTGTAAACTAATATCTGTATACCAAATTTTTAGGCGAGACGGCGTGGAGTGGCTGGTTCTATTCATGGGCTTCTTACTAATGCCTTGTAAATATCTAGATGTGAAAGAGTGCAGTTCTTTTCACTCTATATAAATTCAAGTTTTATAAACAGTTGTAAAGTCAGGCGTAGTCAGACAGAAGAATTCTAAATTTAACTTTCTGTACCTTTTATCTTCAATTATTAACCAAGTACTTTTCTTTCCAAAGCAAAAAAAGAATTTGCGTTTGCCCCCTGAGCTTCTTCAGCATTTTCATCCCTCTTTTTCTATATCTCACGGTTGAGGTCAAATTCCGTGACTCATCTTTCACCGTTAACTTGTCACCTCAAATCAAGGAGATCAGATGAAGAATCAAGCCAACAATCAGTTAGATCGACTCAGGAGCCAGATCGACTCAAGAGCCAAATCGACCCAAGAGCCAGTCAAGTTGAGCCAACAGAATTGAGCCAAGAAGTCAACTTGGCGTCGACTCGCCGAGTCGACCCGAGAACTATTCCAAGATTGAAACTCCATTAAATCAGGGAACTTTCCAGATTCAGTCCTACACAAGAATCAAGCAAAGATATTGCAAAATCAAGCAAAAAACAGTCACTCCCGTTTCATAGAAGTTTATCCTCCAAGGAAAGTCAACCTATATAGGAAAAGACAACTTCCCGTAATTAATTAAGGTTATTTTGCATGAAATCAACTAGCTAAAGTCATAATCACAACATATAAATAAGGGGCATCATCACAATTCCAAAGGATTCAGAATCATCGGCATTCACGACCATCTTCAGTTGTTCTTCTCTATTTTCTGCAATCTCTCTCCGCATTTTGCATTCCCCATCTTTTGTTTTTCCCTTTCATGCTTCTACAGCATCTAACAGTTAATCAACTCTACTGATATCACCCTGAAGCCACCACAAAGGACTAGGTCTCACATTAAGAGTGAACCCCTCTAAAAATTTGTCTCTTATTTATTTTCTCCAGTTTATCTCTTCGTTAATGCGCAAACACACTAAATCAACTCTAGATGATGGATCATGTTAACTATCAACTGCAAATCGGTCATTGGATTTCAATACAAATTGATTGTAGGTTTTACCCTCCACACTTACCAATTAATATTTGAATATCTAAATAGCAAGAATTAGCTTATTTTTAATGAATATTAAGTTCTATGAAATTGTTTGCTTAATTCAGTGATGAACTTACGGACACCAAGTGGTTGCAGACATAGCCTAGTGATAATATCACGTCTGATTCCACCTAAAGTTACATAGTTTGAATCCCCCCATCCCATATTCGAAAAAAAAAAGGGGACACCGCCACATAGAAGGAAATAAATGCAACACTAAACAAACGTCAACATTATTCGACACCTTCATTACTTGAATGAGAAATAGAATCCGTTTGACAATGCTTTTACTTTTACTTTTAGTCTACTGAAAAAGAGAATCAAAAGTTGTGATTTTTCAATAAAGTATTTGGAATCAAAGAGATGATGAGGTCAAAATTATTTTTAAAATTTTATAATATGTAATAAAAAATTAAAATGAAGTAGATAATGTCTAACTTAAATTTTGTTACAAGTTTTAAAGTATATTAAGAAGAGACAAGAAAAGCTTTTTTTTTTTTTTTTTAATGAAAAACTTAAGGGTGAAGGGATTCGAACTCTGCACCTTGAGGTGAAGTTATGTATGATATTACCGCTAAGTTATATTTGCAACCACGATAGGAAGCTATTATGAAGAATGAAGAAAAAAAAGAAGGAAGAGAGATGTGGTATTTTTATATTTTACATGACAGAGAAATTTGATTATATTATCTACTATCTTGTCTAAAATAATATATACTAATTTCTACGGATTTTTGAAATTATGCTACTTCTTTCTCCCCGTGCCATGTCAGGACCGTGCCTTATCTTGCTTGCCACCATAATACCATTACACTGGCCGGCAGACCCTAAAGCCTTTTTAAGAATGTTTGCTTTCTAAAAATAAATAAATATATATTTTTGACATTTTTTAAGTGAAAATAAAAAATCATTCAAAGTACGAAAAAATAATAACAAATTAACATTATAGGTTGAGAATTTGAAAATGAAAGTGATTAATATAAAGCAGCCTGTAACTTTATTATTATTATTATTATTATTATTATTATTATTTTTTGAGGTAAAGATAACTTTAGCTTTAGGGTCTACATGTATCATATTGGAGTCATTTTCATATGTAAAAAAGTCAACTCTGTTGCGTAATTTGCTTAACTATGAATTTAAAAATAAAGGCAAATTAAAATAGAGAAAATTAGGGAAATATGTTGAACACCACCTAATAATGTTATCGGTTTTAATGTTTAACCATCCTCGCGCCGCCGTGTGAACAAGATCTCCGGCGGTCACGATATCCGGTGGCGCTTCGGGAACCGACAAGAAATTAATCTCCGACCTACATCGCGAAGTACCTGATCGGCTCCGTCGGAGCGAGTGGCAATGGCTCAAAGTCCGCCGACGAGGTCACGAGATTTCTGACCTGCGATCCGTGAAGGTGATCATCACAGGTGAGAAATCGTGATCGTTCGATTGCTTGTGATGGTTAATGGAGTTTTGTTGATGTGTGGGGGACTGGTGGTGTTTGGTTTGGTTTGGTTTTGATTTGGCTTAGCGACTATGTCAGGATATGTAAATAACACCGCCTTCCATATGGTGCACAAGCAATCCAAAAGACGTTGAACGAGGTAAGAGAATCAATATGTGGTTTTGATGAGTAATGAGCATGATCGTGATGATCTGTTTGCGGTTGAAACGTCAAGATCTGTTTCACTAACTTTGATTTCTATTTGCTTTTACTCTCCATACTAGGTGCCGGATCTCTGACTTTTTGGACCACCGATTCTCCGTGCCTCTCGATTACTCAGTCAAGTCAATAAAGATCTAATATTACTAAAATGAGATGCACGTTTTCAAATATGAATAACGCTACTCCATTTCGTAATATACCAATAGGAATTAATTACATTTTTTTTTTGAAAAAAAAAATTTCATTTCACAAAAAACAAAATACATAAGACACAAATGACCCCAAATACAAAGGAATTCGACCCTGAATTAAAGACTGGATTTATCAGTAAAGACCAAAATAGTACATGGGTGAATACAAGTACCGAGACTCAAACTAGGGAAGACGTGTTCGGCATATAAATTTTGAGCTTCACCATTGCTCGTTAAACAAAATGGATTAACCTAGTCAACCAAGCCCAATCCTCACATAACGGGGACACTCATACCATGCTATCCGATAACAAACGGATGGAGACACAAGCGGAAGACATCGCCTCCATTATTACTGAAGCAAAAACACCAGAGTAAATTAAAAAAACACACTAAAGGAGCGGAAACATCAACGCTCTTATTACAACAAAACAAAACAAAGATCTACTGGTAGTAAGCCATCAACCATTGAATGGAAGCCAAATATGAGCAGAGCTACCCCAGAAGGACAACTCACCTCCAAGACAGGTTAGATTTACCCCAACGGGTGCGCCTTTCTACACACAGCCACCATCACAAGAAAGCCGACATCAAGACGAGTCTGGGGATTGAACTTCAAGGTCGAAAGCCTGGTGACGAGCCCAGAGGAGGCGCCAAAACTCCGGCTAAATACTGCAATTTTTTTCGTATTCAGAGAGTCATTTATGCGTTTATATAATTGGTAATTTTTAATTATTAATGAATTAATTGTACAACATTAATAGGAAAGTATTAGCAGAAAAATATACAGAATAAAAAAAAGTGATTAGTAGAACTGTCCCGTAAAAAAGATACCATAATTATAGTAGCTTTTGTTTTTTTTCCGTACAATTATATTAGTCAAAAATCAACATAACATATCTTGTTGAAATTACATAAGACCGGTCAAAAGGTAATCTAGTAGATTAATAGTGGTAATCTACTAGTTATCCTTCGAATCAACATAAGTCACTGACATTTATAGTCGCCTATGCCGATCTCTAATGTTGACCTCGAAACAACTAATGAATGACCAAACTATCTTGTAATAAAATATCAAATTTATCCATATAAATAATGAAATTAAATAGAAAAATTAGGTAAACAAATAATTTTTAAACACTTATTTAAATAAATGGTCATTTTTTAATTAGGAAAATGATCGTTAGGCATTGATTGACTATAGTTAATCAGTGAAAAATATATTTTAGAATTACTGATTGACCTTTTTTTAAAAAACGGTCATTTTGTTAATTGTACAAAATTTTGGTCATTTATTAAAAACATAAAAAAAAAAGGTATTTTACCTACATATCCCAAATAAATAAACCTAATAATTATCCTAAGATAGATATAATCCTAACGTAATTCTTAACATGTTGAAGGTAGTAAGAGGAAGACATACATCTCATCTTCTATATGCATTTTCCATGCAACCCAATGCTTCTATGTTTCTCTCTTCTTTCAGTTCTTTACTCTTTACGCTCACTCTTTAAAAGGAGGGATTGGTTACTCTCTTCTTTTTTTTTTTTTTTTTTAATTAAATAATCCAGTTCTATATGAAACTTTGATACAAGATGAGATATTACTGTTTAAAACAAAATATGTACTGGATTTAAAAGATACCCATTAGAAGACAAATTAACTTAACTTTGAAGTGAACTGTAGAGAGACCAAACTCCCAAAAAACAAAAAAACAAAAACCAAAAAACAAAAAAACAAAAAAACAAAAAAACAAAAAAAACAGAAGAAGAAGAAGAAGAAGAAGAAGAAGCAAAAAGCAGAGACAACCCGCAATAAAAACAGATCGGCATCAAAGTAAATTAAAAACTCTGCAGTCTGCAGAGACTATCCACATTAATTATTTTAAGTACTGAAACAATAACTTGAGGAACAATCAAACTTGTTTGTTTATGAAATATTTAGTCAACGTTTGTTTGCTTACATAATATGATCATTATTGATGTTCTTTATTTGAGTAACGTTTGCTTTCTGAGCAATTAAAAATGAACTCATGTGTTGCGTGTATGTATACTTTTAAAATAAGTCAACTAGCATTTTTTAGCTATAAAGGAGGCAATTAGTAACAACCTTTTCACTCTCATATTATACCAAAAACGAACCGATCAAAAAAAAAAAATAAAAAATGAAGTACTATGCATTTCCTTCATCATTTGCCCTAATTATCATCTTTCTTTTTTCATTTGTATTAGCAGCTTTAGTTGATCACGTTCATCAAGACTTTCTTCAGTGCCTTGCCAGCCATATTTCCAACTCTACCTCTACTCCTGAGCCCATAATCTACACTCCGAATAATCCGTCCTATTTAACTATACTGAATTCATCCATACAGAACCCTCGTTTTTCTTCTCCTTCGACCCCGAAACCGTTCCTTATTGTCACACCATTTCATGTCTCCGATGTGCAAGCAACTGTTTACTGCTCCAAAAAACATGACATGCAAATCCGAACCCGAAGTGGTGGTCACGATCTTGAGGGCCTCTCTTATGTCTCTAATGTCCCGTTTGTCGTAATTGACTTGAGAAACCTAAGTTCCATTAACGTAGATGTGGGGAGAAAATATGCTTGGGTTCAAGCTGGAGCTACGATTGGTGAACTTTATTATAGGATTGCTGAGAGAAGTGAAAATCTCGGCTTCCCTGCTGGCGATTGCCACACCGTGGGTGTCGGTGGACAGTTCAGTGGAGGAGGCTATGGCTTTTTGACGCGAAAATATGGCGTTGCGGCGGATAATATTCTTGATGCGCAAGTAATCAATGCTGAAGGAATACTTCATGATAGGAAATCAATGGGGGAAGATGTGTTTTGGGCCATACGTGGTGGTGGAGCAGCGAGCTTCGGAATCATTCTTGCTTGGAAACTTAGACTCGTCGATGTTCCACCGAGGGTGACTGTGTTTCAGGTCAATAGGAATTTTGAGCAGAACGAAACAAAGAAGCTATTTCATCGGTGGCAACGCAGAGCTGACAAGGTCGATGAGGATCTTTCTTTCTACCCCAGGTTCATAACTGCGAGTTCTACTGACGAAGAAGGGAATAAGAAGATGATATTCGTAGCTTCCTTCCGGTCTACGTTCAATGGCGGCGTCGATAGGCTCCTTCAATTGATGGAAAATGAATTTCCCGAGTTGGGTTTGCAAAGACAAGATTGCACCGAAATGAGATGGGTCGAATCCTTTCTCTATCACAACAATTACAGAAATGGAGAATCCTTGGACGTTCTACTCGACCGGAAATCTAATTTGAAATTGTCGTCTTTCAAATCGAAATCCGACTTTGTGACAGAGCCTATTCCGGATGACGTGGTGGAAAGAATGTTGGGAAGGTTGTATGAAGAACAAGTCGGAAGAGCTTGGTTTGAACTGTATCCTTACGGAGGGAAAATGAGTAACATTTTGGAATCCAAAATCGCATTCCCACACCGGACCGGAAACCTCTACATGATTCTATACTACGTGGAATGGGATCAAGAGAGAGAAAATATTACAGAATTCGAAAGGCATGTGAGATGGGTAAGAAGGCTTTACAATTACATGACTCCCTACGTTGCGAAGAATCCGAGGGCTACATATCTCAATTTTAGAGACCTTGACATTGGGGTTAATGACAATAACAACAATATCGAACGAGCAAGCATTTGGGGTAACAAGTATTTCAAGAATAATTTCAAGAGGTTGGTTCGTGTGAAGACTAAATTTGATCCAACTAATTACTTTACATTTGAACAAAGCATCCCATCTCTTCTTTCACATTAAAATGGTAAAGACTATAGATTCTCGTTTCATTAGTCAAAACCATCATTAGCTTTCTTCTGATCTTTTCTCTTTCAAGTAGTAAAGGTCCTTTTGTGACTTTAACTCGTGTATATGTACGACATTAACGAATGCAAATAAAACTCCTTTGTATACTATGTTATTAACTCCCTGAAAATATATTGATTGAAAAGGTGCCACTCATACCAACAATTTTTGTTTCTTTTCTATTTTAGTTCTAATTAAGCATTCGCGTGCACCAATGGGCTGACTATGAATTTGGGAATTTTGAGTGAATGAAATCTCATGTCCAGTTGGTGGACTAAATTTATCATTGATTTATTCTTTGATAAAATACTCATTAATCAGGCAATAAATGGTATTCATGGACAAAGAAATAATTAGAGAGATTAAAACGAAACTTTTTACCGAGCTCTAATTATAGATGCGCATGGTAAAAGATTGTAGTCACATGGTAATTAACTATATCGGTAGACAAAGCTAAATGCTTGATAGCATTAGCTTCTCATAAATATAAATATATATATATATATATGTATTTTGAAGTTTAGCTTTGGTTCTTCATAACAATGGCTCGAACCGAGGTTAATAATGGTGATTAATTTTTTTAAAGAGTTTAATCGAATTAAGCATTGGTTATTGGAGCATTGAGTACATAAGTTCACTTTGTCTATATATATATGTTAGCTCCATAATATTTTTGGGTAGAATAACACAATATTCTAGAAATAATTACACAAAAAATTTATTTTCAGAGTCCCGTTTTGAAATATGTTCAATATTCTACGCTCATAAATTGGCCAATATGTGAAGGGGACGTTGCTGTAAAAACAGTCCATCAATGTATAGATTGTCAAGGGGACATTGTTGTAAAAACTGGTCATCAACCATATAGATATTGTTGGAAATGCCTACCGTGACATCTAGGATATCTGGAGACTAGTTTTGATATAACACTGATATATATGTATCATATATATTTTATGTGACTAATAAATATCAGTTGTGCGAGAAATTTTAATTTTGTTAGACAAATTAAATACTGCCAAACAGAGAAGGAAAAAAAAAAAAAAAGCATTAAGAGACCCTCTTTTCCCAACCCTAAACATTATTAGGGGGTGTTTGGCGAATGAGTTTAGTTTAAGATTTTTAAGTTTTAATAATAATTTTTTAGAAAAGATAAAAAATTTTTTCAAAAAAAGATAAAAATCATGATAAAAAAAATACAATTTATTTTAAACTAAACTAAATTTGTGACCAAACGGGTGGTTAGATCCTTTTTTAACTCCTCCCATCCCGAGTAAAGAGATAATAAATAAACAGTTGAAAAGTCAAATTTAAGCGTACTAAACTAAAAATAAAAAAATAAAAAAAAAATCAAAATTGACTTTGTGTACTTTTTATCTTGAATGATTGAAAAAAAATATTTTATTAAAAAAGTACTTTTCTTCTCCTAACAAACAAAAAAGAAAAAAAAAAAAGATTGCGTTTGTCCCATGATTTTCTTCGGCACTTCCATTCCTATTTCTTCTTCTTCTTATTCTTTTTTACCAATTTAATATTTGAATTCCTAATCAATCATCATCGATGAAGGTTAAGTTTTTGTGAAATTGTTTGCTCATAATTGATGGATTAACATTAAAAAAAATAAATAAATAAAAATGATGGATTAACTTGCTAAAAAAAATAGGAGGGCTGAAAAATCTTGGAGGCACAGGTGTTAGAAATTGAAATTTGTTCCTTAAAAAATTTAATTTCTGTTAACAATCAGGTTAATTAGTATGTTCCAAATTTTAGGTATAAAATTGTCAAAAAAATATCAAGAATAAAAGTGTCAAACTATGAAATTTACGGGCACAAGTAACTGAAAAAAGAAAAATAAAAAGAAATTACCATATTGATTTGTTGTTGTTGTTGTTGTTGTTATCCCCCTCTTCTCTCTCTCTCTCTCTCTCTCTCTCTGTCACTCTCTCTACATATTTTTTTTTCGAAAATAAATGTTGAATTTCATTAGACTAGTAGGAAATAAACGCATTGCACTTCTTTCAAACAGTAACAAACGTCAATATTCTTAAAACCAAAACGTTGGTAAGTGATGGGCAGCTTCATTACAAGAACGGGAAATATAGTAAAAGGAGATAGAATTACAATGTTAAAGAACATGTCTCTCTCGCGCGAAAGAAGCTCTCTAAATTGCAGAAGAAATCACATGTGTTGCACTTGCATCACACTCTACACGTTGATAGCAAAGAGTTGGAGGGAAATTTATTCTCAAAAAGTAGATTTCTTTTTTTTTTTTTTTTTTTTTTTTTCATCTCATTTTAGAAATGAGATGAGCCTTCGGGTCTGAACAAAAAACATATTTTCGCTTCATTTTTAAAATGAAATGGGCCAAACACATAAAACAAATGAATGGGGTTCTCTGTTTCAAGAATAGCTTTGAAGTTCGGATACAATTAAAGCGGATTTCTTTCTTTGTTTTGTGCTAAATGAAATCTTTTGATTCTTGTACAACAAAAAGAAAGATTGTGTTATCTTTTGTGTTTCGGATACTAGTCCTGGATTTGTATATATGCTCCTTAGGTGTTGACGGCCAATTCTATTATATTTGGGGGTGCATAGCGGGTGGGTTGGGCGGCTATTGTGTGATTTATACAGTTTTGTTTCATGGCAGGTTGTAAAAATTCCGAATTATAATTACCCAAGTTTTAGACAGTTTAAGTGACTATCTTGACGGCCAGCTTGGACGACATATTGGGCGGTTTTTATATAGATAGTGATTTTAACTAAAGTTTTAAAGTATTGAACATCAATAATAAAAACTAAAAATCATTATAGATAAAAAAGAAATCGATGATAAAACAATTTGAACTAAGCATGTAAATGCAAAATTATAGTTCATAAACATATCGTGATTCAATAGTTCAATCCCATACAAAATCAAGTATCCAAAAGCCCAAAGCCTAATAAACAAACATCCAAATTTCAAAATTCAATGTCCAAATACTAAAAGGAAAATAAAATCCAAACTTCAATTCATAAAGAGCAATATCTAATTTGAAGCAATTCTGCAAACTCAATCAGTAGCAACTAACAGGGGTGGAGTTAGAAATATATTTCAATAGGAGCGTATATCATAATTGTTTTCAAGACAAAATATATTTTAATGAGGGTTATATGAGAATCTTCAATTTTAGTGAGTTTATGTGAGAATTTTTAATTGTAATGGGGGATAAAGTAGCAAAATTACAAATATAGAATTAATTTTAGTTAGGATTAGCAATATGAATACTTAAGGAGCTAAACACTTGATCCCAAAGTTAAGAGAAGCCTTGTGTTTTATATAATGTAAGGTTTAAACCATAAGTAGTATAGTAGTAGGTTAGTAACTAGTAAGGCAAGGGAAAAGAAATAAAAATAAAAATAAAAATAACAAAGAAGCAGGAGAGGGATTTGATGTGAAGCAGGACAGAACGGAGTTGGCGGTTAGGCGGGTCTCATATATTTTTGTGCAATCCGAATTATATATGTTGTCTCTATTCCTCAATCTCCGAAATTCATATATAACCCTACCTCCGGAAATTTTCTTTGGTTGCTCTTGAATGCAAAATTTCCCGCTTTCTATGTCTGTTTCTGCAACATTTGCCTTTGACGGCATAATTTTAATAAACTTTGGTCAATCCCAACGATCTCCGTCAGAAGGCATAATTTTAATATAATTTATTAAACGTAAGAGAAAATGTAGAATTTTCTAAAACATATGACTAAATGTTGAAAACGAACGAACGAACGAACGAACGAGGGAAGTCTTTTTCTTTATCCCAACATGTAAATTGAGGATTCGTGAGAAGTTTGCATGAATTGTGGATTATTAACTTTATTTTGTTCTACCGCAGACTCCCCATATTATTGTCTATAACATTATTTTTTGGAAGAAATTTGATCGAGTTATCAAATAGAAAAGCCCAAGAAAGGCGCCAAAACGAAAAAGGCGCGTGTGGATGCCAAAGGCGGGATTAGTTTTTATGGAGGCTAATAATTTCTTTTCTTTTCCCAATTTACTTTTCAAAATTTTGTTTTTAATATAAAATAGTCCATTAAGTTTACATGATTGCTAATAGTGTTCGGGAAAGAGGAAAGTTGAATACAGAGGTTACAGTTAAGGGTTGCTCTTACTGGATTTGTAGAGGATCAAGAGATGGAGCAACTGCTGAGCATGGGCTTCTCCGACGAACAGGCGGCGCAAGCCCTCTCGGTCACCGGCGGCGAATCCCCCACGAAAGCAGTCGAATGGATTCTCAACCAACCCCCTTCAAACGACACCGAACTCGACGTCGTATCAACCCCTGCTGCTTCTTCTGCTCCCTCAAAACCACCACCCCATTCTTCTTCTCAGCCCAGCCTCCACCGCTTCTTCACCTTCCCTTCTAAACGCCCCCAAAACGACTTCCTATCCTCCCCTGCCGCCGCCGCCGACTCCCCTTCTCCCTCTCTCACTCCGCCCCAGAACGACGTCGTTTCCAACTCCAAGAAACGCCCAAAACTTCCCCCGCCGCCGTTGTCGGAGCGCATGCGGCCTCTCACCCTAGACGATGTCGTTGGCCAGGACCACATCCTCGCCTCTAAATCCTCCCTCCTCCGCTCCGCCGTGGATCGCGGCCGCCTTCCCTCCCTCGTCCTCTGGGGCCCACCCGGCACCGGCAAGACCTCCATTGCCCGCGCCCTCCTCGGCTCCCTCTCCCTCTCCGTCTCCTCCGGCCCCTTCCGCTTCGTCTCCCTCTCAGCCGTCACCTCCGGCGTCAAGGACGTCCGAGACGCCGTCGACGAAGCCCGCCGCGAGAAGGCCAGGGCGAAAACGACCACATTGCTCTTCGTCGACGAGGTCCACCGCTTCAACAAGTCCCAGCTCGACTCCTTCCTCCCAATTATCGAAGACGGCAGTGTCGTCTTCGTCGGCGCCACCACCGAGAACCCTTCCTTCCACCTCACCACGCCTCTCCTCTCCCGCTGCCGCGTCCTGGTCCTCAAACCCCTGCAGCCCCACCACTTGGCTTCCCTCCTCGCCCGCGCCGTGGACAATTCCCTCAACGGCCTCCACGTAAGCGTAGGAGCCCCCGTCCGTGTTGAAGAAAATGCCATTGGCTTCATTTCCGCCAATTGCGATGGCGACGCTCGAGTGGCGCTCAATGCCTTGGAGACTGCTGCCGTTGCTGCTGCGGCGGCTGCCCGAGCGGAGGACGCTGCGGTTGTTGTGACGCTGGAGGATGCCAAGGAGACGTTGCAGTGCAAGCACCTGGCTTATGATAAAGCCGGGGAAGAGCACTACAATCTCATCAGTGCGCTGCACAAGTCCATGAGGGGAGGCGACGCCAATGCTGGAATCTATTGGCTTGCCAGGATGCTGGAAGGAGGGGAACAGCCTCTCTACATTGCTCGCAGACTCATAAGGTATCACATTTGACAATTAGTACTTGTATTCTTTTAAGCAACATTTGTTTTGGTGAAATGAAATTAGAATATGAAAATATAGATACAAATAGAAGGAATAGGATGAATGAGCTGTTCCAACTCTAGTGTTTGGTTGAATATTGAAATTAACCCCGGAATCTTGTTCACTTAGCTATAGCTATGTGATAAAATAATATCTACTTTGACAAATTTACCAAGTAATGTTAGAAATTGGAGGGATTTTGTATGACAATAAACAGATTTGGGAATTTTGGGAATTTCGGTTAATTGGATGAAATAGTAAAGGAAAATAACAAATTGTTCATTGAGAATCAAACAAAGCAGGCTGGTAACAAAATTGGTACAAATGGAGTTTTTGTCCCTGTTAACTAGATGTGCTTTTAGTGTATTAGCTCACAAAATACATAAAGGCGAAGCTCTTAGAATTTTTTGTGATTTTTATAGCATGCATATGAAACACATATATATGTAGGCAATCATAGTTGCAAGTCCAGTTGGTGGTCTTCATTTTGCTGCTGCCTATAGCAAATTGTTGCCAACTTGCCTCTTGCGCCTTTGAACTTTAGTGTCTAATTGGTTGAGAGATGTAAGTGCTTGCTCCCTATTGGTTGAGTGATTTGGCTTTGTATTGTTGCTACCGTGTGTGTTTTTGCTTCATCATATAATATAGCTGTCAAATACTACATGACGAAGTATACCAGCTGATTTGGGAATGTTCTTCACATCTCAACACTCCTCCTTGAAGAACATTTCTATCACACTAATCATCTCTCATAGTAGTTCAAATCTTGATCAAGGTAATGCTTTGGTGAAGATATCTGCTTGTTGTTCTTCAAACTTGCAGTACTTGAGTGCTATCTCTCGATTAGTTTCAACTTCTCTTAAAAAATGATATTTGATAGCAATGTGTTTTGTCCTGTTCTGAAAAACTAGATTCTTTGCCGTAGCAATTGCAGATGAAAAACATTCTTGACTATTCTACAATCAACCAATATACTTCTTCATGAAGTAGTTGACAACTAGATTCTATGATGAACCAAGAAACATACACGGAAGCCCACCATACATAGTCTTGTCATTCAGCCAATAGGAAGCTAGCACTTACATCACTTTAACCTATCAACTACAAAAGCTCATATAGTACACAAGCTGCAAAAGGCAAGTTGGCAAAAGTGTGGCAGCAAATTTTGGTTGATTATACCGACTATACACTACTATAAATGCATGCCCACTTTCAAAGATTAGAACAATCAATTAGAGTAGCGCCAATGTGGGTTCATATACTAGAGCTCATTCTAGCTTAGGAGACCAAGAACTCTCTTTGTTCTATTTTGATTGCCTACTAGTGTGCTTGTCTGCCAACTTTAATTAAAAAAAAAAAAAGTTACCTTGACATTTTAATCATTTCCGTTTATCAATTTTTCCCAAATTTCCATTTTATCTATTCCCACAAAATATCCCTCCAATTTCTAACTAGTAATTTGATAAATGTTGAGACTTTTCGGGGGTGTAATTATTAACACTTGAAATCTCTTCGTACTACTCAAAAGTTTAATGATGGGCACCATGACCGAAGACGCTCTTAGTCTTGTCGTTGGAGTAAGAACGTTTCGTAATATTTGGATGTGCTTAGAAAACATGCCCAATCTTCAAAGAACTACAGTTTCAATTGCAGCTGTGTCCGCAAAGGGTTCATGTTACTAATTTAATTAGTTGAGTTCTTGTTCATTGAATTATTGGCCAATCTTGATTTTCTCAAATTTGTTTTGCTTTCTCTTATCAGTATTTATTCTTTTTATGAGGTTTGCGAGTGAGGATGTTGGGTTAGCTGATCCATTGGCTCTGAATCAGGCAGTGTCCTGTTACCAAGGTTGTCATTTCTTGGGAATGCCTGAATGCAACGTAATTCTTTCTCAGTGCGTGGCTTACTTGGCAATGGCTCCAAAATCTGTGGCAGTTTATCGAGCAATCAGGGCTGCACAGAAGGCGGTGAAGGAATCAGAGGGACAGAATGAGGGAGTGCCTCTCCATCTGAGGAATGCTCCTACCAAGTTGATGAAGGAGATAGGGTATGGGAAGGACTACATTTATACTCCTGACAATCCCTCTGCCTTTCAAAGCTACCTCCCGCCCTCTCTCGAGGGACGTAAGTTTTTGGATTGGCCCACTTCTGATGAATCACCATTGGATCATTGACGATGATACTTTAGCAGTGTAGTAACTTATTCCTTTTTTTTTATTTTTATTTTTATTTTTATTTTATCCCTCTGTATGTATGCCTGGTATATATATGCTTGATTTCTCCATAGTGTCGGCACTTTCTTGGTTCATGGTTGTCCATGCTATATTGGTATCTGATATCGTATGCAAAACGATCGAAAAATGGATACTGTGCTGGTTTTTTCATTTTTGTATACCTATTTCAGATGTACAAAGAAGATTAAAGTATACTCTTGACCAATTTTATACCGCTGCAACTCTCGATGCTTACTTTTTTAGAATTGAACAACTCAAGCATCTACGTTTTGGTCGGCTGGAAGAATCTTTCTAGTATTCTTTCTAACTGAATAACCTGTAACCAAATAGCCATTTTTGTTGTCATTCAGTAGATGAATGGTAGCATAGGGGGGTATGTTCTCGACTTCTGGTTTACACAATCATCGAAACTTTGAAGCGTATGCAGAATCTGAATACTAGCTTTGTTGGTCAGCGCTCAGTGTCCGTTTTGCACTTTCATTTCTAAGACGGGGAATATGATTTCGAACAAAACAGCCCGAAAGATGTTTGTATCTTGTTCTTTATTTTGAAGATTGGAATCTTTCTCATGAATCTTTATTCTGATTTTCAGCAATGTTTTTCATTTTGTGGTTAACTTAGTCCGTTTGTACGTATCACCATTTTGAAACCATTTTTAATCATTATTTTAAAAAGGTTTTACAATTTTTTCTGAAAGAAATTGAATTTTCTGTCTATGTTCCAAATGGTAGTAATTTTTCTTATGAAAGAGGAGTATTTTAAAAATTTCAGAAAACTTAGAAGGATAAAAATAAAATTTTCAAAAGTTGAGTGAGGAGCACGTGTTACTACTCATTATAAGGTGACTTCATCAAAAATTTAAGTTGGATCATATTTGTAAATCAATAGACAATAATTATAGGTATAGTACTGTGATAATATCAAACATGATTTTACCAAAATGTGTAGAGTAAGTTCAAAAGGGGGACAAAAAAAAAGAGTACGCGTTAAGAAAACATATGAGTAGAGTGGTGGTGATGAAACCATGATGGACTTGCTGGTTACCGTGTCTTTTTCATGCAACAAGCATATCTGGTTTAGTGATTGGTGGCCTTCTATTTAATTGGTGGTTACTCTATTTAGCTGTTGGCAATCCAACAGAAGTTGGAGTTTCCTAAATGGCTTGTAAAAATAAAATAAAAATAAAAACTAAAACTAACTCTTCTAAATCTCTTTTTTTCTTTTTTTATAAACTCAAACTTTATAAATCTATAACTTTCTTATTTTAAGTCAAAATAAGATAATTTTTGTGTCAAAACGCTCACAACGATGAGAAGAACGAAACAAAATTTATATTGTTATTTTTTCTGTATATATTTTAAGTTTTTATACTATTAAGCTATCATAGTTTATTTTCAATCAAATAGAACTAATGGCTCTATTAATTAAATTGATATGTCAAATAATTATTTAGAGGACAGAGAGTTGGAAAGATGAATGGGGCAAAGGAAGATATCCGAGTTCTTTTCAAGAAATAAATAAAGCACATAATGGAGTTTTATTAGATTAATTCGTAAATTAACATCATACATATGAAGTCCCAAAAGAACCTTTTTATTCGAAAGGAGACAAAACAAGAAATTAAGCTAATTATGACAATGGCTTTAACATGGTACAAGGAGGATATCTCTGGTATAAAACTATTTTAATATGAATGAAGAGGTGGGATACTTTGCTCGTATGTAAAGAAATTGGTTGGATCAAATTTAGTCTTCACAAGAACCAACCTCTTGAAATTATTCTTGAAATACTTGTTACCCCAAATGCTTGCTCGTTCGATATTGTTGTTATTGTCATTAACCCCAATGTCAAGGTCTCTAAAATTGAGATATGTAGCCCTCGGATTCTTCGCAACGTAGGGAGTCATGTAATTGTAAAGCCTTCTTATCCATCTCACATGCCTTTCGGATTCTGTAATATTTTCTCTCTCTTGATCCCATTCCACGTAGTATAGAATCATGTAGAGGTTTCCGGCTCGGTGTGGGAATGCGATTTTGGATTCCGAAATGTTACTCATTTTCCCTCCGTAAGGATACAGTTCAAACCAAGCTCTTCCGACTTGTTCTTCATACAACCTTCCCAACATTCTTTCCACCACGTCATCCGGAATAGGCTCTGTCACAAAGTCGGATTTCGATTTGAAAGACGTCAAGTGCAAATTAGATTTCCTACTAAGAAGAACATCCAAGGATTCTCCATTTCTGAAGTAGTTGTGAAAGAGAAAGGATTCGATCCACGTCATTTCGATGCACTCGTTTCTTTGCAAACCCAATTCCGGAAATTCCGTTTCCATCAATTTGAGGAGCCTATCCACGCCGCCGTTGAACGTAGCCCGAAAGGAGGCTACTAATATGATCTTCTTATTCCCTTCTCCATAAGTAGAATTTGCGGCTACGAACCTGGGGTAGAATGATAGATCCTCATCGACTTTGTAAGCTCTGTGTTGCCACAGATGAAATAGTTTCTTTGTTTCGTCCTGCTCGAAATTCCTGTTGACCTCAAACACAGTCACTTTCGGTGGAACATCAACGAGTCTAAGTTTCCAAGCAAGAGTGATTCCGAAGCTTGCTGCTCCACCACCACGTATGGCCCAAAACACATCTTCCCCCATTGATTTCCTATCATGAATTCTTCCTTCAGCGTCGATTAACTGCGCGTCAAGAATATTATCCGCCGCAATGCCATATTTTCGCGTCAAAAAGCCATAGCCTCCTCCACCAAACTGTCCACCGACGCCCACAGTGTGGCAATCGCCAGCAGGGAATCCAAGAACTCCACTTCTCTTGGCAATGTTATAGTAAAGTTCACCAAGTGTAGCTCCAGCTTGAACCCATGCAGTTTTGCTCTTCACGTCCACATTAATCGAACTTAGGTTTCGCAAGTCGATTACGACATAATTAGAGCCAGTATTGGACACATAAGAACGACCCTCAAGATCATGGCCACCACTTCGGGTTCGGATTTGCATGCCATGTTTCTTGGAGCAGTAGACTGTGGCTTGCACGTCGGAGACATGAAATGGCGTGACGATAAGGAACGGTTTCGGGGTCGAAGGAGAAGAAAAACGAGGATTCTGTATGGATGAATTCAGAATAGTAAAATAGGAAGGATTTTTGGGAGTGTAGATAATGGGGTTGGGAGTAGAGGTGGAGTTGGATATATGGCTAGTCAAACAGTGAAGAAAGCCTTCATGAATGTGAGTAGCTGAGGCTGCGAGGACAAACGAAAAAATGATGATAATGATGATTTTAGCAAATGATGAAGAAAATGCAAAGTACTTCATTTTTCTTGATCAGTACTACTTTGTTTTTGGTGTTAAAGTGTGGCTGTGAAAGCATACAAATTGCATCTTTTATAGCCAACGAGTTTTAGCTGGCAGCTGGCTGATTTTGAAATTCTACATGACACAGTAATCGGATAATTATTTTTATTTCGGACCACGTGAAATCATGCAAAACGTTTATTTGAAAAAAATTCTCATAAAGCGAACGTGCAACAATTGGAATAAACAAAAAACGTTCGTGAATGAACTTGGACAATATAGTTTTATTTTTCTTCTAGAAAACAATTTTAGTTTGATTATTTTTTAACGTTACTCAAGATTACATCACATGGCCTTGAGATGCACAATACTTATGGTGCACACTGCCCAAAGGTTAAATAAATTTTGAAATTGAAAATAACTTTTTTTCCCCTCTGAATATGATTAATTGAAACGTAATTGTAACGTCTTTTTGTCCATGCAAAGGAAGCGGTTGTTTTTCTAATTACCAGGCTCTCCTTCCGTTCTATTTGTTTCTTTTCTACTTTTTTGGCCTAATAGAGAGGTCTATGAACACCCCCCTTATCTGCTTTTCTCTTATATTTTCTTAAGCCACCTATCAGCGAAACTTTAAAATTTAATTATTTACTTGTTCCAAAAGATCCCTACTACTAACTCGTAAGTTTTATTTTTATTTTTTTATTTTATGTATTTTTTGAAATTGACAATAAGGGGATTTGAACTCTTCATATCGTGGTGTAGTCAGATATAAAATTATTATTATGTTATATCTATGGTCATAGTTTTATTTATTTATTTATTTATTTATTTATTTTCCATCCATAAATAAACAAAAAGCCTCCCCCCTTTTAAATAACATTTTCTTTGTCAGTTTTTTCTCTCTCTTTTTTTCCCCCAATAACAAATCCCACGTTTTTGGTGTGTACGGGTAGTGGATTTGTGGTTTGCTTCTTCTTCTTTCTTTTTCCTAATCCCACGTTGTTCTACTGAGGCTATGCTTCGATTCATTACTATTTAACTATTCATCTTTATATGCAATCATTATAATAATGTAAATATTTTAATACCTGTTTATATAGTGTTCATATACATATTCTTTGCTATCTAGATTAAAAATTAATGCTCAAAAGAAGCTGGACATTTTTCTTTCTGAACCCAATAAACAAAGAACTATATAC
Organism: Ficus hirta; assembly: GCA_038430175.1. Classification (NCBI taxonomy): domain Eukaryota; kingdom Viridiplantae; phylum Streptophyta; class Magnoliopsida; order Rosales; family Moraceae; genus Ficus; species Ficus hirta. The sequence goes on from CM076592.1 coordinate 15,441,590, forward strand.
TCAGTAAACTATTAGTTTTTTTTTTGGTAAATTATTAGTTTTAATATTCAACAAAAAAATTTTGTAGAGCCAGGGTCTTTTTTTTTTTTTTTTTTTAAGGTGGAAAAAAAAGTGTGAAGGCCATTAACATATCCAAAGCCGCAAACACCTGCCTAGAAAATATTCGTACACACCACAAAGCCAAAAGACTTTTCAAAATAAATAAATAAATAAATAAAGTTTTCTTCTAGGAATGATTTGGTTTTATACAAAGATTTCTTGTAAATGTTGATAATTCAAACAAAGTCTACTAAATTTGAATTTAAAAAGAAATAATGAATACATATCCCACCAAATAAGGAATATATGTTATTATTAGATATAGAAAAAGGGGGGAAATAGGTATATTTTAAGTAATTATTTTTAAAAAGGAAAGACATAAGCATAATATTAAGAAAAACGTACATTATTTTTAAGTAGTGTAAAAAGTAATGGTTTGTGTAATTATTTCAACTGACAAAAATCTGAAAACAAAAAACGAAACTGAATGAGTCAAATGGCCATGAACAACGGAATGGAGACCTAAAGGGATTGTAGCGTAATGTAGTGTTTGGGGGTAAAAACTCAGCCTCTATTTATAATATATATATAAAAATTGTAACGTTAATATCTGAAACAAACGCAGCTTTTAGTTTATGAGAAGTCGTAGTTTAATCTTTTTTTGATCATTAGTAATTAGGACCGAGTGTTTTATTATTATTATTATTTTTTGAAACCTGAGAAAAGGAGATTTGAATTTTGTACCTTTAGGTAAAGTTAGATATGATATTACCGCTAGACCATTGTCCCAAGAATAGCTACTCAAGAGAGGGGTGAATTGGGTTTTCAAAAACTTTTTAAAACTTTTTGCAATTATTAGAATTTTCTATGTATAAGTATTGCAATAAAGAGATTGATAATGAGGACAAACAATAACCAAACAAACAAATGTAAAAATAAGTAAAGAGCAATAAATAAAGAGAGAAAGGGAAGAGAAATGCAAACAGAATTTTATAGAGGTTCGGCAAAATGCCTATTTCTCTGTCACCGAGCTATTCCAAGCTTGGCTGCTTCACTATATTGCTCGTCTTTTCGGCACAAATACTCCAATACAAGTTGGTGAAACTTTCTTTACCGAAGGCATACCAAAACCTTTTACAAACACGTCAACTTTAACTATGGATGCTGACTATCCAGACCCACCAAATTACAAGGAATTAGCAACCTATACAAATCAATCTAAGAAATTGAAAGAATTGAAAATTACAACTCAACTAGACAAAGATGAATAAAATTTTGAGCCCTGGAAGAATTGTGAACACTCAAAGAATGTGAGAAACAAAATTGGCTCAAGAGTAAATGAGATATGAAAAAGAGGGCTTTTTCCAAATGTAAGCTTTTCAAGTGATTTTCACAAGTTTAGAGTAATTTCTTTTCATCAATAACCATAAAAAACCTCAAAAACCCTTTTATAATGCTAAACCCATTCAAAATCCTAAAAAACATTGTTGTACAAAGGTCCAAAAAAGAGCCGTTTCTGCAGTATTGGTTGACCGGAAGCCCCTGTCCTATTGACCGGAGAAAGGCAGAGGGCAAAGCTCTATTCCAGGTTCTGTCTAGTTAACTGGATAGGAGCTTCCGGTTGACCGATCCTACTGGGAGTCATCCAGTTGACCGGACAGAGGCAGAGCCTCTTCCATTCCTGTTTTTGACCACAAAAAATGTTTTATAGCAATTCCCACATAATTTAAGAATATGATGGAGTCAAAAACAATTTTCATCACACTTTAGAAAGATATATCTATAAGGTTTTAAGCAATTTAAAAGCGCTAAGGATTTTCTAAAGTGTGGATGTGCACAAGCCAACTTCAATTCACACAATCAAAGAATACACACAAAACTAATTACAACACTCAAAGAAATAAACCTAGTTGATTCGGTCTTGATGAGTCTTCTTGTCTTGAAGCTCTAATCTATCTTCAAATGAATTTCATCCGAGAGCTTCATCCTTCTTGAACATCAACTCCACTTCTTGAGTTTAACTACTAATCATGCAAATTAAGCTTAAAAGAAAATTCATGAGAGGCATTAGAACTTTCCAATCAAATTGTTTGTTATCATCAAAATAAAAATGCATAAAACCTTTTTGGACCAACAATCTCCCCCTTTTTGATGATGACAAACATTGATTGTTAGAAGGGAAATAAATCAAATAAGGATAAGAATTTACAAAAAGAATATGTGAGAATTAGACAAAGATATTCTTACTAATACTTTATCTCAACTCCCCATAACATGAACAATTTGGGGCTCAATTCCCCTAAAATGAACAATTTGGGGCAAGGATAAAAACTCCCCCTTACACAATGCATCCAAACCACAACAAAGCCATGGGATATGAAAGATCACACTCAAAAAAAAAAAAAACAAAAAACAAAAAACAAAAAACAATAAAACAAAAAAACGAAAGATCTAATCCAAATGCAAAAACCAAAATAAGGACAAACACAATCCAAAATCCAAATACAAGCATAATCCAAATCCAAACATAAATACAAACACAATCCGAGAAGCAAAAAACAAAACAAGATAAAAACAAGTAAGTTTAAGCAAATCTCTCTCAACACTTCTTCCCCTTTTGGCATCATCAAAAAGGAAGGCTTGAGTTCTAAGCATTGGGCGGAGGATGCCCCAAAGACAAGTTGTGAAAAGCATCGCCGATCATCGACCAAAGAAAAGCAATTTGATCATCCACATGATGAGTAAGGCTATCGATCCGTTGATTTAAGTGTTCACGATCCTCGCCCATTTGATGTTGAATCCCCCTAACTTGTTGATAAATGCTCTGCAAGGAGATGTCTTCATCGGTAGGACCAGCTTCGCCATAGTCGGGAGTAACAAAATTCGCTTCAACATCCGCAATGTCTTCTTCTTCTTCCGCTCCAAACTCATCTTGGAATTGTTGTTGTCGAGCCACCCTATCTCTTCCACATCTACCACCATAAACCCCATGCACCATTTACTAACACCAAACCCATCATCTTCAAATTTGAACTATATTAAACTCGCTAATGGCGGAAATAGGAATGGTGTCGGGCTCGTCGTCTAAGGGAAGATCAAAATGCCTAATGATTTTAGTAAGGATCATCCCGTAAAGCAAACTAGCTCCCCTGAGATTGGTCGAAGTGTCGATAATTTTTCAAAAAATGAATGTGCAAATGTTAGTATCGGTAGAGTTAAGAAGACAATACATGAGATGAAGGTCATTGAAATTAAGCTAGTCTTATGGCCTTTTGTTGGGAGAAGGTTACTTGTAACAATGTGGTGTACGATTTTGGTACGAGGAGGAAGTTGATTCGATTTAGGTTTGAAAGGGGCGGCTAACTCGGAATTGTCTAAGAGGGTTCTAACCATGTTCAAGCCATCCCCAAAACTCCAATGAGTGAGACTATGGACTTTAACACCCCGTGTAGGAACACTCAAGATAAGCACTAAAACGGTAGTGTCAATCTCAATCCATCTGCCACACAACTTCACATTAATCAAAGTAGGTGTTCCTAGATCATTATGATGAACTCTCAAATTTGCATAAGACGCTCTTACAAGCCTAGGATAAACCATCTTTCGCATTTGTACCAAAGGCAACCACTCCAAATTGTCAAACAAACTTTCAAGCCAAAATACTCTAGCTAATCAAAATTAACAAACCGACCAAATATAATCTCCTTATTGTAAAAAGTTTGCAAACACTACCACAAAAGTTGAAAGAGACGATGGTCCTATGATTACACAATGATTTTCTTAAACCGTCGTAGTAAGTGGAGATTACATGATAGTTTTAATAAACCGTCATAGAAACTGATAGATTGCACGACATTTTATTGAAACCATCGTGTAATCTCCACTTTCCACGACGATTTAAGAAAACCGTCGTGTAATCTATGAGTTTCAATGATGTTTTTTTTAAACAGTCGTGTAATCTCTAATTAAAAATCCCTACTAGCCTTGATTTCATTTTGCAGAACAGTTCCGTAACTGTAAAAAATAGTACAGAGACCTGCGAAAACAGATCCTACGCTGCCGTTCAACGTCGTTACCACCGTCCACCATACCTACACTCTCTTATAGTAATTATTTATAAGTGATTACTTACTCTTTTGAGTTAGTTTGTTTGTAGATATTTTAGATATATAAAACTTTAGATTTTCTTTTTTTTTTTTTGAAGGCATGATTTGTTAAATTATGCCAAAAGCTTGATATGTATTATTTTAATTGCAAAAACTTGATTTTTGAATGTATTTTAAGATCTTTAATTTGGATTTAGGGGTTCTTGCAAGTGGATCGAAAATGGATGTTGGCTAATAGATTGACTAGAAAATATCAAAATAGTGTTGAAGAATTTTTGTCATTTGTTAAAACTCACATGAAAAATGATGAGATTCGATGTCCTTATGTGGATTGTAGAAATCATTACACGTGGAATTATTTGTTTGTACCAAATATGGAATTTATACGGTAAAATTTATTTGAATCCAACATCGAAGAGCAAAGGAAAAGAACCTATTGTTGAGGAAGATGTAGGAGATAATTTGTTTAATATTATTAATGATTTGGAAGAACACTTTGTGCACTGTCTGGAGTTATTTGATGGAATGATGAATGATGTCGAGATGCCCTTATATGATGGGTACACTAAATGTAGAAATTATCCGCATTGATCAAATTATGGAACATGAAGGCATCGGGAGGGTGGACAAATTCTAGTTTCATGACTCTTTTAGAATTTCTAAGAGAGGTTCTACCAGTTGATAATAAAATACTGGCTAGTATGTATGAAGCTAAGAAGATGTTGAACACTTTGGGAATGGAATATGCAAAAATTCATGCATGTCCAAATGATTGCATCATTTACTGAAATGGGTATAAGGATTGCCCGTCAAGATGGAAAAAGAGAAGAAGCCAACAAATGGTAGCAAATGAGTGCCAGCAATGGTGTTATGATACATTCTTCCGGCACCACGTCTACGGCATTTATTCCATAATGCCGATCATGCCAAGAATTTGACTTGGCACCATGATAAACGTGTTAAAGATGGCATGCTTAGACATCCAGCCGATGCACCACAACGTAAGATCTTTGATGACGATCATCCTTAATTTAGTGCGGAACCACAAAATCTATGTTTAGGTTTGTCAGCAGACGGAATGAACTCACATGGTAATATGAGTAGTAGGCATAGTACTTGGCCCGTCATACTTGTCAACTACAATCTCCCTCCGAAATTGTGCATGAAGCAAAAATTCTTGATGTTGCCTTTATTGATCTCGATCCTCAACAACTAGGGAATGAAATTCATGTATACTTGGCACCGCTAATCGATGATCTAAAGTGCTTGTAGGACAAAGGGTTCGAAGTTAGACACACTTCGTGCAATGTTGATGTGGACAATTAATGACTTTCATGCTTATGGAAACCTATCTAGTTATTCAGTAAAGAGTTCTATGGGTTGTCCCGTTTGTATGAAAAAAACATCTTCCATCCGATTGATGAATGGTAAGAAAACCGTTTACCTTGGTCATAGGAGATTCTTATTAAAATATCATCGATACCTCAAACAAAAAAAGACTTTCGACGGTAATACCGAGGAAAGAATCCCTCCCCAGGTTTTGATGGGCGAAGATGTATTTGAGATGGTTAAAGATCTGAATATAGTGCTCGGGAAAAGAAAACGAAATAACAAGGATCTGGTGGTCGATGGACCTGGAAAAAGAGGTCAATCTTCTACGAACTTCCATATTGGAAGTCACTTTTCATTCGTCATTGCTTGGATGTTATATATATTGAAAAAAACGTTTGTGAATCGATAGTGAGCACGTTGCTTGACATTCCTAATAGGACCAAAGATGGTGAAAAAGCACGGCTGGATCTTAAGGAATTGAATATTAGACTTAATTTGCTTCCCACAAAAAGAGGGAATGCCATTTACTTACCTCTGACAAAAGTACACATTATCTAGACAAGAAAAAAGAAAGCTTTGTGAATGGTTTGCTTTTATAAAAGTGCCCAACGGGTATTCTTTCAACTTCAAAAGATTGGTGTCTATGAAGGATTTGAGGCTCATTGAAATGAAAACACATGATTGTCATATCTTGATGTAACAATTATTACCGCTTACCTTACAAGGAGTTTTAACGAATGATGTGAGATTCACAATTACCAAGTTATACTCATTTTTCAATTCAATATGCTCCAAGGTAGTTGATCCACTTATGCAAATTCAATACAATCAGAGTTGGTTAACACATTGTGCATGCTTGAGAAGTATTTTTCACCATCCTTTTTTGACATAATGATTCATCTAATGGTGCACTGAGTTCAAGAAGTTAAGCTATGTAGACCGGTGTACTTGAGATAGATGTATCCTTTTGAAAGGTATATGAAGGTTTTGAAAGGTTATGTCAAGAACCAAAATTAGTCGGAAGGATGTCTAATAAAAAGCTACATAGTAGAGGAATCGATCAAATTTTGCTCCGAGTATTTGTCCAACACGAAAGCAATAGGGTTGTCAAAGACTACAAACATTGACTCGAAAGGACTATCCGTCGGCATTCCTTCTTCGGTAAATCGAGGTGAATGGGAGCAAGCTTGTTTCTATACTTTACATAATAAGATTGAAGTGGAGCCTTTTATTGAGGTTCACTTAAAGGAATTAAGAGATACAAATCTAAGAAGAGGAAGAAATGAAAAGTGGTTGCAAGATGAACACAATCGGACGTTTAGTCTGTAGATACGAAGACATGTCTTTAAGAAGGCTAGCATTTTGCAAGACTTAATGAACCTAGCTAGAGGACCGTCGATGATAGTTACAAGGTATACATCATACTTTGTCAATGGTTATACATTCTACACTCACAAAAGATATGAGAAGCATCCCATTTTAAAATAGTGGTGTGAGCCTCCGTGCTGAGGCTATGTATATTTCATCTGCAAAGGACAAGAATCCAGCATATGGGACCATGAACTACTTTGGTTTCATTGAAGACATTTGGGAACTTGATTACTATAGATTGCAAGTAGTACTCTTTAAGTGCAAGTTAGCTGATAATAATTATGTCAAGATTGACAGTGATGGCATCACAGTGTTAGACTTTAGACGACTGGGATACAAAAATGATCCGTTCATTATGGCATTATAAGCAATCTAAGTATTTTATACTACGAATCTCAATAATTTAGAGTTGTCCTTAGTTGTGCTGATGAATCAAAGAATGATTCATAATAGTTAAGAAGATGAGGAAGATTGCACCGACATTCCATCATTCATAAAGGGATTGCCACCGGTTGAGGAGATTGATGATTTCAATGATAATGTTTCTCACTTGCTTCAACCCGATATTGAGTGGACGCGTGTTGAGAAAGCAAAGGAAAAAAAGAGTAAAACTTGAACATTTTGTCATTTGTAATATCATTATTGTTAATTTAATCCTTTTGATTACCATTTTATTTGAATTCATTATGTATTAAAGTTTATTTTGTTATGTTGCTTGATATATATTGAACATTAATGTTGAATAGGGATCAATACTATAGCAGTTTAAGTCACTGTTTAAATAACAAACATGGTAGTAGGCCGTGGGTTGACGTAAAAAAATAGAAGGAAAAAAATGGATATTACACGACGGTTTCTGGTTGAAACTGTCATGTAATCTCAAGATATGATGACGGCTTTCAAATAAACCGTCATAAAATTTTGAGAAATAGAGTGATATTACACGACGATTTCTGGTTACAACCATCGTGTAGTCTCAAGATACGACGACGGTTTAAAAAAACCGTTGTCATAATTTGAGAACTAGAGTGATATTACATGACGGTTTCAACCAGAAACTGTCGTGTAAACTTTCCGAAAAATATTTTAAATTTTGAATTTTTAGGCATTGAAACTCGCGCGTAAACCCTTTACTTATAAACCCATTTTCCTCATACTTTCTCATCATTTTCATCTCTCTCAATCCCTTTCGACCACTTGATGATTTCTCCTACCCTCTCTCTCCTTTGCTCGCCAACAGTGCCACCGCCCTTCCCTCTCTCTCATTCTCCAGCCAATTCCGCCAACGCCCTCCCCTTTCTCTCATTCTCCCACCGACGCCGCCGCTGCCTTCCCCTCTCTGTCATTCTCCCATCGCCGTCAACGCCATCATTCCCTCTCTCTCCTTTTTCTGTCGTCGTCGTCCTTTCTTCCCATCAAGGCTGTGACTCTTTTGCTTATGAGAAAAATAAGGTGACTTCCATATTGCTCAATTTCTTGTTTTGCAAAAAAAAAAAAAAAAAAAAAATACAACACACAATTTTTAAGTAACTTTCTTGGAGTGTAATTTGTGTATTTACTATTGTTCAATTTTATTTTCTTGCTCTTTGTAGACGAATCTTCTATGCATTTTTTGGCCGTTTAAGATATTTGTAGACTATATTCTATGTATTTTTTTCTGCCTACTACATGCTCGATGAAATGTCGAAATATAATTTCATTTGGTTAATCATATGGAATTTGTTTCTAGTGTTTTTATACAGATAATTTCAGGGCATTTTTGCATTTGCAAGTTTAATTTGTAAAATTATTTAATATACAAGCAAAAAAGTGGTATTTTAATTATACAGATTTAGTGTAATATGCTCGGATTTTTTAACATTCTTCGTGAATGTGAATTTGATTAGATTAAATTGGACCAATTATTTGTTTGTTTTGTGTATTTATGTTGCAACAAATATAGGAGAGTGTTGCAATAATAAATAACACAAAATAGAGCTAGAGTATGCAAAAAGGGAAGACCACGAAGAAGAGACCCAATTAATCCCAATGCCGATGGAAAACGAAGGGCAACTCTAATGAAATGAGTCCATATAGTAAGGAAAAGTGGTGAATGAATTGAAGTCATCTTTTACGAGAAAGGACAACCAGAAGAGAAGCACGGTGATGAATTGATGAGTTAGATTGGTGTACTCGCTTGATAGCACATTCCAATATGGATACAAGATTGGAGATCCCGTGATTTAGGCAGAATGAAAGACCTAATTTGGAAAGAAACTATTACTTCTTTCATCATGGATGAAGGGTTTCAGAGTGCTTGTTTAAAATCATGTGGTGAAATTGCAAGGAATTTTTGACATGATCTATACAAGACTTTTGTTGAGGACTTCCTATCACAAGAAAGTGTGTGGAAACGGCCTTAAAAAGTAATTGACAACTACCCTAATATAGAAGAAGATGATTAGGTGAAATTCGTTCAGTATAAAACATCATTACAATTCCAACAACTTTCGAATCGTGGAAGCGAATTAAGGGTCAATAGTGAATACACATCAAGAGTAGACCGAGACGGATATAAAAAGCTTGACCAAAAATTGGTATATCATTAAGTTAGTTTCTAATTAATCGTCGTAAATTTTTTTTTTTTTTTACTTATTTGTGGCGACCCACCTTACATGGTCGCTACTTCATACTTAAACATACTTAAACTTAAACTTAAACTTACTCTTATTTTTTGTAAAAATAAAAAAAATATTTTTTTTCTTTTTAAACTCAAATTTAAAAACCTAACTTAATCTCACACTTATATATATGTACGTAATTAAGTACTGAGTTTTCAAACCATCTTAACATATTTTACAAATCATGCTATTACTGTAGTAGCAAATGTAGTTTCAGCACTAAGTACCAGTACCATCAAATTATCATAACATAACGTAAAAACATTTTATAAAACACGTGACGGTGTCCAACCTAAATTTCACAGTCTGCCATGCCGCTCTCCACAGTCTTGCATCAAGCATTTCCGATAGGTTATTTACTTACAACATGAACGTAAGTTATGAGCTTTCGCTCAGCAAGTACAACTTCCTAAACCCGCAAAATAATCTTAGCAAAAGAATGCATGGATCAATTATGCTTTCTTATGTAATTTAGTATGAATCAATTATGCTTTCTTATGTTAACTTAGTTTTGGGGCCCTTACATAACATGGGTGTACGTATCGTGGCATGCAACCATGAAGTGGTTGGGGCGGCTAGTCCAGTCCAACTCAAACTATGGAACAAACCCGCCATTATGGCAGGTCGGTACGATACAAGAAAACTTGCTTGATTTCATACATGAAAACTTGATCTTGATCTGATCATACTTGAAGGCTTGAATCTTAACTGTTTCTTACTTGAAAACTTAGTCTTTTGCTTATCATGTGATTTATTATTAATGAGCATGCTTTCATGATGCCACAATAATAAAATATAAATCATATATGTGTCGTATAAATCAATGCATGATTTTTTTGGAAAACATGTAAAGCAGTAAAAATGGTTTTGACCATGCTGTAGGTTGGGTTGTACTTACAAGTTGTCATATGCTCTTAATCTAGCATTCCAAAAAAGCAAGACAAGAGGTTATATTCATGTTTTCAGACAGAGCGTAAGAATCGTTCTACATTACTACTTAACAATCCATAGGTCATAATATCTATTATAACACATATGTTAAATAATTAATCGGCTTGATTAATTTTCATAAAAGTTCTTCATATTTTATTTCCTTTGCTCAAAAATACATTGTTTACTTAGAAAATATCTTAACTTCATAAATCAAGTATTTCTTGATACAAAACTTGAAATTGTATTTTATAATACATAGTATGTATTTAAGGTTTAAAAATCACTTGTGAAATTCAAATGGATTTAAACCTCTTTGAAACTATGTTCATAAAACCAAAGTCTTTTTCAGAGGGTCATAAAAACTTTAAAAACTGATTTCAAAATATCATTTTAATTTGATTGAATGTATGTGTGCAGAAATTTCCTATTTCATGCACAATTTTGAATTCAGTTTTATCTCTTGATTAGTTTAGAAATTGGAAAAGTTTTCTTTACGGAAGTTATAGATCTTGTCGAAACCTACAACTTTTAGTTTTGTCTGAAATTAAATCTATCTTTAACTTACCCGTTATTCCCCTTAAAAGATTCTGGCCGTGTATAATACCTAGACTGACTAATTTTGAAAACTGATAAAAATGGAGGACTTTGAAGCATTTTTTTTCAAAAACTATCCATATTGTCCTAGGATTTTCTGTGTTCTACAACTTTATAGTTATAACCTTGTTCAAATTCAACCTCTAAGAGACTCTAAATTGAGTTATCAGAAAACTGTCTCACTTATTCCGAAAACTGGAAATTTTATTATTATTTTTTTTGTTGATTCTAGTTTAAAAATCCGCACACACTACTTCGAACGGTCAAAGTCGTGAGTCTAAGTCATCATGCAGTGTGTCTGGTTCGTTAATAAAATTTAACCATTCACTTGTCTATTTATTTGAAGAATACAATATTGATAACTTACTAATTTACCGAATTGTGTTTTTATGTTGATCTCTTAACCAACATGTATATAATCACCATACTTGAACATATAAGAGCATAATCACATACATAACCTTCAAAACTTATCATAAAACATAAAATGAAACCTAAGCTTAGAGCTAGCAAATCAAGTTAACCCAAGGATAAATCAAGCATTTGAGGCTTTAAAATAGAAAATAAGAGAACATGAGCTTATGCTCTTAGATCCCATAACTTGAAATATACTTAAATTTCATAAACCAAAACTAATTAAAGTTTTAGTTAGGGAACCAAGAATATACCTCTAGAGCTTGAAAGAGGTGATTCTAGGCCTTGAATGAGAAAAATCCTTGTTCTACCTCTCCACAAACAAAATCTGGCCTTGGAAGATATTATGGGGAAAACTAGGAACGAAACTTTTGTTTTCTACTACTTGTCATCCTCAAACCAATGGTCAAACAGAAGTAGTTAATAGGACTTTATCCACTTTGTTGAGGGTTATCATTAGTAAGAACATTAAAACTTGGGAAGAATGTTTACCACATGTTGAGTTCGTTTATAATCGTACCATTCATTCTGCTAGTTAGTTCTCACTGCTTGAAATTGTTTATGATTTTAATTCTTTAACTCTGTTAGATTTATCACCTTTATCTGTTTCCGAGTATGTGAACTTAGATGGTAAGAAGAAGGCATAATTTGTAAAGCAACTCCATGAGAGAGCACGACTCAACATAGATAGGAGAACCGAACAATACATCAAGCAAGCTAACAAGGGACATCACAAGCTGGTTTTTGAACCTGGTGATTGGGTGTGGTTACACATGAGGAAAGAAAGATTTCCGACACAAAGACGTTCTAAGTTGCTGCCCCGAGGAGATGGTCCTTTTCAAGTGCTAGAACAAATCAATGACAATGCCTATAGACTTGACTTACCTGGTGAGTACAATGTTAAAGATGAATATATACAGCCCTAGGACTCTATTCTAGGAAAGTTGACTAATCCTTATAATTACAAAAGAATCTGCTAGAATAATACAAATAATCCTATAGAATAAGGAAACATACAAATCAAATAATCAATCCTATTCGGATTCTTCAACAAAGTTGGTTAACTTTAAATCCTTACAACTTATTTCTCAACTTCTGTTCATCCTCCTAATCTCTTCATCTTCTCCATAAGAGTCTTTTTTCAGTTAAAATTTTGCAATATGTTAAGCCCTATTAGTGATCATTATCGTTTTAATCATTATCCATATTGTTACCCTTTTTGTTGGAGACATTTCTCAAAGCATTTTTCAATTTTTTTCCTTCTATTGCACATATTTGTAATATTTCCAATTTTATATATTGCTATTATGATTAACCTTTAAATTAATCATGCATCTCTATTTTGAAATCATTATGTTGTGGTCTAATTCTGTTTTTATTCTATTGTAGTTCTCACCATGTCAAATCTTACATAATTTAAGTACATTGCACTTGATAACACATGAAAATTACATGTCTTGGATAGTTGATGTAGAAATACCTTTATAGTAGTTATCAATATTCTATTGTAGTTCTCACTATGTCAAATCTTGCATAAATTGAGTTCATTGCGCTTGATAACACATGAAAATTACATGTCTAGGATAGTTGATGTAAAAATGCATTTTGAATGTATTGGTTTTACTGAGACTATTAGAAGAATATTACAACATCACAAAATAAAGCAGATGCGATGAATTTTCTTCGTAGACATCTTGATGAGGGCTTAAAATGTGAATACCTCACGATAAAATATCCAAGCATTAAAATGTGAATGCCTCACGATAAAATATCCAAGCATTCTTTGGAAGGATCTAAAGGAAAGATATGAAAACAAAAGTGAGGTATTCTTTGGAAAGATCTTTTACAGTGAGGTATTCACCTTTTAATCTCTCATAATAAAAGGGTCCTTCCTTCCAAGGACATTGTACTTCCTGTCACCCGTGATAAATGGAACTTCCTTTTTGTGGTCATATCTTCTCTTTAGATCCTTCTAAAGAATACTTGGATCTTTGACAGTGGGGTATTCATATTTTAAGCCCTCATCAAGATATATAGGTAAAAATAATTAGAATCACACCATAGATATTTCAAAATAGTGATGGCATGATTAATTTACAAATTAATCATAACAGCAATATATTAAAGAGGAAATTGACAAATATGTGCAATACAAAGAAAAATTAAAAAATACTTTGAGGAATGTCCCAGACAAGAAGGGTAATAATATGCATAATGATTAAAATGATAATGATCACTAATAATGGCTTAAGAGAAATGCTATGGTCAGTTGCTCTGTCACTATTTTCATCACTTTCTTAGTTCTACACTTGTTACATATCATCTCTTTTCCCCATAAAAATAAAGTAATTATAAACAAATATTTCACTTGTTATTACAACTCTGTCATTTTATATTTGGTAAAGGAAAATTTCTACGGGGTTATATTTGCAACAGACCTTTTTGTACATAGTTTTTAACAACTTGCTGAATAACAAAGGAAGAGGAGGGTTGAATACAGAAGTAAAAAAAAAAAAAGAACGCTGCTCCTTTTCTTGTTTATTTGGTGATTATATATACACGGAATAATTGTTTATAATTAGAGAAGATTGCATTTTAATTTTTCTTTGCTCAATTACAAAAGATAGAGAAGAATGTATTTTTATTTTCTTCCTTCTTCTTCTTCTTCTTCTTCTTCTTCTTCTTCTTCTTTTTTTCTTTATCTTGCCCCTATGTCTACGCGGCAGTTATGGGGCCTGGGGCTGGTTTTCTTATGCGACCATAGGAGAGCGTTCTTTTATTTAGGACTATTGCAAATGCTTTTTTTTTTTTTTTTTTTTTTTTTAATATTGGAGTTTTTTTATTTTAAATTTATTGACGTTATTACAAAAAGTAGTAGACCTAGTTTTTTGTTTATATCTTCTGTTTTGTCTTACTAATTTTTCTTTTATTTTTATTAATTTCAATTTTTTGTTGGTGGCCATGAATCCCAATATTGAGGGAGGACGCTTGGTATAACTGATAGAAAGATAGCCTCGATAGATTGATATCTTAGCACAAGTGGTGTCTCTCAAAACCAAAGCTTAATAAGCTCGCAACCAAAATAGCTCAAGCTCTAAAGGCACTCCTTGCCATGGTGAGCGAGTAAGCATGGTCTCTAACGCTTCTTAAACTTTCAGTCTAGTGACTCATGTGTTAAAATATCAAAATCTAGAGGATATTTTCATACCAACTATACCAGTGTATGATTCATAGTTTAATCTGGATCATTGTACAGGACTATAATAGATATACAGGAACTCTAAAAAGTATATCAGAAAAGGGCTTAGAAAGACATATTTTTTAGAAAAATTGGAAATATTATTGAAAGAAAATTTCTTACATTCGATGCCTTCTCAAGGAAGGAGATACAACCTAGTTATAGGGGGGGTTCGGATTTCAAATCCGGATTTCAAACTTATTTTACAAAGTTTTTCATGCAAGGAACACACCGAACGAGGCTAAAATACAAACGGCTGACAAAAGAAAAAGCAGTGTGCTGGAAAGTAAAATACATCTCATGAATAAAGTAGATTCTGCCAATGCAAAACGATAAACACACAAAGCGAGGTTCATAGACAGATGGCTGAAGTTTGAGGTAGAAATCTTATCCTGCTGGAATAGTGCGGGCTGACGTAAGTGCCAACGTCTGAGTTGTGCTAAGCTGGCTTTTATATAAGTGCTAAGTGATGTAACGGTTGACTTCACCATTTGAAGTTAATGGGCTCGTGAGATGGACTGAGATTTGGATCCAGGGACTGATCATAAAAATCATTTCCTTCTTATCCATAATATGCACGTTCATCTGTGGGGTCATCAGTTAATCTGCTGGAACTAGGCCTTGGCTGAGTACAGAATCTCGTAGTGATGGTGAGTTGTGAAAACTAGTGAAGATTCGGCGAAGGATTGGGATTGAGATTGTGGTTACAAAATAGACTAGTATCACCAATAATCGGGGTAATCTTGGTACGATAATAGTTAATTAAGTTCCCTTGTTAGTCTTAACATGTATCCTTCTGGAAGGATTTCCAATGGAGCATTTTCTAATGAAGGGGGCCAAATTTCATATGGGATGATCCTGTTGTCTAAGAACAATTGCTTTTGAATGCGTCTGTATACAGGGTTGTCTTCTCTGAGAGGAGTTTCTCCTAGGTGAATACTTCAATCTTAGGATGAAAGTCTGGAGTATTTCCTATGAGTTCACAGTTGAGGCTGATCAGGAAGACTGTGTAACACTTCAAAGGACATGCATTGTTGACATTGAGACTGATCGGAAAGGTTGTGAAAGCTGGTCTGTCACCTTTGACCTTTTTCCATTCTTGATCCAGGAGCTATTTCCATTTTGTGATTTGAGCAAACCAAGTGAGGGTGTTGATCTGAGTTTGACAAGCTGGCCTAAAGTCTGGGCTGTCTTGATAGAGCTGGATGGTGGTGTGGAGTGGGACTATAGGAACTTCAATGGCGATTGTGTAATAACTCGCTAAATATCATAAAAAGTTGGATAACTGTTTTGGCATATAGAAAGCATCACGGAAAGGAAGAAGTTTTGCAAACGGATATTTTGGGTGGATTCCAAGATCACGGAAAATTTGATTTCCCATTTTCTTGATGAGTTGAGTTTATATTTTGAGGGCTCTTTTGACAAGTTTATGGACAGGGTCTGTGGAAGTCATGATGTTGAGGGCATCTTTGGGAAAAATATCTGGAAGGTTATGGATGAAAGGGGAAGATGAGGAGGCCATGTTTGTAATCATGAAAAAGAGTAGGATGGGGTTATGGATGTGTCTGGTGATGAGATTTATAGTTGGTCGTGATAAGAAGTCAGGGATAACATTGTCTTTTCCGTTAATATGAGAAATATCAAGGAATATTATGAAAACTATGCAGCTAATCTCAATAACTGTGCATTACCATTTTATTTGGATTGAATTTGAGCATTCCTTTGGAGGCAGCAAAGTCAATTTCTACCAGAAAGTGGGGTCCAATCAGGTCGAATTCAAACTTCAGGAGTCCTCACTTAATGGCTAAGAGTTCCTTGAATGTTGAATGATAGTGGAGCTGAGAATCTTTGAAAGTATAACTTTTGTATCCACATATCTGTCTTTTTCCTTTTTCATCTTCTTTATAAAGGACTGCTCTCTAATGTCTGTGGCTTGCGTCTGTTTGAAGAATTCTTTTTCTTGTAGAAGGAATCTTCAGTGGTGGTAGGTTTTGCATTTGTCTCTTCAGATATTGGACTGCTTCGGTATGTTTTGAGGACCAGGTAGGTGGGTCCTTTATGAGCATCTGTTCCAGGGGGCTGTATGCTGAGAAAGCTGTGGAACAAAATCTCGAAGATAATTAACTATCCCGAGAAATTGTTGGACTTGGGCCTTCGTAAGCTGATCTGGGAATTTAATCAATTCATGGGCTATATGGAACTGGGTCCCATAATGTCCATTATTTAATCTCATTCCCAAAAAATCAATTTTAGATTGGCCAAGTAACATCTTTTTCTCTGACAGCATTACTTCGTGTTGCCTGGTAAGGGCTTCAAATTGTGCTAAGAGGGTCAAATGGGCTTCTTGTGATGAGGAGAAAAGAAGGATGTCATCAATGTAGACAAGGGCTTGGTTAAGGATTGGGCTGTAAGTACGGATCATAGCCTTCTGAAAAAGGGAAGGGGCTGTTTTCAGGCCAAATGGCATGACAGTCCATTGAAAATGGTGATTGGGTATACAGAAAGCTATTTTGGGCCGATCATGAGGTTTGATTCCCAATTGCCAAAAATCCACTTTCAAGTCAAATTTTGAAAATAATTTTGCATTGGAGAGACTTGAAAACAGAGTATATCTGTTGGGTAAAGGGAACTTATCATCGGCAAGAAAATGATTAAGAGGTTGATAATTGATTACCAACCTTTGCTTACCCCGTATTTGTTCTGATCTCTTATTGACATAGAACGCATGACATGCCCATGGTGAGTTTGTTGACTCGATCAATCCTTGTTGCTGAAGTTCTACACACTCATCAGTTGCCATCTACTGGTGTTCTGGGCTCATTCCTGGATGGCTTGCCTTTGTTGGATTAACATCTTCATTTTGCTTGAAATGAAAAGAGATGAAAAACTCTTCAATTTTCTATAAAGGCTTGTTGCACTTCTATAAGAATTCAGAATGAGTGATGGCACAAGAGTGTTGTATCAACTTTTCTCTGATCTCTTAGTAAGGATCTAGGTGCAGTTTGGAAGTAATTTGGAATAGACTCCCATTTAGTAAAATACTGCTTGTAGGCCAGATCATAAGGAAGGATTTTTAATCCTGGTTTCTTTATGAAAAGATCAAAACTTATAATTAAATCTTTACCAGGTAATTTGGATCCATTAATCTGATGGCCTATGGAACATCCTGGGAAAAATTCTAATTTAATAGGTTTACTGATAAGTTCTGTACATAAGACTTATCCGTTTGCAGTATGGAAGGACTGTTTCTTCTTTTTCTAATATGCTGGAGGAAGGATGTCTGGATTCATGATAGAATAGGAGGTACCTGTGTCAAAAAAAGTAGCAACCCTGACAGGGTTAGCATATTTGGAGGGGATAACCTTCATCTTGATGATTGGAACGTTTTGGGTCATATCGACAGCATTCATTTGGAAGACTTCTCCTAGGTCTAGTTCAGAGTCTGAATCTGATTGGCTAGTTTTTCCTTCAGAACCTGAAAGTTGGAGTGCACAGAGAGTCTGATCATTGATTTCTTCATCAGCAGAGAATATGGATTCCACCTCGTTGTCGAAGAGTGAAATACCAGTAACTTCTCTGATATGAGGAATCATCTTCTATGACTTAGATTTGGGACAATTCTTCATGAAATGATTTTTGCTGCCGCAAATGAAGCATTGTATTGATTTCTTCTTCCCAAAATTTCTTTTCTTACGGAGAAACTTCCATGAACCTTTCTTCTTAGAAAAGAACTTGTTTTTTCTGAAACCTTTCTTCTTTCTGAACTTTCTGGTTCTGTGTGATGACTTAGAAGAACATAGAGCATACGTACATCCTGGTATAGGATTGGTAGGACACTTGGTGTAGAGCTCCTTGTTGGTGCAAACTTTTTTAAGGTACTTCGTCTGCTTTATATGTTCTTGGAGAAACTTATTCTGAGAGCACATCTTTTATATGGCTTTGAAAAACAAGTTGGCAAAGTTCTCCAAAAGTGGTGTCTGCAATGACTTTATTGGTGGCAGAGAGTAACCTGAATGTTTCTTCTCCTAGTAGCTCTGGAATGGAGGGGAGGAATGCTTGCTTTAGATTGGGGTCATTGAGTCTGCCAATTACATAGAAGCGGTGTGACATTTTCTGAAAATGGACTTCAAGATCTTTCTTGTATATTGAACAACATTTTATCTTGAAGAATTATGAACAAGCTTGCTCCACAATCTGGGTTTCTTGTCCAGAGAATTCTGAGTACAGTTGGGCTACTTCAACTGATTCTGTTTGAAGGAACATAAGCTGTCTGTATTCTTCCAAACTCATCCACCAATCTTGCAAGATTCTTCCGAATCTTGAAACAAATTGTAACAAGATTTGGCGGGATTGAGCATCTGGCTTCTGAATCTTAAGAACAAGAAAAGCTTTAAACTCTTGAAATCTATCTTTCCATTGAGAAGGAGGGATGTCATCTAGAGTAAAAGTCTGGACTTTTCCATTAGGGGCTGGAGATGTTGAAGTCGTAGCCTGAGGTTGTTGTGGCTGATGATCCGACTGATTTACCATTTCATCTTGTTCTTCTGGAACTTCTACTACTGTGGGTCCATGTTGAGTAGAAGGCTGATCTCGAGCCATTATAAAGGGCTGAGGAGGTGCTGGTTCTTCTGTTTCAGAGACATCAGAAGACCAATCTTCTTCTTCAGGGATACTTTCTTCTTCTGAAGAGATATCCAATTGTTGAAGCTGAACTTGTGGCAATTGCTCCATACAATGATCTTGGATTATTTTGGTCAAAGTATTCTGGGACGATTTTTTTTGTACCATCATCTGGGAAGAGGTTGGTGGCTTATATGGCTGTGGCTCTACTTCTTGGACCTTTTGTTTTCCTTTTTGTTTTCTGAGGAGATCATCTTGGTCGAGAAGTTTATTGAGCCGTAAGACATGATCTTCTTTATAGGGAACCACTGGTAGCGGTTGTTCTTCCTTGGGAATGGTAGCAAATCACTATAGAGTGGTGTTTGGTATTAAGAAT
This sequence comes from Ficus hirta, assembly GCA_038430175.1. Lineage (NCBI taxonomy): Eukaryota > Viridiplantae > Streptophyta > Magnoliopsida > Rosales > Moraceae > Ficus > Ficus hirta. Next base: position 15,461,273 of record CM076592.1, read on the forward strand.
CCTATCTGAGCTTATGTCTGGAAAGCAGTTAGCTGTGTCTTCAGAGACTTTATTTCTGCTTCTTTCTCTACAAATAATCTGTTCGAGAAAGTACTTGTGACGACCCGCCTAGCGCCGGCCGTTACCATACATTCTTACATAATAGTATATGAAAATTTAGACAGAAATTTTTTTTTTTTTTTTTTATACAACTGATAAATATTGTTTAACTTGGAAATTTCATAATAAACATTTATATCCATACATATACTTATACATAACTACTTATAGCGGAAATGTGTTTTTGTACTTAAATACATCATATTTAGCGTAGCATAATTTAACAAAAAGAAACGTAGTGATTCCATCCCACAGTTTCACAGCTTTGCCTTGCCATGCTCCACCGCCTTGTATCAAGAAATACCGCAAGGTTGCTTACCTACAGCATAAACTTAAAACATGAGCTTTCGCTCTGCAAGCACAACTATTTATCCACAAAACATATCATGATAACATAATGCATGAACCATTTATGGTCAATTTCTGTTTTCATAAGTTAGCATAGATTTTGGGCCCTTACATAACTTAACATGAATGTACGTACCGTGGCGCGCTGTCATGGAGTGGTTGGGGCGGCCAGCCCTGTCCAACTCAAACCATGAACCAAACCCGACCTGACGCGGGTCGATACGACATATAGCATTTTGCTTGTATTAAAAATCTTGTTCTTGTCTTATTTCATACTTGAAATATTGTTTCATATTCATAACCAGTTTCTTAACTGAAGCTGGGATTTCATATTTTACCAACTCGTTATTCTTTAATGAGCATACTTCGTGATGTCATAATATCACATTACTCATCATATGAACATACATACTATAAACATACATACATGAACTTGAAAACATACATGCCATACATTCATCATTTCTTGCATACATACATGCCATTCGTACTTTAATATTATCATATCTTAAAAATGTACATACATACATATCATAAATATTTCATATACACATAACATTATAAACTTGATATCATACAGACCATAACGTTTTATCATGCTTATATCATTATAAACTTGAAGGCATTCAACAAACAAATTTTGTTTATGCTGTAGGCGGAGTCGTACTTACCGTTACTGCGCCTTGAATCACAATCCTTCACTCAAACAGGTCGTTTCCCTGTTTTCAAGAAAATCATAGGATGAGTATCATCCTATCATAATAACATAATGATTCTAATTGCTAACAACCATTCCTAAATTTCAACTCCTTTTTGAAATTTAGTAAAAACTCTAATCATTTTGAAAATCGGGTTCCAAAACCAATTCATAAAGTTTAGTTCTTTTCTCACAAATATGTTTCGAATTTGGAAAAGTTTTCTTCATTAAAGTTGTAGATCTTGAAGTCTCCTACAACTTTTGTTTTAACCTCAAACTTCAAATCTGCCTTTAACATGCTTATTTTTGCCTTAGAAAATTGTTCGACCAAACTTACTGCTCATAATTTGGTCTCGGGTTTTTATAGAAATGAAGGTCTTAAAAGCCTTATTTTCAAAAACTGGCCGCCTTGGCCCCTAGGATTTTCCCTCCTCTACAACTTTGTAGTTTTAACTTTTTTAAGATTAGGCCTCTAAAGGCCTCTAAATTTTGTTTCAGAAAAACTGCTCGGATAGAGACTTAATCAAGCATACAAAAACCCTAGTGCATGTATCTTACAAAATTAAACTCTTGCTTAATCATACTAATCATTCTCTTAATTTATAAATGGAGAACTAGAGGATAACAATATTTACCTCAAGTTTCACTGATGAAATTCTTAATCTAGGGTAATTGAAAATTCTCTCACACTAAACCGAAAATCTTTTCTAGTTTTCTTTTCTTTCTTTTCTTTCTTTTCTTTGTTCGGCTTCTAAGGCAGGGTTGGGGGAGTTTGTGCTGCTCAAGGTTGTGTGTGTGTGTTGGCTAACCAAATGATACAACAGCACCTTCACCTATTTATAGATGAAGCATAAGTTTTGAATTTGCTTATCAATCCCTTAGAAGTATAACAATTGGCTTCTTAGTCCTTGGAGGAAGCCAATTTGAGTTTGTTTCCTTGAAGGGTGGCCGGTCACCCTTGGCTTCTCATGCCACTAATCCAAGCTAGGGTTGCTTACTCATGTGGCCTAGGGACCATGAGGTGTCCCTTCCTTGGTGTGGCCGGCCTTAGGTGGACATCATGCAAGCCTTTGTTTGCCATCAAGCAAAGCTAGTAAGCTTACTAAGCTTGCCTAAGTGCCTTAGGTGTCAAACTCTAAAGGAGTTCAAGAAACCAATCTTTGGTAATTTAGGCAATAGTCCTTGAAGCTAAACTATTTTTCTCCTTGGTCCCTATGTGTTGGCCGGCCATGCTTCACCCAATTTGCCAAGCAAGCCAAGCTAGGGTTGCTTGCTCATCAAGGCTACATTTGAGGTGGCACTTCCTTGGTGTGCAAGGCTTGGCTTGCCAAGGAGGCTAGGCTAGGTAACCTAGGGTGTTGGCTCATCAAAGCTAGGCCAAGGATGTGTCTTTCCCTTGGGTGGCCGGTCATGGTGTGGTCTTGGCTTGCCAAATAGGTGAAGCTAGGCTTGCTTATTCACCAAAGCTAGACCATGAGGTGTCTAACCAAGGTGATGGCCGGTCATGGTGTCAACTTAGCAAGACCTTGGCTTGCCAAGTGTGTAAGGCTAAGCACTCTTACTCACCAAGGCTAGGTTTTTGAGGTGTCATACTCTTGAGGTGGCCGGCCCTTGAGTGGTGGCTTAGTGTGCAAGCCTTGGTTTGCTTGCTCACCAAGGTTACACCATGGTGTGTTACTTCCTTGGGTGGCCGGCCTTTGGTGCCTAGGTGTGCAAGCCTTGGCTTGCCAAGGGTGCAAGACTAGGGCGTGACTTAGCCAAGCTAGAATCTAGGGTCCCTTATCCTTATGTGGCCGGTTTTTGGTGTAACCAAGTGACACAAATTACTTAATTGTTCATAACACAAAATCAACCAACTAAATTAAAGTGTTAAAACACTAAACTTAGGGTATGATTTGTAAACTTTTATTAACACTTAAAATCTTCTAATTTGCATAATCTTTTTCAAGAACAAGATTACTTGCTCATCAAGCCATGACGTGGCCGGTTCCCATGGTGACACATGGCATAATGGGATTGGTTTTAGCTAGAGTTTTCAAAAACGATCTTAACTTGACATCCTTGATTTCCAACCAAACTAACTAAACTAAAAAAAATGGGTCATTGACTTAATTGAACTAAGAAACTTTACTTAAAAAGTCCCTGGTTCAAAAATTTACATAATTGCTGATAAGTTTACAATCTTTTTCAAAATTGCACAATGGTCCCTAAAGGCAAAATATTTGCACTTTAGTCCCTATGACTTGGCCAATTTTTGTTAAGCCTTTAAACATCAAATTTTTACTAAATCCTTCCTTAAAAGACTTTTTAGCTTCAAAATCATAAACTTTTCTTAATTTGTAAATTGACCCCTAAACATAAAATATTTACATTTTGGTCCCTATGAGGCGACCAATCATAGTAATGACACTTGTCATCAGAGGTGTCATCCTTAAAGGTCTGGTTTGGCTTATCTCCCAAGTGCAGTCCATTTTTTAAAATAACATAAAATCATAAAGCATAAACTTACACCTTTTTCTTTTAACAAAAAGGTCTTAAACTTGCATAACTATCTTATTTGAATCTTTTAACTAAAGATTCAACAACTTTTCATAGAAACATATCATACATATAACATAAACAGACTTTGATTCTTAACAAAAGAAATCATAAGTTTACAAACAAGTTGGTTATTACAGTACTGGTACTAGGAAGTCTCAAGAGCTCCAAATGAGTTTTCTGAATTTGTGATTCAAGTCTTTCTAGGAGAGTCTGTGATTTTATCAATCCAATATTAGAATGATCAATCTTAGATTCAACCTAAGAAATCTTGTGGTCAATCTTCTGGAGGATCTTATTCTGGGCAATAAGATTCTTTAATTGCCAATTCAGAACTACTTCTGCAGGGTTAAACTTCTTGGTCGTACCATCTGGTTCAACAGCTTTTGAGTTGTACATCTTTGGCTGTCGTGTCTCCATTCTATCATTGGTAGTTGTTGGTTGGAGTGGAGGAAACTCTTCATCATAAGAGACTGAAGACATCATGTTAACCTGAGGAAGGGCCATCTATGGTACTGGATTGCAAAGGATGGGAAATTGTTGTCCCTACTTCTGCAGGTACTTCTGAGCCTGTTTGTAACAGGGTAGGACTAAAGGAGCCATTGGTGAAGGTCCTGGAGGTGTAGGCGGCTTTTTTGTATGGTCATCTTGATCATCATCCCAACCAGTAGGGACAATTGGTTCGGCTGTTCTTGGAGGTGGGGTATATTTGACTATATAGTCAAATTTTCCTGAGGACTGTCCAAGAGTACCGATATTCTTGTGACCATCCTGTAGCTGCTGCTTAAGCCTTCGGCATGAGCTGAACTTTTTAGGACGGACTTGAGAGTCATCCTTCTGAGAATCCTTGATGCAGTCTGGGCAGAAGCAAACATCCTAATAACAGTGACCTATCTGGGATTTATGAGCATACTGAGGTGTGCCATCAGACCTGAAAGAAAGGATTTCTTCTTGCTCAGCGGTGATTGGAGTCATCATGTACTGGGTTGGAAAAATACTACTGGGAGCTTCTTCGGATTTGTTGAAGGTGATCAGGGTTGATCCATCCTTCTGAGTTATGAATGTTGCATCAAAGGACTGGACTGCAATATAGGATTGATGAAGCTTCTTGTAGTTGATCACCCACGAGTCTGGAAGAACTTTCTTCAATTCTTCAATGGGGATCTGCTTGGGGATCTGGGTGCACATTGGAGTATTTTAGGAGTCTGCAGTTATCATCAGGGCTTCTGTGGTACCTGGAAGGGCAAGATCTAGGGCGTGATTCTGGATTCTGTATACCATCTAGTAATGTAGAGTTGTAGAGATGGAGCTGGGGTCCATGTCTATTCCTGTGATTTGCAGTTGAATTTTGAGAGTGTTCAGAAGACGAGAGTCTTGGAGTGACATATAGAAGTTGGGAAAGATGGTTATGATGACTGTTCTTGCATTCAGAGTAGTCTGCATAGTTACAATAACAGCATCCCTATATCTTCTGTGTCTGGAATCTAGCAGTGCAAGTCGAGCAGACTGGAAGTCCTTTTCTCCCATGAAAGGTAAGGGCCAATCGAATAGTGCCAAAGTGGAGGTGAGTAAAGCATTGTGTCTGCCACTGAGCTGGGTATTCTGGAGGAATCTCCAGGGATACAAAGTGTTCTTAGGTAGTGGCCGGGAGGTTACATTGGTTGAATTTAGTAGACTGGATGTATTCTTTCATGGTTCTAGGGATGTGTTTGATGAGTTGTCTAAAGGATCTGGTAATGGGATTTACTGGTTTGGTAAAAGCATGGTACGGGTTTATAAGAGGAAGATCTTCAGGGGTAATTTTCTGTTCATCAGAAATATATTTACCTCGTAAAGATAATCTAACTTAGAGGCTGAGAATTTTCAAAGAGAAGGAGAAGTGGTTAATAAAAAAGGGGCTGAAGTAGGCTATATGGCAGTGTTTGAGGGAGAATTGGATGTTTCAGTATTTGTATTTTTCATAGGAGGTAAGAACGATATACTTCTCAGAATATGTATAACCTGTTATAATTCCATACAAATAATCTCCAAATCACAATAACTCTAGTGTACAAATCGACAGTTGGGTTACATATGTATAGTAAAAACTATGGTACTATATATTGTTGACATAGAACGCATGACAGGCCCATAGTGAGTTTGTTAACTCAATCAATCCTTATTGTTGAAGCTCTGCACACTCATCTGTTGTCATCTGCTGATGTTCTGGATTCATTCCTGGGTGGCTTGCCTTTGTTGGATTAGCATCTTCATTCTGCTTAAAAGGAAGAGAGATGAAGAACTCTTCATTTTTTCATAAAGGCTTGTTGCACTTCTATAGGAATTCAGAATGAGTGGTGGCACAAGAGTGTTGTATCAGCTTTTCTTTGATCTCTTGATAAGGGTCTAGGTGCAGTTAGAAGTAGTTTGGAATTGACTCCCATGCAGTGAAGTATTGCTTGTAAGCCAGACCATGGGGAATGATTTTATTATTAGGCTATTATTTATACAGTAACTCATCATTCATTATCGTTAACTCAGTATTCATCACTATTTGCACACTAATTCACTATTCATCACTATTGACACAACAACTCACTGTCTACATAATAATTCACTATTTATCATTATTTACTTAATAACATTATTGTTGCCGCAAGTCAAATGCAGACAACCACATCATTTGATCTTTACAACAGGTTCATATAATTTACTCTTTTTTTTTTTTTTTTTTAATGTTACCACAAAGTGGGTCACTTAGTTCATTGTCCATACCACACTCTCTCTCTCTCTCTCTCTCTCTCTCTCAGATGGTAACTGTGACCTCAAAATCTGCAACTCCGAGCTAGACAGAAGCAGTGAAATAAAAAAATGATATGAGTTCGTAATGGCTAGGGTCTCAAGAAAGCAGACACCGGTGAGGCTAATATTGCCAATGATATGCATTGTTTTTTTTTTTGGTTTACTCTTCTCGAGACTTCTTCCTTCTGGGCATCCTCCCCTCATTTAGCCTCCTCTACTTTATCTCTCCTCTTGGGCCTCCCTCTATAAACCCCTACTCACATTGCTATTTCCCGACCCTCCTACAGTTCACCCACACAAGTAAGAAGCCTATTTCTCTGAATTCTCAACTGTGTCTTGTTAGGCTTTTAAGAAAAGCCCTTTTTAAATGTTTTTGTGGAAGATTATTGTGGTGGAGCAATCCAGATTTAAATTCAGCCGGACACAATTAAAGATCAAATTTTTTAAGGTTAAGTATGTATAATCTTCGAACATCATCTCGAATATTTGGATTATAATCCAAAATAGGAATTTTTAGCCCAGAATCCGCCGAAAGAATTGTAGGGTCAAATTCCTCTTTATTTGATTTTGCATTATCATTTGTTTCACCGAGTTTGAATTGGTGACTCTAATTTCCTTTTGTAGTCAAAATACATCAACGTAATTGTTTCACAAAATTCAAACAATAAGTTTAATCACACTATGGTAACATAAAACGTATTCTAAAAAATAAAAAAAAAAATAAGAGAACATTCTAAAACTATTGACATAAATATAAAAAACAAAATACAATTCAAAAATTAAAACGACTTTTTAATATTAGAAATTAGTTCACATTAAAGATTAAAGATTTTAATTTTTAATACAAATATACAATAAAGTTAAGGCATAATCTTGGTATCTAAAATGACAAATAGATAGATATGTAAAAAAATAAAAAAACTTTTAAAATTTAAAAAAATAAATCTAATCTTTTTATATAGATATATATATATATATAGTTTTTGCTGTAAAAGGAAATAAGAGCATTAAACAAAATTAGAAAATACATAAGTAGGGATCTCATGGGAAGTTCCCCAAATGCAAGCCGAAAAAAAAAAATAAAATAAAATAAACCCGTCTAAGAGAAAACAACAGAGAAAGGACGATGCAGAGAATGGACAATGGAGCAACGAGCAGGTGAAGGGAAAAAGGAGGAAAAAAAAAAAGAAAAAAGAAAAAAAGTGAAAAGAAAATACGGGAGAGTAAGAAACAAAAAAGACAAAGTAGAAAAATATGAAAAGACTGCTGATTTGATTTTTTTAAAAGAAGTAAAATTAAAAATGTGCTTAAGATACAAGGTTCATCAGTTTACTCAACTAAAATTACAAAAAACCCAACAAAAATTATTAAAAAGACCAAATCAGTGGGGCACAAATAGAACTTCACTTAAAATTGGTATATAAAATTTTATTTTTTATTTTCTCATTTGGACACGTGTCCACTGACCCCAATGAACATCCGTCCCTATTGTGGGGTTATGCTTTATTGGGTACTGTGTGGTTGCCGAGAATGTGTGTTAGTTTAACTTAATGGTCGAGGTTAATTAATTGATTTACCTATTTTTTAGGGGTGTTGGAAGTTGGATGTTGGGCTACAATTTTGTAAAAGGACCGGGTCTTTTTATTTTGACTACTTATTGGTTGAGGTTAATCATATTGAACGTGCCAATTTCTATCTACAATCCTCTTTACTTTATTAAAATAAAAGGGGGGGGGGGGGGGGGGGAGGAAAAAAAAAAGATATAAAAGACAAGAAACTGCGAGGCCGCTAAAGCGAAACAAAAGAAGTTTTATTTGCATTCCTGAAGACGTACAGAAACATGAAACATATGGTCGCAAAAGAACCTTTATTTAAATAAAAAAAAAAGGTCATAACGAAGAAAAAAAAAATTATTTGGCTATAATTCAACCCAACAAGAATCTCTAACAACCTTTTTAATTCAAAAGAAGAGGTGGGATGCTCTGTTCATTTGTAAAGAAATTAGTTGGATCAACTAAAGTCTTTACCTTGATCAACTTCTCGAAGTTATTCTTAAAGTACTTGGGACCCCAAATGCTTGGTTGTTGAACATTGTCACAAGTACTTGTGGTCTCACCATCGTCTTCATTTATCCCAATGTCAAGGTCCCGGAAGTTCAGATATGTTGCCCTCGGATTTTTCGACACATACGGAGTCATATACTTGTACAGTTTTCTTGCCCAACTTAGATGTTGTTCGGTTTTTCCGTCATGTTTCTCCCATACCACGAAGTAATGAATGGCGAAAAGGTTGCCGGCTCGGTGTGGAAATGGGAGTGCGGATTCCGAAATCTCGTCCATGATTCCTCCGTACGGGAATAGATCGATCAAAACTCCTCCAATATCTTCTTCCAGCAACAATTTTAACATTCCTTCCAGCGCTTCATCTGAAATGGGCTCTGTCACATGATCAGATTTCGCTTTGAAAGACGCTTCTTTGAAATTAGTCTTCCTGTTAAGTAAGACCTCCACGGGTTCTCCCTTTCTGAAGTAGTTGTGGAACAGAAAGGATTCGACCCATTTCATTTCGATGCAGTCTTTTCTTTGCAAACCAATTTCGGGATATTCCTTTTCCATCAATTCGAGAAGCCTATCAACGCCCCCATGGAACACGGCTCGGAGATTAGCTATCACCATAGCTCTCTTGTTCCCTTCTGCATCAACGGAACCCACCGTAAGAAATCTCAAGAAGGTTGCTAGATCCTCATCGAGCTTGTGAGAACGGCGTTGCCACTTATGAACGAACTTCTTCGTCGCCTCGAGATGCATAGGCCTACCGATGTCGAACACAGTCACCTTCGCTGGAACATCAACGAGCCGAAGTTTCCACGCAGAAACGATTCCGAAGCTTGAAGCTCCACCACCTCGTATGGCCCAAAACAAGTCTTCTCCCATAGATTTCCTGTTAAGAATTCTGCCTTCGACATCGATGAACTCAACGTCGATAGCGTTATCAGCTGCGAGGCCATATTTTCGTGTCAAATAGCCATAGCCTCCTCCGCCGATCTGTCCACCAAGACCGACAGTGTGGCAATCTCCGGCAGGGAATGCGAGAGTTTCACTTTTCTCAGCAATCCTATAATAGAGTTCTCCTAGCGTAGCTCCAGTTTGTGCCCAAGCAGTCTTGCTCTCGACGTCGACGCTAATCGAACTTAGGTTTTTCAAGTCGATTACGACGTATGGCACAGGAGTGTAGGACACAATCGAAAGACCCTCGTAGTCGTGGCCGCCACTTCGGATTCTGATCTGCACGCCATGTTTCTTGGCGCAGTAGACAGTGGTTTGGATGTGGGAGACATGAGTCGGCGTGATGACGGCGAACGGTTTTGGGGTCGAAGGGAAGAGCAAACGCTGGTTGTTTATGGATGTGTTTAGTAGATCTGAAAAGGTCGGATCATGAAGAGTGAGGATAATTTGTTCATTAGGGAAGGCTGAGTGGGCAATGCGAGTGGTGAGGCACTCAAGAAAGTCCTCAGCAGTGTTCTTCATTTTTCTTGATATCAGTTCGTTTCTGACACAAGTTGCGAGTGAAAGGATACTAACTGCCTCTTTTATAGCCAATAAATTGTATGCTTACGTTTAATATTTTAATATATTGTTGACCAAAACCGATTTTGACTTTTCAATAGCGGCGGAACTTTTTTAATTTGCTGAATAAAGTGGTGGAACTTAATAGGCTAAATAATTTATTGACTCGTTGAAAAAGTAAAAAAAAAAATCATTAGCCATCAAGGAAATCTTTTAAAGTAATTTGAACATATTTGAAAGAGTTTTCTAAAAGCTTTTTTTGATTTTTTATGTAGAAAAATAACTTTTAAAAATATTTGGAAGATTTATTAAAAAATCTTTCAAACTTCGTAATAGTCTTTTTATCAATGTCAATAATATATATATGACCTCTAATAAAAATTATTCTGAATATATTGTAAAATTTATACACAGTTTAAGTTAGATATCATATAAATTTTATTTTAATTATTTATTATTTGTTAGAAAATTTTAAAATCTTTTGGGTCTTAAAAATCTTTTTTTTTTATACTAAATATTTATTAAAAAATCATGCCATTTTTATTTTCTTTTATTTTACAAGTAATAGATCTGACAAATGAGTATTTTTATCACATCACTTGGTTAGATCACTTACCTCTAGCTAATTGGTTAGGTAGTTTTAAAAATATGAATGCGCACTTCTTCGGAAGACTTTATATATAGACACTTGTGTATGGAAGTCTTTAATTTATTGACTAAATTAATCATATAAAAAGAGAAAAAGAAAAAAAAATCACTACCTACCACGGAAAATCATTGAATCTGCCGACTTTGTTTGTTTTATACAATTCAACGATAGTTTAATATATTATTCTATGACCGTAAATATAGACTATAACATAAAATATGTATCTTTGATTGACCTTATAAAGCAATGAAAAATCCATATCCCTTAATTTATACCAATTGACTTAATGTTAAAATTCAGAAATGTCAATTAAGTACGCTAAGGAGTTGGCTCATTCAAATTTAGAGAATTATCTCCCGCAAAGAAAAAGACAAAAAAGGAACCATAGCATAATATAAGAATCTTTCATATAGTATATGAGTACGTGGAAATAAGTAATATATCCATTCCACCCAATTTGTGACTAAAAGTGGTTCTTAGTTTGTGATTAAAAGTGTGATACAAAATATTGTGACTAAAAATTCATTTTTTGGCAGTGTTCATTTCTGGACACTAGGATAATAGATCAGATGATCCAGGTCCCAGGAAAGTAATTGGTGAAGTGTGGAGAACAAAGCTAAGATTGAACTCAAGATTATTTTTTATTTTTATTTTTTGCTATTGATTATTTTATATCAAACTATAGAGGATAGTATTTACAATCATAGAAAATTAGTATCAATGATCGAAATAGGATGACTATTGAGTCGTCGGTGAGTCATTCGTGAGTTGTGACAATAAAATAAATAATTGGAATAATAATTAATAGATATGGAGATATAATTTTATAGATGTTCACATGTAATCTCTGGGTTACATTCTCTATAAGATTGATAACTTCATCGTATTATTGCACTATTTTGTGTAATTAATTGAGTTATGTTATTGAAAATTTTATTTAATTTATCCCTTTAAATAATAATTTTCTCAGTTGTATTGGTCAATTAGGTGAAAATGGAAAAAAAGAAGTTATGAACTCAAATCGAGGGCAAAACAGTCACCAAATGGCATCAGAATAAACATAATATGAAATTAAATTCGGATGCAGCTCAACCCCACTTGTAGCCATATTCTTCCACGTGCGCTCTTGAGCGCTCCAGGGTCGTTCGATAGTGGCTAGATCCATCCAGATTCAGCGTGGACTTCAACCCCAACATGTGAACATCCCCAGAAGCTCGTGTCAGAGCCCAGCAACAGTGCACCAGTTCTCCTGCCGAGCGCTCCATGGAACTCCTTTTGCGCCCGCACTCCTTGCCAGCCAGAAGCCGCCGCACGTCCAGCCCTCTCTCCTCACTGAATTCATGTGCGCCATGTGTCCCAAGCTTATCATCACAAGCCCAAAATGTACCCTAACTGTACTGTCGATCGGAGAAATGAAAAGAAAAATTAAAAAAATGGGGAAGGCTGAAAAACGAGAGGAGAGACAAGTCTGTTGGTGGCTGCTGGGTTTTGAGGAAAGGCAAGAGCAAAACCAGGAAAGAAGAGAAGAAAAATTCGGAAGAGCAAGAAAAAAAACAAAAAATAGAAATAAAAAAGTAGTGTGAGACTTTAGCTTTAGGATTTTGCTTTCAATTTCATTTTTAGGGTTTTCATTTCAATAATCTTCAAGTGAGATTATATTTATGAAGAGCAAGAGTAGAAGATGAAATTTAGGGGAAAATCTTGAAGAATTATGGAAATTTCATGGGTTTTTCATTCCTTTTCTTATCTATTTCATTTTTGAAATTTTTGATGTGTGAACCCATGATTGGTCATTTTTATTTTCAACTTTATTGATGCATTATTTGTATTATGGGGTTTCAATAGATCATGTTAATGAATCTCAATTTATTTTGTTTTGCTCTTGGATTCATTGTAGACTGTTGATAATTTTTATCCTATTATGTACTTTATGCTCCTATTGATTTCACCATTCATTTGGTGATTTTATTGGACTTAAAGGAAATTGGGACATGGAATTTAGGTTTTGATCATTAATAATAGCATTTACATTTTGGAATAGAAATATATCCATAATGCTTATGTTGTCATTTATGAATTTGTATCAATTAATTCCTCATAGAAATATAGGGGTAATATAAGTATTTCTACTAATTTATATGTAGAGACGAGTAAGTAATTTAATGCATTCGGCTAGCAATTCTGTTAATTAATACGAATCCATTAGAGGGTCATATGAAATCAATTATGTGAAATTGGGTCACTAGAAATTTCTTTTGTTATTTTAGTTTCATTAGTTTCTTTAGCTTTGCTTAATCTAGTTTAATTATTTCTTCTTTTTTCCTTGTATTTGATCGTTCAAATAATTTTATAGCTAACAATTTTGGTACTTAATTTTAAATTAAGCACAATTCTCATGGGTTCGATAACTCTAGTCATCATTATATTACTTATTCGACTCGTATACATATGAGTAGATTTTCTGCAATAATGGAATGTTATTTTTTAATCAAATTTGTCATATGCTAAACTTTATGATAAATTTATCACAAAGTATAGCCAATGTCGATCTAAACATTGGATTATTATTTGTTGTTACAACTTTTTTCATGTAATTTATCACAATAATTTCATTTTAATTTATTTAATTACTAAAAATTTCACTTTTATAAGTTTCAAGGCATAACAACAATGACAAAAGTGAAAATAGTATTAAAAATAACATTATATGTTGGAGTATAAAATAAGATAATGTTTTTTTTTTAATTCTTTTATAGCAAATATAATATTGATATGAACAAATGTGTTGGAAAAGGTAGAAGAAATGATAATTGTACCTTTAATTTAAGATCATATTTTGGAGATACCTAAACGGTAAAAACTGAGATAAAAGGCTAGAAACAGCAAGGCAATCTGTGTAGTCAGATGATTTGTATTATTGAACATCACACATAAACATGATTTATATGGTCGCAAAAGGACCTTTATTTGAAAAGGATCAAACAAAGAAAACAAAAGACAATATTGGCTTTAATTCAACCCAATAAGTTTCTCTAATCAGCTTAAACTTTTAATGTGAATGAAGAGGTGGGATGCTCTGTTCGTTTGTAAAGAAATTAGTTGGATCAACTAAAGTCTTTACCTTGATCAACTTCTCGAAATTATTCTTGAAGTACTTGGGACCCCAAATGCTTGGTTGTTGAACATTGTCACAAGTACTTGTGGTCTCACCATCGTCTTCATTTATCCCAATGTCAAGGTCTCGGAAGTTCAGATATGTTGCCCTCGGATTTTTCGACACATACGGAGTCATGTACTCGTACAGCTTTCTTGCCCAACTTAGATGTTGTTCGGTTTTTCCGTCATGTTTCTCCCATACCACGAAGTAATGAATGGCGAAAAGGTTTCCGGCTCGGTGTGGGAATGGGAGTGTGGATTCCGAAATCTCGTCCATGATGCCTCCGTACGGGAATAGATCGATCAAAACTCCTCCAATATCTTCTTCAAGCAACAATTTCAGCATTCCTTCCAGCGCTTCATCTGGAATAGGCTCTGTCACATGGTCAGATTTTGCTTTGAAAGACGCTTCTTTGAAATTAGTCTTCCTGTTAAGTAAGACCTCCACGGGTTCTCCCTTTCTGAAGTAGTTGTGGAACAGAAAGGATTCGACCCATTTCATTTCGATGCAGTCTTTTCTTTGCAAACCAATTTCGGGATATTCCTTTTCCATCAATTGGAGAAGCCTATCAACGCTGCCATGGAACACGGCCCGGAGGTTAGCTATCACCATCGCTCTCTTGTTCCCTTCTGCATCAACGGAACCCACAGTAAGAAATCTCAAGAAGGTTGCTAGATCCTCATCGAGCTTGTGAGAACGGCGTTGCCACTTATGAACGAACTTCTTCGTCGCCTCGAGATGCATAGGCCTACCGATGTCGAACACAGTCACCTTAGCTGGAACATCAACGAGCCGAAGTTTCCACGCAGTAACGATTCCGAAGCTTGAAGCTCCACCACCTCGTATGGCCCAAAACAAGTCTTCTCCCATAGATTTCCTGTTAAGAATTCTGCCTTCGACATCGATGAACTCAACGTCGATAGCGTTATCAGCTGCGAGGCCATATTTTCGTGTCAAATAGCCATAGCCTCCTCCGCCGATCTGTCCACCAAGACCGACAGTGTGGCAATCTCCGGCAGGGAATGCGAGAGTTTCACTTTTCTCAGCAATGCTGAAATAGAGTTCTCCTAGCGTAGCTCCAGTTTGTGCCCAAGCAGTCTTGCTCTCGACGTCGACGCTAATCGAACTTAGGTTTTTCAAGTCGATTACGACGTATGGCACAGGAGTGTAGGACACAATCGAAAGACCCTCGTAGTCGTGGCCGCCACTTCGGATTCTGATCTGCACGCCATGTTTCTTGGCGCAGTAGACAGTGGTTTGGATGTGGGAGACATGAGTCGGCGAGATGACGGCGAACGGTTTTGGGGTCGAAGGGAAGAGCAAACGCTGGTTGTTTATGGATGTGTTTAGTAGATCTGAAAAGCTCGGATCATGAAGAGTGAAGATAATTTGTTCATTTGGGAAGGCTGAGTGGGCAATGCGAGTGGTGAGGCACTCAAGAAAGTCCTCAGCTGTGTTCTTCATTTTTCTTGATATCAGTTCGTTTCTGACACAAGATGCGAGTGAAAGAATACTAACTGCCTCTTTTATAGCCAATGAATTGTATGCTTACGTTTGATATTTTAATATATTGTTGACCAAAAACGATTTTGACTCTTCAATAGCGGCGGAACTTTTTTAATTTGCTGAATGGTGGAACTTAGTAGGCTAAATAATTT
Source organism: Ficus hirta (assembly GCA_038430175.1). Lineage (NCBI taxonomy): Eukaryota > Viridiplantae > Streptophyta > Magnoliopsida > Rosales > Moraceae > Ficus > Ficus hirta. Next base: position 15,476,766 of record CM076592.1, read on the forward strand.
ATTGACTCGTTGAAAAAGTCAAAAAAAAAAAAAATCTTTAGCCATCAAGGAAATCTTTTAAAGTAATTTGAACATATTTGAAAGAGTTTTCTAAAAGCTTCTTCTGATTTTTTATATAGAAAAATAACTTTTAAAAATATTTGGAAGATTTATTAAAAAATCTTTCAAACTTCGTAATAGTCTTTTTATCAATGTCAATTATATATATATATATATATGACCTCTAATAAAAATTATTATTCTGAATACATTTTAAAATTTATAACTAAGTTAGATATCATATAAATTTTATTTTAATTATTTATAAATGTTAGAAAATTTTAGTATCTTTTGGGTCTTAAAAATCTTTTTTAATATTCTAAATATTTATTAAAAAATCACATCATTTTTATTTTCTTTTATTTTACAAGTAAAAGATATGACAAATGAGTGTTTTTGTCACATCACTTGGTGAGATCACTTAGCTCTAGCTAATTAGTTAGGTAGTCTTAAAAATATGAATGCGCACTTCTTCCGAAGACTTTATATATGGACACTTGTGTATGGAAGTCTTTAATTTATTGACTAAATAAGACACATTAAAAGAGAGAGAGAAAAAAAATCACTACCTACCAAGGAAAATCAATGAATCTGCGGACTTTGTTGGTTTTATACAATTCAACGATAGTTTAATATATTATTCTATGACCGTAAATATAGACTATAACATAAAATATGTATATTTGACTGACCTTATAAAGCAATAAAAAATCCATATCCGTTAATTTATACCAATTGACTTAATGTTAAAATTCAGAAATGTCAATTAAGTACGCAAAGGAGTTGGCTCATTCAAATTTAGAGAATTATCTCCCGCAAAAAAAAAAAAAAAAAAAGGAATAAAAAAGGAACCATAGCATCATATAAGAATCTTTCATATAGTATATGAGTATGTGGAAATAAGTAATATATCCATTCCACCCAATTTGTGACTAAAAGTGGCGTTCTAGTTTGTGATTTGAAGTGTGATAAAAAATATTCTGATTAAAAATTCATTTTTTTGCAGTGTTCGTTTTTGGACAGTAGGATAATAGATCAGATGATCCAGGTCTCAGGAAAGTTATTGGTGAAGTGTGGAGAACAAAGCTAAGATTGAACTCATGATTATTATTATTATTTTTTTTTTTGCTATTGATTATATTTATATCAAACTATAGAGGATAGAATTTACAATCACAGAAAATTAGTATCAATGATCGAAATAGGACGACTAATGAATTGTTGGTGAGTCATTCGTGAGTTGAGACAATAAAATAAATAATCGGAATAATAATTACTAGAGATGGAGATATGATTTTATAGATATTCACATGTAATAGTGTTATTTCACTATTTTGTGTAATTAATTGAGTTATGTTCTTGAAAATTTTATTTAATTTATCCCTTTAAATAATAATTTTCCCAGTTGTATTGGTCAATTAAGTGAAAATTGACAAGAAAGAAGTTATGGACTCAAATCGAGGGCAAAACGGTCATCAAATGGTATCAAAATAAACATAATATGAAATTAAATTCGGATGCACCTCAACCCCACTCGCAGCCATATTCTTCCACGTGCCCTCTTGAGTGCTCTAGGGTCGTTCGATAGTGGCCAGATCCATCCAGATTCAGCGTAGACTTCAACCCCAACATGTGAACATTCCCAGAAGCTCGTGTCAGAGTCCAGCAACAGTGTGCCAGTTCTCCTGCCGAGCGCTCCATGGAGCTCCTTTTGCGCCCGCGCTCCTTGCCAGCCAGAAGCCACCACACGTCTAGCCCTCTCTCCTCACTGAATTCATGTGTGCCATGTGTCCCGAGCTTATCATCACAAAAATGCGCCCTAACTGTACTGTTGATTGGAGCAGAGAAAAGAAAAAGAAAGACAAGAAAGACAAGAAAAGTAAAAAAAGGGAAGACTGAGATTATATTTATGAAGAGCAAGAGTAGAACATGAAATTTAGGGGAAAATCTTGAAGAATTATGGAAATTTCATGGGTTTTTCATTCCTTTTCTTATCTATTACATTTTTTTAATTTTTGATGTCTGAACCCATGATTGGTCATTTTTATTTTCAACTTTATTGATGCATTATTTGTATTATGGGGTTTCAATGGATCCTGTTCATGAATCTCAATTTATTTTGTTTTCCTCTTGGATTCATTGTTGATTGTTGATAATTTTTATCCTATTATGTCCTTTATGCTCCTATTGATTTCACCATTCATTTGGTGATTTTATTGGACTATAAGGAAATTGGGACATGGAATTTAGGTTTTGATCATTAATAATAGCATGTAGGTTTTGGAATAGAAATATATCCATAATGCTTATGTTGTCATTTTGAGTGCTTGAAATTTATGAATTTGTATCAATTAATTCCTCTTAGAAATATAGGGGTAATATAAGTATTTCTACTAATTTATATGAAGAGACGAGTAAGTAATTTAATGCATTCGGCTAGCAATTCTGTTAATTAATACGAATCCATTAGATGGTAATATTAAATCAATTATGTGAAATTGGGTCGCTAGAACTTTATTTTGTTATCTTTGTTTCATTAATTTCTTTAGCTTTGTTTAATCTAGTTTAATTATTTCTTCTTTTTTCCTTTTACTTGATCGTTCAAATAATTCTATTAGCTAACAATTTCGGTACTTAATTTTAAATTAAGCACAATTCTCATGGGATCGACAACTCTAGTCATCATTATATTACTTATTCGACTCGTATACATACGAGTAGATTTTCTGCAATAATGGAATGTTATTTTTTACATCGAATTTATCATATACTAAACTTTATGATAAATTTATCGCAAAGTATAGCCAATGTCGATCTAAACATTTGATTCTTATTTATTGTTACGACTTTTTTCATGTAATTTATCACAATAATTTCATTTTAATTTATTTAAGTACTAAAAATTTTACTTTTATAAGTTTCAAGGCATAATAACAATGACAAAAGTGAAAATAGTATTAAAAATAACATTATATATTGGAATATAAAATAAGATAATGTTTTTTTTAATTCTTTTATAGCAAATGTAACATTGATATGAACAAATATGTTAGAAAAGGTAGAAGAAATGGTAATTGTACCTTTAATTTAAGATCATATTTTGAAGATACCTAGACGGTAATAACTGAGATAAAAGGCTAAAAACAGCAAGGCCATCTGTGTAGTCAGATGATTTGTATTATTGAACATCACACATAAACATGATTTATATGGTCGCAAAAGGACCTTTATTTGAAAAGGTTCAAACAAAGAAAACAAAAGACAATATTGGCTTTAATTCAACCCAATAAGTTTCTCTAATCAGCTTAAACTTTTAATGTGAATGAAGAGGTGGGATGCTCTGTTCGTTTGTAAAGAAATTAGTTGGATCAACTAAAGTCTTTACCTTGATCAACTTCTCGAAATTATTCTTGAAGTACTTGGGACCCCAAATGCTTGGTTGTTGAACATTGTCACAAGTACTTGTGGTCTCACCATCGTCTTCATTTATCCCAATGTCAAGATCTCGGAAGTTCAGATACGTTGCTCTCGGATTTTTCGACACATACGGAGTCATGTACTTGTACAGCTTTCTTGCCCAACTTAGATGTTGTTCGGTTTTTCCGTCATGTTTCTCCCATACCACGAAGTAATGAATGGCGAAAAGGTTTCCGGCTCGGTGTGGGAATGGGAGTGCGGATTCCGAAATCTCGTCCATGATGCCTCCGTACGGGAATAGATCGATCAAAACTCCTCCAATATCTTCTTCAAGCAACAATTTAAGCATTCCTTCCAGCGCTTCATCTGGAATAGGCTCTGTCACATGGTCAGATTTTGCTTTGAAAGATGCTTCTTTGAAATTAGTCTTCCTGTTAAGTAAGACCTCCACGACTTCTCCCTTTCTGAAGTAGTTGTGGAACAGAAAGGATTCGACCCATTTCATTTCGATGCAGTCTTTTCTTTGCAAACCAATTTCGGGATATTCCTTTTCCATCAATTCGAGAAGCCTATCAACGTCGCCATGGAACACGGCTCGGAGATTAGCTATCACCATAGCTCTCTTGTTCCCTTCTGCATCAACGGAACCCACCGTAAGAAATCTCAAGAAGGTTGCTAGATCCTCATCGAGCTTGTGAGAACGGCGTTGCCACTTATGAACGAACTTCTTCGTCGCCTCGAGATGCATAGGCCTACCGATGTCGAACACGGTCACCTTCGCTGGAACATCAACGAGCCGAAGTTTCCACGCAGTAACGATTCCGAAGCTTGAAGCTCCACCACCTCGTATGGCCCAAAACAAGTCTTCTCCCATAGATTTCCTGTTAAGAATTCTGCCTTCGACATCGATGAACTCAACGTCGATAGCGTTATCAGCTGCGAGGCCATATTTTCGTGTCAAATAGCCATAGCCTCCTCCGCCGATCTGTCCACCAAGACCGACAGTGTGGCAATCTCCGGCAGGGAATGCGAGAGTTTCACTTTTCTCAGCAATGCTGTAATAGAGTTCTCCTAGCGTAGCTCCAGTTTGTGCCCAAGCAGTCTTGCTCTCGACGTCGACGCTAATCGAACTTAGGTTTTTCAAGTCGATTACGACGTATGGCACAGGAGTGTAGGACACAATCGAAAGACCCTCGTAGTCGTGGCCGCCACTTCGGATTCTGATCTGCACGCCATGTTTCTTGGCGCAGTAGACAGTGGTTTGGATGTGGGAGACATGAGTCGGCGTGATGACGGCGAACGGTTTTGGGGTCGAAGGGAAGAGCAAACGCTGGTTGTTTATGGATGTGTTTAGTAGATCTGAATAGGTCGGATCATGAAGAGTGAAGAGAATTTTTTCATTAGTGATGGCTGAGTGGGCAATGCGAGTGGTGAGGCACTCAAGAAAGTCCTCAGCCGTGTTCTTCATTTTTCTTGATATCAGTTCGTTTCTGACACAAGATGAGAGTGAAAGGATACTAACTGCCTCTTTTATAGCCTAGAAATTATATGTTTACGTTATATATTTTACATTATCTTCACCGAAATTTTGACTTTTCTTTAAGGGGTCGAATTTTTTATTTGATGAATCAATGGGCGGAATTTAATAGGTTAATGGATTTTGTGACTCGTTCAAAAGTTTAAAAAAAAGTGAAAAAAAAAATTAAAAAAAAATATTGCGTAGCTAATCAAAGAACCTTCTTAAAGTAATTTGTATCACATTACTGGGATGTATAGTTCAGTATCTCAAGCTAATTAGTTAGCTAGGTTGAATGCTTGCTTACCCAAAAAAATAAATAAAATAGTTTGCTAGTTTTATAAATCTAAATGCGAACTTTTTGACCGAAGACTTTATAGACACTTGGGTGTAGAAGTTTATGATTTATTGACTAAATTAAACATATAAAAAGAAAAAAAGAAAAAAAAATACTACCTAACAAGGAAAGTCGTTGAATCTGCGGACTTTTCTACGTAGTTGGTTTTATACAATTCAACGATAGTTTAATATATTATTCTATGACTATTACATAAAATATGTATCCTTGACCTTTCAAAGCAATGAAAGATCCATATCTGTTACCTTATGCCAATTGAGTTACGCTAAGGAATTGGCTCATTCAAATTAAGAGAACTATCTCCCTCAAAAAATAAAATAAAATAAAATAAAATAAAAGAAGAAGAAGAAGAAGAAGAAGACAGACAAAACGACAAAAAGGGATAATATAGCATAATATTAGAATCTTTCACCTAAACACGCTAACTATATAATAATATACGAGTGCTTTTACGTGGAAATAAATAAAATATCCATTCCAAACCTGACTATCTTATTTTTTCCCCTTGTCTCTTTAGCTGTGTCATCCAACTTGACTATTATTTAATATATCAATTATTCACCTATAAATCTTGACTATTATTATAATATATGGGTCCTTTTATTTTAATCTTCAACATCAACTAATTAAGTCCCTCAAGTTGGCTTGTTTAGGGATGATAATAGGACGGAACGGGAGTGGCTATGCCTCCCCACCTTTATACCCGCATCTCTTTTTACCCTTATATCTACTTAATTTAATACACGTGCGGGGATATTTAATACCCGCTGAGGGTGCTATACTCATACTTTATCTATTTACCCATTAAGAATTATTAAAAAAAATTAAAATAACTTTTATTAAAGTTTTCATAAATTTTAGCAACATAGTCATAATTGAAAATGAAATTAGAATATTAAAAATAAATATAAACTTCAGAAATCTATAAAACTAAATTAATAAAGAAAACTAAAACATTAAAACACTAACTTTATTCTTCTTCTACTATAAGGAAATATATGCGGTGTAGATGCGGGTATGGGGGAGCTTTCCCCACCCCCGTTCCGTACCAACACGGGTGGTTAATCTTAACTCCCATACCCACCCTCGCACCTATATACTATTCCCCATACCCGCCCCATAAGGGACAAGTACCCACGAATATTCGTACCTGTCGGTCAAAATGTCATCCCTAGGCTCATTCATATTTCAAGATGAAAAATAGATAATAAAAAATTTTAGTGATATTAATTTTAATTCTAATTTTTTGAGTATTAATTTATGTGGTATATGAATTGTTGTTCTTTTATTAGTAAGATTTTAAAATATTATCATATCAATTTATTAAATCAATCAAAAAAAAAATATGACACTTGAATTGATATTCAAAAGATTGAGATTAAAATTATTGTTCCTAGCATTACTCAAAGATAATATATTATGAGTCTTTTATTTTTATTTTTGGTTGAACTTGAGGATAAATCACGAGTCTTTGACCTTATCACAAAATTAGACACATTATATTTATGATTGTTCATTTATATCAATTATTTCATTTTGAAACCTTTAACGTATGATATCAAGTTGTATTTGAAAATTACTATGAAAAAAAAAATTATTAAATCACTTTTAAAGGCATCATTGTGATTGGACCAGGAGCTCTTCTAAATAGCTGGATAGTTTCGACGCAATCTATTTGTATATGAATTAGTAAATAAGCTAGATGAATAACTTTTGTTAGGTTTTAACAGACATACTACTAATGCCTATCTGTACATATACGAAGTAATCCATTCATACAAATAAATTAAATTACTACAACTAAGGCAAATATGAAATAATTACAAATATAAACAATCAATAAGAGAACTTCAGATGATTATTTAATGTGGTCAAAGATTTGGGAAAAAAAGCACGCAAATCAACTTAAAGGCTGGATTGTATCAGTCTTCTAATTACAGTTACAAAGAAAAATGGAGTTATGAGTATCACAAAAAACTATATCACTTATAGAACCCACGAAATCTTCCTTATGTACAAGCCTCGTAACTTCTTTACTTCAAGCCTCAATGCTCAACTTCGGTCCAAATTTAACTAAATTACTCGAGTAACCACAATCTACCTTCAGTTCTTCCACGAACTTAGTCCAATTCTTACCAAAAGTTTTGTCAATGCCTCTTGGGGATTCGTTCTCCTTGTTTTGAACATTAACAACGAGGTAGGTTGAGAAAATTCCTCCAAAGAAATGTTTGGAAAAGGAAAAAAAAAATGCCAGGTCAGCACTTTGCAGCTATATAGCACCTTCTCGATTAACACGCACACACACACATATATATATAGATATGTAAAAGCTGGGTCTCGTTTCCGGTAGTGCATGAGAAACGACACAAATGTGGCAAAGGAGATTTGTGAACATGTGGACAGGTGTTAAATTATTGGTGTTGGTTTCTGAAAAGTTCAGAATGATAGGACGATTGGAAAGACAACATGTCAGACTAACAAAATATATTATAAAGACAACATGTTACGAAAAGTTCAGAATGATAGGACGATTAGAAAGACAACATGAGCCTAATATCATCCGTTGATTTACAAATCATAATGGTACTCATTTTAATAATGTTAAATATAATTGTTTAAGGCCAATAATAGTAGGCCAACCAAAATGGTATATTCTTTCTATTTTTTTTTTAAGCTTTATTTTCAGTTGTTTATATTGTTCTTTTGATAAATTGTACACAACCTACTTGTCAGGCTAGATTTAAAGCAAGTAACTTGCCCTTCATTCTACAAGAGCCGATGATCTTTGAATCTGGCAGTTTTTGAGGTGCGGAGATAAGACATATCTTATACATACATACATATATATATATATATATATATATTGTCAGAGCATTAGTAAGGCATAAAAAGGAGTTTTATTTGCACTTTGAAACTTCATGCACATGAAAAGAAAGCGAATGACAATGGTTTTGATTTAACCATACAAAGGCCCTCTAATCACTCGTTTAATGCTTAAGAAGAAGTGGGATGCTTTGTTCATGTGTAAAGAAATTAGTTGGATCAACTATTGTCTTTACACTAATCAACCTCTTTAAATTATTCTTAAAATAATTTGGACCCCAATTGCTTGCTTGTGCGTAGTTACTTTTAGAATCTTCTTCATTGTTATTCACTCCAAGATCAAGGTCCCTGTAGTTGAGATATGTAGCCCTCGGATTATTTGATACATAAGGAGTCATGTAATTGTAAAGCTTTCTTACCCAAGTTATATGCTTTTTGGACGCTGTGATGTTCTCTTCTTCATCCCACTCCACGTAGTAAAGAATTTTGTAAAGATTTCCTGCTCGGTGTGGGAATGGGATTGCGGATTCGGAGATCTCATTCATTTTTCCTCCGTAAGGAAATAGCTCGACCCAACCTCTGCCCACGTCTTCTTGGCGCAACCTCTTTAGCATTCCATGCAGCGCGTCATGAGGAATAGGCTCTTTCACGTAATCGGATTTCGCTTTGAAAGACAACAGCTTCGAATCAGGTGTCCTATTGAGTAGAACTTTCAAGGGCTCTCCGTTTCTGAATCCGTTGAAAAAGAGGAAAGATTGGGCCCAGCTCATCTCGATGCAGTCTTGTCTTAGAAGCCCCAATTCAGGAAACTTCTCTTGCATCAACTGAAGGAGCCTATCCACGCCGCCATGGAACGTGGCCTGAAAGGAAGCTTCTAGACCAATTCTCTTATTCCCTCTTTCATCGGTAGAGCTAATTACTGTTCGTAACACGACGAAGATTGTTAGATCCTCATCGACTTTGTCGGCATGGCGTTGCCATCGATGAAGAAGCTTCTTTGTTGCGTCGTGTTCGATGTTCCTATTGATATCAAACACGGACACTATCGATGGAACATCAACAAGTTGAAGTTTCCATGCGACAACGATTCCAAAGCTTGCGGCTCCACCGCCACGGATGGCCCAAAACAAATCTTCTCCCATAGATTTCCTGTTGAGAATTCTTCCTTCGGCGTCGATTAAACGCGCATCAACAATATTATCTGCTGCAAGACCGTATTTTCGTGATAGAAAGCCATGACCTCCTCCACTAAAGTGTCCACCAACACCCACAGTGTGGCAAACACCGGCAGGGAAGCCAAGATTTCCACTTTTCTCCGCCATTCTATAATAAAGTTCACCTAGCGTAGCTCCAGCTTGAACCCACGCAGATGTTCTGGCCACATCTACGCTAATCGAACTTAGATTTCTCAAGTCAATAACAACAAAAGGGGAAATTTTTGACACATAAGAAAGTCCCTCAAAATCATGGCCGCCACTTCGAGTTCGGATTTGAATTCCGTGTTTCTTAGAACAGTAAACCGTGGCTTGGACATGGGAGACATGAAATGGCCTGACGATAGCGAATGGTTCCAGGATTGAAGGAGAAGAAAAACGAGGATTCTTTCGAGATGAACTTAGTAAATTTGAGTAGTTTGACAAATCATTTCGAGTGTAGATTATGGGTTCATGAGGAGTTGAGGTCGAGTTACTGGATAAATGAGAAGTAAGACACCGAAGAAATTCATCATGAGTGTGATTAGCATAGGCTGCCAATAAAAACGATGAAAAAAGAAAGATGAAAATATTGTAAGATGATGAAGAAAATGCAGAGTACTTCATTTTTCTTTACGTGTGAATGACAAAGGATACTACGTCCATCTTTTATATAGCTAAGAAATTACTGCACATCTTTTGTCATTTTATTAAATGAATTTAACGAGATCAGCATTCGTCGTTCGAATTTGATCACATGTAAAAAATGACAAGTTTAATTATCAAACATCGTTGTGCTTTGATTAGGAGCTTGCTCTAAATAACTAGATTAAAATGCTAAAAGAGCAAACGTGGATAAGATAATCTGCAAATATATGAGAACAAGAACAATGATAATAATAATAATAATAAATAATAAATAAATAGATAAAGGTTTGCCTAGAGAAACAGTATGGCTCATTTAAATTATAAGCAAAAAAAAAAAATTATGAAAGTGGGTTAGAATAATAGATATCAGGACACGTCAGGGGGGGGGGGGGGGGGGGGAAAGAAAAAGAAAAAGAAAAAGCAAAAAGTGTCGGCATACGTAGGAAATTTGTCATTTCATGATTACTTTGAGGCTGTTTTTTTTTTTTATATTGAATTGTCTATTTTTCCTTTTTAATATGAAAAATATGAAATAAAAGAAAACTTTAAAATAAAAAGAAAAGACAAAGCTTGGTGGGTAGAGGAGGTTATATTATATTTTTAGACTGAAAGTGAAAAAGGATATCTTCTTGTTAAAAAAGAGACTTGGAATATGCAGATGGCATGTTTCAAAATTGCTAGGTATTATTTTGATAATGTCAAAATATATAGATATTATTCCCACCATATAATTTGAATGCCCAATTTTTGTTATGTTATTGACCCTAGCCTATCATTAAACCAAAAAAAAAAAAAAAAAGGAAAAAAAAATCCCGATCACTAATTAGGTTTCCCTCACGAAATAATTCTTGACGGTGAACGCTCCTCCTGGTTCGATGTATAAGTGCTTCGTTAGGTACTTGACATTGTTTGGGAGGGAAATTCTTGGTTTTGTCTCCCTGTGAAGGCCATGCCACACATTAAGAACACGTTACTAAACTTGTCATATTTTTCACGATGATTTTCGCAAAAACTATAGTTAATTGTTGGATATAAGAAAATGTTGAGAATTAGTTCACGACCTAATTCAAAACAATATGGAGAGCAAATAAATAAAAGAAAAATAAAAAGGCATAAAACATGTCAAGAATTGTTATACGGGTTTACCCATTTGATGACTAGTTCATGTTCATACCGCTGCAGATTTTACTATGATGAAGTTTTTACAAGAGATTCACAATCACATTTCACAAACATGTTTATCTCTCATGTCGATCCGCATGCTGACTTTACATAAAGTATTTTTTTGTAGGATATTATTTAGGTTCCACAACTTAATAGAAAACTCTAGTCATATATTGATGATGTGGAAAAGAATAGTAAAACAATACTTGTTGTGTAACAAGAGTAGTTTACGTTCTTAGTTTCGATTTATTAAAATTTGGGTGGTTGAATAATGATCACATCTTAACAATGAACAAAACGTGAAATGTTTTTTATAAGTTTTCCATTGGCGTGCTTGTGAATAAGATAAAATCCAAAGAAAAGACATTGTAAAGCAGGAGATTCGATTTGCTGAAGAAGATCCGGAAAAAAGATATGAAATGGGAGCAGGTAGAGTGAGACGCATAGAAATGAAAAGCAAGAAAGCATTAGAAAGAAGAAATTCGTTACTTAAAAAAACAAAAAATCCAAAACAAAAAAAAAAACAAAACAAAACAAAACAAAAAAGTAATGTCCAAAGCTTGAAACCTGTCCCAAGACTGTCTCTCATAGATTAATAATTTGCATTTGCAAGCTATATCACGTGTCAGGGAAAATATTATCTGCGAAAGAAATGAGAACCTTTGTATATTGATTCGAGAGAGAGAGAGAGAGAAAAAAAAAAGCCTAATAATATCACCATTTTTATTTTTATAAACGCCAAATAATACCTCTTGCAAGCACAGCTACCCGTTAATTAAGTAATTATTAAAAAAAGCTACACGTTAAGCAGTGTCCCACAAGCATGCAATTGAATAAAGATTCTATTTCGCGTGGTGTTTTAATCAGTAATAAATGTTTTATTTGTCATTTTAGTTTAATTTTAATTAAATTATACTTTTTAATTTTAATTTTTTTTTAAGAACTCAACAAAATTTATAACTAGTTTTTTAAAAATCATTTAACTCCAATTTAAAAATTTCATCTTCAACCGGCAAACTAAACGCTCACAAAGTCTCTTTTAATTTGATCCAAATATAATATATGTTTAATTAGAGGTAATAAAGTCTCTTAATTGAAAAAAAAAAAAAAAAAAAAAACCTTAGTTAAGATGTATTAATCTTTCTTGACGCTAGTATATGTCCACCCTTTTGGTTGGAGAAAAAATATGGTATACAATGTTTTTTCTTTTTTTTTTTTTTAACCACGCAATGTGTGTGTTTTATTTATATATATTGAAAAGATAATTAGCTTCGATTCATCTGTTCAATACGTGTGAATTTGGGGTGTTAAGTATTGTTGGCTAAAGCTAAATTTCCACAAATGTGAAAAACATTACGTGTTAGTTTTGCTAAATTTCTTCATGTAATAATTCCAAATTAGACAAACTTGTTATTGGAACCCCCATTGTGGGCTGGACATTGATGTCTGTGTTCTACCTAGTTCATTGTACTTTTTTCTTCACGTGGAGTTATGGTCTTTCTTATCAATAATGCTAAAATTAATAAAGTGATTTGATAAAGAACCAATGATGTTTTAAAATGGAATCCCCCTTTAGGTACAATTGTCTTTTGCTGCCACTAAAAACAGAAAACAATTGTCCTTTTGCTTTCAGAATGTTGTGTGTCATATAAATTAATCCAACCACTTGTATTGCTTTATCGTACCACATAGGCTAAAGTTGACACGAGGATCCATTTAGATAGATATCTGAGAAGGTATTTCAAAAGTTGAGTTAGAAATATGTGTTTAGAAAAAAAAAAAAATTTGAAAAAGTTATATGATATGAAAAATAGTACAAAAAGTTAAAATGTGTTTAGAAAAAATATGCAAAAGAGATCTTGTCTTATTCGCCTCGTCGATACGAGTATTTAGACATAAAAATCATCTCATTTCGATTTAAAATGAGAAAGTTATAGATTTTTAAAGTTTAAATATTTTAAAAATAGAAAAGATAAAAAGTTTGATAAAGAGTAGAGATTTTAAAATTCAGATAGTAAAATATCATATGGCACTAGTGCCCCAAACATGCCCTAAATATCTATAAATGACACCGTAAGTCTTACACGCCTATTCTTGGCATTATTCGAACAGACGTGTGGGTGACTTTATTAACTTGGTATGATCATTACTCACCTTTTTAGTTTTTTGCTTTTAATTCTCTACATATGAGAGAAGCGAAGAGTGGAAAAGAGAAACTTTCTCATTGAGATTTTCTCTTTGAGAAAAAGAGGTAAAAGTTCTTTCTCTTTGATATATATCATCTACTTATAATACAAGTATTAAATACTTAGCCTTCGTTTGGTTCGTTACTTGGAGATGAAATTTTTTAAGTTGGAGTTGGTTAACTTTTTAAAAACTAGTTATAATGTTTTTTGATTTTTCAGAAAAAAGACAAAAAATAAGATGAAAAATCTGAGTTTCAATGGGAACATCAAACGAATGCTTAATTGAGTAATCTTTAATTTTATTTTATTTAAAATAATTTAAATAAAACAAAATGGCCAATTGTTCAACAAGCCCAGCTTGCTGCCTACGGGCTAGCCAAAACTAGCTCTAGCCTGGCCAATGCCTGGCCATGGCTGTAAGAATAAGGGGTAATTTATGCAGTAGAATTTTTAAAAAAATTTCTTAATATCGTACTAACTCATGTTGCCATATACAATAAATTATTCTACAATTTACATACCTTGAGAGAAAACAACAGGAATGCTGGAGGATGTGATCAAAGAGAGCTTCAACAAACTAGCCTTCTTTACTATTCTCCAATTCCCAGACGGTAAAGTGTGTGGCCACTCCGTCTTTCGATCGGTATTCGTGCATGACTTTCTCCTTCCAACCACCTAGAACTCTTTCAGCTTATTATTACTATGATGTGAGTAAGCTCGCTCACCTTAGAGTCTGTGGTCTAAATAAAATAGGAACCCCTAAGGTCTTATTTATTGTGAATAGACTAGGTGGAATTTGAATTCGAATAGGACACTTGAAAAAGATTTTTCTCTCTCCTCCTTCCCTATTTTGCATTTTTTCTCTTGCACGGGAGACAGAAAAAATGCCCACAACAGGTCTAAGAGATTCAAAATTTGATTCAATTTTTATCTCCAATTATCTTATGATTTTATCTCCATGGATAATGTTCCATAATTGCAATTTAAATTCAAAATAAAATCATGGTAACATTATTTGAATTAAATAATTATGTGTCCAACTAAACTTTCTAAGCTAGGGCGTATGATTTAGCTTGATGATGATTTTATTATGATAAATTTAATACTTGTTGATTAAATCCCATTCCGAATTGTTTGTGTTTCTCTATGTTTTTTTTTTTCCTTATTTTATTTACCATTAAATTAGAGTTTTTAGATGTGTGAAATTGGACTCGGGAGAGTTAATTTCATATGTTGGGAATTGAGAACTACAACCCACAGTAATATTAAGTTTGGGAGGCTAATATGACTTGGGTAATCACTAGAGTAGGGTTGTATAATGAGTGTTTAATTGGTTGAGTTAATAGGGATATTAATTTAATTAAATTTTGCATATTAGTTTACTCGGCACTCGAAAAAGGGAGTGAAATTAAAATTTGTCGTCTACGATTAACGATTTGAATGAATTCGATTAACAAGCCTTGAATTTGATAAGCAAAGTTGAGTTAAGTGAAATCAAAACTCCCTAGCCTTACACACCATCGAGTTTCCTTCAATCCGTATTTTTGATTGCTTTATTTCGCTTAATCTTAGTTTAATTAATTGCTTAATTTAGTTGCTTGTTTCAATTCCCTTTAATTTTGATAGCTTAGATAAAATTGAGTCATTTTAATTGTGATACTTAGTTAGTTTTCTTAATTTCAATCTCTGTGGGATGATACTCGACATTTTGTCACTATATTACTTGTGGCGATTCGTTCACTTGCGAGCACACATAAAGATAAACACGCAATAAGTTTTTGGCACCCTTGAAGGGATTGAAAATTTTATTAATTCTAACTAATATTACAACCAAGTGATTCAGTTTTAATTTAAGCATTTCTTTTATTTTAATTGTTTTAAGCTTGTTAAATTTGTGTTTGTGACAGTTCATGCGAAGAGCTCAAAATCCCAATCTAGTACCACTTGATCCGGAAATCGAAAGCACTCTTTGGAAGATAAGGAAGTGAAAGAAGAATAACAAGGCTCAAGTTATGGATGATCGGGAGAACAATAATAATCAACAACGGGCTTTGAGGGACTATTTCAAGCCCGTCGTGAATGATAACTATTCGGGAATTCAAAAGCAAGCTATCAATGCTAACAACTTCAAGTTGAAGCCGGCTCTTATCAACATGGTACAACAAAATCAATATAGGGGATTATCACATGAGGACCCGAATGTTCATTTGGGGACTTTCTTGGAGATTTGTGATACCGTGAAAATGAATGGTGTTTCGGAGGATGCCATTTGCTTGTGCTTGTTCCCGTTCTCTCTTAGGGATCGAGTGAGGGGTTGGTTACAATCGGTGCTATCCGGAAGTATCACCACTTGGGAAGACTTGGCTCAACGGTTCCTTATCAAGTTCTTTCCACCATCGAAGACGTCTCAATTGCATGGAGAAATTGCTCAATTTCAGCAATTGTATTTCGAGCCTCTTTATGAAGCATGGGAGCGGTTCAAGGACCTCATTTACAGGTGTCCACAATATGGGTGTCAAGATTGGTTTCAACTCCAATTATTCTACAATGGGTTGAATAGCTAAACAAGAACCATTGTTGATGCGGTGGCTAGTGATACTTTGTTGTCAAAAACTGTAGAGAAAGCTCAACAAATGTTGGAGGAGATGGCATCCAACAACTCTCAATGGCCTAATGAGAGGTCCTCAACAAAGAAAGCTGCCGGAATGTACGAAGTAGACCTGTTGGTTTCTCTTGCGGCATAAGTTTCGGTCTTGTCTTGTCAAATTTCGGCATTGACTACTAGAGAACCTTCATCAAGTCAAGAATCATCGATGGTTGCTAATACTTCTTATGTTGGTGATGGAATTGATCAAGATCAAGTTAACTTTGTGAACAATCGGAACTATAATTATCGCCCCAATAATTTGCCTACTCACTACCATCCTGGACTTCGCAACCATGAGAACTTCTCTTATGGATTTGAGAATTTTGATGTCTAGCTAAACTTTCTAAGCTAGGGGTTATGATGTAGCCTGATGATGACTTTATTATGATAAATTTAATACTTGTTGATTGAATCCCACTCCGAATTGTTTGTGTTTCTCTATGTTTTTTTTTGCTAATTTTATTTACCATTAAATTAGAGTTTTTAGATGTGTGAAATTGGGCTCGGGAGAGTTAATTTCATATGTTGGGAATTGGGAAACACAACCCATAGTAATATTAAGTCTGGGAGGCTAATATGACTTGGGTAATCACTAGAGTAGGGTTGTGTAATGAATGTTTAATTGGTTGAGTTAATAGGGATATTAATTTGATTAAAATTTGCATATTATTTTACTCGGCACTCGAGAGAGGGAGTGAAATTAAAATTTGTCATCTACGATTAATGATTTGAATGAATTCAATTAACAAACCTTGAATTGGATAAGCAAAGTTAAGTTAAGTGAAATCAAAACCCCCTAGCCTTACATACCATCGAGTTTCCTTCAATCCATATTTTCGATTGCTTTATTTTGCTTAATCTTAGTTTAATTAATTGCTTAATTTAGTTGCTTATTTCAAGTCCCTCTAATTTTGATAGCTTAGATAAAATTGAGTCATTTTAATTGTGGTACTCAGTTAGTTTTCTTAATTTCAATCTCTATGGGACGATACTCGACATTTTGTCACTTTATTACTTGTGGCAATTCGTTCACTTGCGAGCACACATAAAGATAAAAATGCAATAAGTTTTTGGCACCCTTGACGGGGATTGAAAATTTTATTAATTCTAACTAATATTACAACCAAGTGATTCGGTTTTAATTTAAGCATTTCTTTTATTTTAATTGTTTTAAGCTTGTTAATTTATGTTTGTGACAGTTCATGCGAAGAGCTCAAAATCCCAATCTAGTGCCACTTGATCTATAAATCGAAAGGACTCATCGGAAGATAAGGAAGCGAAAGAAGAATAACAAGGCTCAAGTTATGGATGATCGGGAGAATAATAATAATCAACAACGGGCTTTGAGGTACTATTTCAAACCCGTCTTGAATGATAACTATTCGGGAATTCAAAAGCAAGCTATCAATGCTAACAATTTCGAGTTGAAGTCGGCTCTTATCAACATGGTACAATAAAATCAATATGGGGGATTATCATATGAGGACCCGAATGTTCATTTGGGGACTTTCTTAGAGATTTGTGACATCGTGAAAATGAATGGTGTTTCGGAGGATGCCATTTGCTTGTGCTTGTTGCTGTTCTCTCTAAGGGATCGTGCAAGGGATTGGTTACAATCGGTGCAATCCGGAAGTATCACCACTTAGGAAGACTTGGCTCAACGGTTCCTTATCAAGTTCTTTCCACCATCGAAGACGTCTCAATTGCATGGAGAAATTGCTCAATTTCAGCAATTGTATTTCGAGCCTCTTTATGAAGCATGGGAGCGGTTCAAGGACCTCATTTACAGGTGTCCACAATATGGGTGTCAAGATTGGTTTCAACTCCAATTATTCTACAATGGGTTGAATAGCTAAACAAGAACCATTGTTGATGCGGTGGCTAGTGATACTTTGTTGTCAAAAACTGTAGAGAAAGCTCAACAAATGTTGGAGGAGATGGCATCCAACAACTCTCAATGGCCTAATGAGAGGTCCTCAACAAAGAAAGCTGCCGGAATGTACGAAGTAGACCTGTTGGTTTCTCTTGCGGCATAAGTTTCGGTCTTGTCTTGTCAAATTTCGGCATTGACTACTAGAGAACCTTCATCAAGTCAAGAATCATCGATGGTTGCTAATACTTCTTATGTTGGTGATGGAATTGATCAAGATCAAGTTAACTTTGTGAACAATCGGAACTATAATTATCGCCCCAATAATTTGCCTACTCACTACCATCCTGGACTTCGCAACCATGAGAACTTCTCTTATGGATTTGAGAATTTTGATGTCTAGCTAAACTTTCTAAGCTAGGGGTTATGATGTAGCCTGATGATGACTTTATTATGATAAATTTAATACTTGTTGATTGAATCCCACTCCGAATTGTTTGTGTTTCTCTATGTTTTTTTTTGCTAATTTTATTTACCATTAAATTAGAGTTTTTAGATGTGTGAAATTGGGCTCGGGAGAGTTAATTTCATATGTTGGGAATTGGGAAACACAACCCATAGTAATATTAAGTCTGGGAGGCTAATATGACTTGGGTAATCACTAGAGTAGGGTTGTGTAATGAATGTTTAATTGGTTGAGTTAATAGGGATATTAATTTGATTAAAATTTGCATATTATTTTACTCGGCACTCGAGAGAGGGAGTGAAATTAAAATTTGTCATCTACGATTAATGATTTGAATGAATTCAATTAACAAACCTTGAATTGGATAAGCAAAGTTAAGTTAAGTGAAATCAAAACCCCCTAGCCTTACATACCATCGAGTTTCCTTCAATCCATATTTTCGATTGCTTTATTTTGCTTAATCTTAGTTTAATTAATTGCTTAATTTAGTTGCTTATTTCAAGTCCCTCTAATTTTGATAGCTTAGATAAAATTGAGTCATTTTAATTGTGGTACTCAGTTAGTTTTCTTAATTTCAATCTCTATGGGACGATACTCGACATTTTGTCACTTTATTACTTGTGGCAATTCGTTCACTTGCGAGCACACATAAAGATAAAAATGCAATAAGTTTTTGGCACCCTTGACGGGGATTGAAAATTTTATTAATTCTAACTAATATTACAACCAAGTGATTCGGTTTTAATTTAAGCATTTCTTTTATTTTAATTGTTTTAAGCTTGTTAATTTATGTTTGTGACAGTTCATGCGAAGAGCTCAAAATCCCAATCTAGTGCCACTTGATCTATAAATCGAAAGGACTCATCGGAAGATAAGGAAGCGAAAGAAGAATAACAAGGCTCAAGTTATGGATGATCGGGAGAATAATAATAATCAACAACGGGCTTTGAGGTACTATTTCAAACCCGTCTTGAATGATAACTATTCGGGAATTCAAAAGCAAGCTATCAATGCTAACAATTTCGAGTTGAAGTCGGCTCTTATCAACATGGTACAATAAAATCAATATGGGGGATTATCATATGAGGACCCGAATGTTCATTTGGGGACTTTCTTAGAGATTTGTGACATCGTGAAAATGAATGGTGTTTCGGAGGATGCCATTTGCTTGTGCTTGTTGCTGTTCTCTCTAAGGGATCGTGCAAGGGATTGGTTACAATCGGTGCAATCCGGAAGTATCACCACTTAGGAAGACTTGGCTCAACGGTTCCTTATCAAGTTCTTTCCACCATCGAAAACGTCTCAATTGCATGGAGAAATTGCTCAATTTTAACAATTGGATTTCGAGCCTCTTTATGAAGCATGGGAGCGGTTCAAGGACCTCATTTGGAGGTGTCCACAATATGGGTGTCAAGATTGGTTTCAAATCCAATTATTCTACAATGGGTTGAATAGCTAAACAAGAACCATTGTTGATGCGGTGGCTAATGGTACTTTGTTGTCAAAAACTGCAAAGGAAGCTTAACAAATGTTGGAGGAGATGGCATCCAACAACTCTCAATGGCCTAATGAGAGGTCCTCAACAAAGAAAGTTGCCGGAATGTACGAAGTAGACCTGTTGGTTTCTCTTGCAGTATAAGTTTCGGTCTTATCTAGTCAAATTTCGGCATTGACTACTAGAGAAGCTTCATCAAGTCAAGAATCAGCGATGGTTGCTAATACTTCTTATGTTGGTGATGGAAGATCAAGAGCAAGTTAACTTTGTGAAAAACCGGAACTATAATTACCGCCCCAATAATTTGCCTACTCACTACCATCCGGGACTTCGAAACCATGAGAACTTCTCTTATGGTAACCCTAGAAATGCTCTAGAACCGCCACAGGATTTCAATAACCAATTGTCGAGAAGAAGCCATCACTAAAAGACCTCTTGAGTACTTTTATTGTTGAGATTAGAGGAAGATTTAACAAAGATGAGGTGAGTCTTGATAATATAGAGACACATTGTAGTAACATGGGGGCAACTATGAAGTTTCTTGAAGTTCAAATCAGTCAACTTGCACACTCTATAAAAGGCCAATCATCCGGCAAGTTTCCAAGTGACACAGAGACTGATCCTAAAGATCAGTGCAAGGCTATCACTTGAGGAGCAGAAAAGTAATCGAAGCTCCCAAACCTCGGGAAGCTCAAACTAAATAAGATGAAGTCGTAGAAGAGCAACAAAAAGAGATTAAGAAGCCCAATTCTATCTCTTTTTCGGAGAATCCCCCAATCATTGCTCCTCCATTACCATTCCCTCAACAGCTCCAAAAGAAGAAGTTGGATACCCAATTCTCCAAGTTTCTTGAGATTTTCAAGAAAATTCACATCAATATCCCTTTTGCGAATGCATTGGAGCAAATGTCGAACTATACAAAATTCATGAAGGATATTATGTCGAGGAAGCGGAAGTTGGAAGACTATGAGATGGTAAAGCTCAAGGAGGAATGTAGTGCAATTCTTCAAAGGAAGTTACCCCAAAAATTGAAGGATCCCGGAAGCTTTACTATTCCATGCACTATTGGTAGCTTTATGTTCGAGAAGGCCTTGTGTGATCTTGGTGCAAGCATCAATCTTATGCCACTCTCCGTTTTCTGAAAATTGGGACTTGGTGAAGTCAAGCCAACTACCATTTCCTTACAAATGGCAGATCGTTCTCTCACCTATCCTAGGGGAGTCATTGAAGATGTGTTAGTCAAAGTTGATAAGTTCATCTTTCTGGTGGATTTTGTCGTTCTCAACCATAGAGGAAGACCGGGAAATCCCAACAATTCTTGGTCAAAATTTTCTTGCTATCGGGAGAGCTTTGATTGATGTGCATAGTGGGAAATTGACGCTCCGGATTAATGATGAAGAGGTCAAGTTCAACATCTACCATACATTGAAGTTTCTAGAGGAAAGGTCTACTTGCAACCGGATAGAAGTGATAGATTCTTATGTGAAGGAGTTCATTCATGATATTATGCATAATGACCCTTTGGAGCATTGCCTATTGAATTCTTCATCAGCGATGGATTTCAGTAAGGAGTACTATGCCAAAGATGAGGTGTTGTAGACTATCTTCTAGCTCTTGAAGCGTTACCTATTGAGGATCCTACGGCCCAAGTAGATAATCTTGATTCAGTGATTAGTCTTAAAGCTTCTAAAGATTCTTTGAATGTTTCTAGTTCATCTCACGATGGGTTGGTCTTAAAGCAATTGCCCGAGCATCTCCAATATGCCTTCTTGGGAGAGAATTCCACTAATCTTGTGACTATTTTGACATCATTGAGCCCGGAAGAAGAAGAGAAGTTGCTACTTGTCTTGAAGAATCACAAGTCCGCCTTTGGTTAGTCGATCTCTGACATCAAAGGCATAAGCCCCACAATTTGGATGCACAAGATCTTGTCTTACAAGCCATCAATTGAACATCAAAGTAGATTGAATCCGGCTATGAAAGAAGTAGTGCGAGCCGATGTTTTGAAGCTACTCAATGTCGGAATCATTTATGCCATCTCTGATAGTTCATGGGTGAGCCTGGTGCAAGTCGTCCCTAAAAAGGGAGGAATGACAGTGGTAAAAAATGAGAACAACGAGCTTATCCCTACTAGAACAGTGACGGGGTGACGTGTGTGCGTCGATTATAGGAAGCTCAACAAAGCCACAAGGAAGGATCATTTTCCTCTTCCTTTTATCGATCTAATGCTAGACTGATTGACGGGCTATAATTACTATTGCTTTCTTGATGGGTATTCGGGCTATAATCAAATTGCTATATCCCCCGAAGACCAAGAGAAGACAACCTTCACATGCTCCTATGGTACTTTTGCTTTTTGTCGCATGCCATTCGGTTTATGCAATGCCACGATAACCTTCCAAAGATGGATGATGGCTATTTTCTCTGACATGGTGGAGGAGAAAATGGAGGTCTTTATGGATGATTTTTCAGTATTTGGCTCATCATTTGATTATTGCCTTCATAATCTATCTCTTATGTTGCAATATTGTGAAAAGAAGAATCTCGTTCTTAATTGGGAGAAATGTCATTTTATGGTTAAGGAAGGAATTGTCTTAGGTCATTGAGTATCTTCTAAGGGAATTGAGGTCGACCGGGCTAAAATCTCGACAATTGAGAAACTTCCACCACCGACGAATGTAAAAGGGATTCGAAGTTTTCTGGGCCAGGCCGGGTTCTACCGGAGATTTGTTAAGGATTTTTCAAAGTTGTCAAACCGCTATGCAATCTTGTTGAGAAAGACTCCCCATTCAACTTTGATGAGTTATGCTTGATGGCTTTCAATTTGATTAAGGAGAAGTTGACTACGGCGCCTATCATGGTTGTACCCAATTGAAATGTACCATTTGAGATCATGTGTGATGCTAGCGATTATGCCGTTGGAGCAGTTCTAGGTCAACGGCAAGACAAGGTTTTCCGAGCTATTTATTATGCGAGCTGAACTTTCAATGATGCACAATTAAACTATACCACCACTGAAAAAGAGATGTTGGCGCCAGTATTTGCTTGTGACAAGTTTCGTTCATATATTATTGTGTCCAAAATGATCGTCTAAATGGACCATGCGGCAATTCGTTACTTATTTACTAAGAATGATGCCAAACCTCATCTAATCCGGTGGATTCTTTTGCTTTAAGAGTTTGATTTTGAGATTTTGGATAAGAAAGGGAGTGAAAATGTTATGGCGGATCATCTATCAAGACTTGAGCAAATAGAAGCGGGTGAAAGAACTTGCATTCAAGAGGTATTTCCGGTTGAACAACTTCTTGAGGTTGAGGCGAAGCTTCCTTGGTATGCTGATTTTTTCAATTATCTTGCTTGTAAAGTTCTACCTCCGGACTTATCATACTATCAAAAGAAGAAATTTCTCCTTGATGTGAGAAGCTATCTTTGGGATGATCCAATTTTGTTCAAGAAATGCTTCGATCAAGTTATCTGGAGATGCATTCCCAAAGAAGAAGTTATAACATTCTCCACCATTACCACTCTTCTCTACATTTCGGAGCTACTCAAACTGCTGCAAAGGTACTTCAATCCAGTTTTTATTGGACCATACTCTTCCGAGATAGCCATTCTTTTGTTAAGACTTGTGATTGATGCCAATGAGTGGGAAACATCTCAAGGCATCATGAGTTGCCTTTGACTAATATTTTGGAGGTGGAAATTTTTGATGTTTGGGAAATCAACTTCATGTGACCTTTTCCTCCCTTTTTGGCCAAACATATATTCTTTTAGCGGTGGACTACATCTCTAAGTGGGTGGAAGCCGTGGCTACTCCAACTAATGATGCTCGGGTAGTGTTCAAATTCTTGCACAAAAACATCTTCACTAGGTTTCTTACTCCTCGAGCAATACTTAGTGATGAGGGGACTCATTTTTGCAACAAGGTGTTCAATGCTCTTCTCACCAAGTATGGAGTCCGGCACAAGGTAGCCCTTGCATACCATCCTGAAACAAATGGACAAGCTGAAGTCTCAAATCAGGAAGTCAATCAAATTCTTGAGAAGATGGTACACACTAACTAGAAGGATTGGTCGGTGAAATTAGATGATGCCTTGTGGGCCTATCGAACGACTTTCAAAATGCCAATTGGAATGTCACCATACCAGTTAGTGTTTGGCAAAGCTTGTCATCTTCTGATAGAGTTGGAGCATTGAGCTTTTTGGGCTATTAAGAAGCTCAATTTTGACCTCAAGACATTCAGGGAGCAGCATTTGCTTCAACTTAATGAGTTGGAAAAGTTCCGAAATGAAGCCTATGAAAGTGCAAGACTTTACAAGGAGCATACAAAAAGGTGGCACAAGAAGCAAATTTTGAGGCGATAGTTTTTTTCCAACCAACAAGTTTTGCTCTTTAACTCCTGCTTGAAGCTCTTTCCGGGAAAGTTGAAGTCGAGATGGTTGGAACCCTTTAAGATCAAACAAGTGTTTCCTTTTGGCGCCGTTGAGCACTTGGGAGATGATAGGCGCACCTTCCGTGTCAATGGTAACAAAGATTGAAGCACTATTTTGGAGGCGAGGAGTGGAAACTCACTTGCAAACCCAAATTGAAGAGAATCAAAGCCAAGTTTAGCTAGAGACATTAAATCAAGCGCTTCTTGGGAGGCACCCCAAACTCTATCACCTTAATATCTTTTGAACTTTTCTTTTAGTTTGTTTTTAGTTATATATATTTGTGTTTGTTATTTGAGTGATTCCTTTATATATATATATATATATATTTATATTTATTTATTTATTTTTGTTTTTTTAGGTGCTGATAGGCAATTGGAATCATGGAAAGTATTTGGAAGCGTTTCGAGAAGTTTGGGAGAAATTGGAGAAGTTTGAAGGCAATTTTGTGGTTCATCTTGGTGTTCAAGCAAGGAGAAGGCCTGATGTAGCACACCAAATTTGCGCTGCAGTGCACCACTGGGCGTCAAGCAGACCCGATAGGCCATATTTTGTGAGCTGCAGTGCAACCTTATCCCGCTGCAGTGGAGAAAAGTGAAAAACAATGGCACTGCAGTGGGCCCTTTAGGCACTGCAGCGTGTGCCACAGACCCGAGAGGTCTGTTTCTGCAGGCTGTAGCACCACTGAAGCCCGCTGCAGGGGGACCAGTGGAAAAAAAAAAAAAGAGGTGCGCTGCAGCGGGAAAAACTTCCGCTGCAGTGCGCATGTGCTGGGCAGAGTATAATCTACCAATTTTTGCCCCAAATCTCTCTCTCTCTCCTCTCTAAACCAAAATTCTACACCCCAAAATTCTCATTTTTGCCCCAAATCTCATTCCTTCTCTTCTCAAACTGAAAGTCTCCCCCCAAAGTCTCTCAATCTTGCCCTTTAATCTCTAGTCTCCCAAATATCTTCATCCCTATTTTTCACTACCCCTCATCTTCTTTATCCCTTTCTCTCTCTTACTTAACCTCCATACCCATTTTTTTTTTCTACTTCAAAAGAGACTTCACTCTTCAAGGAGCACGAAATTGGGAGTTTCTCGTTCTCGATCAACATTAAGGTAACCAATTTGTGCCTCCCTTTCATGATTTGTGGTAGTATTGGTATTGTGGAAGATGTGGGTTATTTAGGAGCTTGATAGGTTGGTTTGGTTAATGTAAAAGTGGAAGATTTTTTATTGTTTTGGGTATTTTACTATGGGTTATTAGTTTGATTTTGTGGAGATGATTAGAATTTGTGGTTTCGTTATTTGAGGCTTGATTATTGTTGTTTTGATCGTTTACCGAGGTGTTTGAGGTTTAGACGTGGTTTGGTAGTTTGGTTGTATTGTGGGTAACTTATGTGTTCTGATTGTGGTATTTCTTGTTGAGTGTTTGAATTATTTGGTGATTGGCGTTTGAAAAAAAAAACGTTAAAAAAAATGCCGATGAAATCCACTGCCAAAAGACAAAGGGGTGAGAGTTCCAAAACTAAAGATGCCGGGCCTAGTTTGAATGTCTTTGTTTCAGTGACCGCGGAGGAGCAATACATTAATTACAATAAAAATAGAGCTTGCATCCGAGAAAGGGGTTTTGATCTCTCAAATAACCCAGCCTTCGCTCTTATTCAAGAAACCATCCAAACCTGTGGATAGGCGACGTATTGTCCCCCCCCGGTAAGGACGGATCTATGACGCTCATGAGGGAATTCTATGCAAATGCCAGGGAGCAACGAAACCACAAAACTAAAGTTCGTGGCATAGTAGTAAGGTTTGATGAAGAAACCATCAACTGGCATCTTAGCCTTGTGGTGCCAGAAGAAGACGACCTTGCCAATTATACTAAAAGGGCCGACATGCAGCAGGTCATGGACTCCATTTGTTTCAAACAAACTCAATGGAATGTTTCCAATGGTGCTCAAACGTTGTTTGATTCCAAATATCTAGAGAAGACTATGAAGGTGTAGTTCAACTTCATCAATATAAGATTGTACCCAATAACGCATGTATTTGAATGTTCAAAAGAGAGAGCTTTAGCTCTTTTTGCCATTGTAATGGGAATGAGAATGAATGTCGGGGAATTATCAACGCCGCTATTCTCCATGCTGCCAACATCTACAATGTTGCATTGCCAATTCCATCATTACTCACTGCATTTTTCGAGAAGGCAGGAATCAACACGACGGACAATGCCATTTGCCGACCCATCCGGGCCCTTGATCCTAACGGCATAGTTCGCATTTGGAATAACCAGCCGGAAGATGGAGAGGACGAAGCGGGACCTTTAAGAGCGTCGGCTAGGCGAAAAAGTAAAGCTTCAATCTCGGACCTTCATGAAATGTATCAATCTCATGACGAGCGAGTTGATGATATTCAAGCTCAACTTACTTATAATCGTCAATGGTATCTCAGGCATGCGAAATATCAAGCCTCCTGTTTCAACACCATAGAGAAAATGTTCCAACATTTCAGCTTCAGTTTAGGCCACGATGTGACTGGATTCCCTTAGATGCTGACACGCCCCGACCTACGCAGGGTCATGTCTTCGTACTTACTTAACTTAATTCTTAATTTAAATATTTTAAACTTACAGAAAATTCTAGAGTAAATTTTTTTTTTCTTTCTCTTTTAAACTTATACTTGAACTTGACTTAATTTCATACTTATACTCATACTTATACTTATTTAATTTATAGGTACTTATTCGAGTACCGAGCTTTCAAACCTTAATTGAAAGCTATCATATTCAAATCGTGGACCAAACCCGACCTAGTGCGGATTGGTACAACACGAGGCAACTTGTTGCCATAATACTTGAAAACTTTTCCTTATTCATACCACCCCTTTATTATAACATAACAAAAACACATTTTACAAACATACTTTACAAAACATAATTTTCCAAAACCCGTGGCGATGTCCATCCCACATTTCACAGTTGTAGTGCCAGCCCTCCACAGTCTTGTATCAAGTATTGCCGGTAGGTTACTTACCTACAGCATGAACATAAGTAATGAGCTTATGCCCAGTATACACAATATTCAATCCGCAAAACATTTTAATAAAAGAATGCATGAATCAATTATGCTTTCTTATGAATTAGTTATACTTTCTTAAATTGATTAGGTTTCTGTTCCCTTACATGTCATGCGTGCACGTACCGTGGTATATAGCCATGGACTAGTTGGAGGCGGCCAGTCCAATCCATCTCAAACCATAGACTAAACCATTTAAACCCGCCCTTGTGGCAAGTCGGTACGACACAATAACATTAGCTTGTCTTATCTTATTTTTACCTTGTGATTTAATATTCGTGAACATACTTCGTGATGTCATGATAACAAAACATAATATACCATAACATAAAATATCAGAACATCATAACATAAATCATCGTAATATCATAACATCATAACATATATCATCGTAATATCATAACCTAAAACATCATAACATCATAACATCATAACATAAAATATCATAACCTAAATAAATCATGTAAATCAATACATGATTTCTTGAAAATATGCCATGCAACAAAAACGTTTTGTCCATGCTGTAGGCGGAGTTGTACTTACCTCGTATGCTATGTCCTATGCTGTGTTGCTCCAAGTTAGGTTGCAATAACAGGCTACCTCCTGCTATTACAAAGGACATAGGGTAAGGATTCTATAAATCATAACCATAAAATGTTGGTAACCTAACAAACATCCATACATAACCTTAGTTATATGTCTCCCATATCTTTTTATAATAACTTATTCGGTTGCTAGCCGTAACCTCAGGGCTCATGGCCCAACCTGATATAAATAGTAACTCATTAGGTTACTAATCTTACTAAGGCCTTATCATTTTTAGAGTAACACCCTATTAGATTACTATAGGTAACCATAGGGTAAGGCCCAACCCAAATACTTGGGTATCCTAATCGGTTACTAACGGTTATCTTTTAGTTACTATGTCTTGGAAATACTTTTTAACCTAAGTATTTCTTTATTTCTTTACATGACAATTCTTTGTCAAGTTTTTCTTTGAAAAGCTTATGTAAAACTATACATTGCTTTAAAACTGTATAATTCATAAAACTGTTGCTTTTGAGCAAAACAGCTGAAGACTGTCAATCTTTGAAAACAAGCTTTGAAAACAGTTTATTAATCTCAGTTATTAGTACACATGCAGGAATTTCCTGCTTTGCACTGTTTTTCTAAAAATCTTGTGCAGGAATTTTCTTATTTCCTGCACTGTTTTTATGATAAAATCTTTATCCTAAATTATGTTTAGAATCTGAGAAAACTTTCTTCATAAAAGTTATAGATCTCGAAAAATACTACAACTTTAGTTCTTTACTGAAAACCCAGTTCTGTCCTTAACTTAATCATTTTTGAGGTTGAATCCTGCTGGCCGTGCACACTGGGTCTGGCCTGCCCAGGAATTCTCAGTCTCGGATTTTTGTAAAAATAAAGGTCTTAAAAGCCTTATTTCTAAAAACAGTCTATGTTATTCCCTAGGATTTTCCCTTTTTTACAACTTTGTAGTTTTGACTTTTTCAAGATTCGGCCTCTAAAGGCCTCAAAATCTTGTTTCCAGAAAAACCGTCCAATTACAAACCCTAATTAAACATATCAAAACCCTTGTGCATGAAACTTAACAAAATGAACTCATGCTCATACATATTGAACATACACCTAAATCTTAACTAAAACTTGAATGAAGAACTAGAGGATAAAAAGATTTACCTCAAGTTTCACGGATATAAATTTAGACTAGGGTTTTGAAATTTTCTTCACACGAATCCAACACCAAACCGAAATCCCTCTCTCACTTTTTTTTTCTTTTCTTTTCTTTCTTCTTAAATTCGGCTCTATAGGGGAGAACTAGAGAATGAGCTGCTTATTTAGATTCACTAACAAATAGAATGAATCCAACTTCACCTATTTATAGGTGAACTAACCTATTTCTTAAAATTGTCCAATAGTCCTCAAGAGCAAAATATTTGCTCAAGACCCGTATGTGGTGGCCGGCCAAGCTTGCTTAAAAACTAGGCTAAGCTTACTCCTCAAAGCTAAGGAATGAGGTGTCCTTTCCTTGTGAGGCCAGCCATGTTTTGGGACATGTGGCTTGTCCTAGTTCACCAAGTAAGCCAAGCTAGGAGACTTACTCATGAAAGCTACATAGGTGAGGTGTTTCTTCCTTATGGTGGCCGGCCCTAGGTGATGTGTTGGCAATGTCTTAGCTAACCAAGTAAGCAAGGCTAAGAGCTTACTCACCAAGGCTATGAACATGATGTGTCTTGCCCTTATGATGGCCGGTTCTTAGGGTGATGATTTGACAAACCTTAGCTAGCCAAGTGAGCAAGGCTAGGAGGGTTGCTCACCAAAGCTAGTCCATGAGGTGTTTTCTTCTTGTGATGGCCGGCCCTAGGTGGTGAGGTGTGCAAGCCATTGCTAGCCAAGTAAGCAAGGCTAGGAAGGTGTATTCATCAAGGCTAGTTGGTTGACTCATCAAGGCTAGAAGCATGAGGTGTCTTTTCCTTATGGTGGCCGGCCCTATGTGGTGAATGATGAGTGCTCTAGCTAGCCAAACGAGCAAAGCTAGGAGCTTGCTCATCCAAGCTAGAACATGAGGTGTCCAATACTCATGGTGGCCGGCCCTATGTGGAACCATGTGGAGGATTTTGGTTACTCTAGCTAGCCTAGTAAGCAAGGCTAGGGAGCTTGTTCATCAAGGCTATATACACACATGTCTCTTTCTTGTATTGGCCGGCCATAGGTGGAGAATTTTGGTTGGTCTAGCTAGCCAAGTAAGCAAGGCTAGTATGCTTAGTCACCAACCTAGAAGCATGATATGTCAAGTTCTAGTGAAACTCTAATTTTCACAATTGCATATTGGTCCTTAAGAGCAAACTTTTTGCTCATAAAACCACTAAGGTGGCCGGCCATAGTGCCATGTGGAAGATCACACTTAGCCAAGCAAGGCTAGTGTGCTTAGTCACTAAGTCTAGGAGCATGATGTGTCAATTTCAATGACACTCAAATTTTCATAAATTGCAAGTACATCCTTAAGAGCAAAAATACTTGCTCATAAAACCATGAGGTGGCCGATTCTAGTTGTCCATGTGGAAGAACATGGTTAAGCCAACTTGGTTCACTAAATCCTAACTTATTTTCCTTGGTTGCCAAGGTAACCGAGCTTGTAACCAATCATTGGCCTAGTTGGATTTGGAGGCTTAGTTAGGAAAATCCATAAATTTCATAGTTTACATACTTATTTATCATTACTTACTTTTCTTAAAATTACATTTTAGTCCCTAAAGGATAAAATATTTGCACTTTAGTCCCTGAAGGATAAAATATTTGCACTTTAGTCCCTGAAGGACAAAATATTTGCACTTTGACCCATAAAGGTCGCCGGCTATGGTGGAGCCACTTGGCTTCCAATTCTTGCTTAGTCATCCATTTAAGGATGAGGTGTCACCTCATAGGGTCCCATTTGGCTTTCCTCCTAAATGCAGTCCATTTCAAATACTGTTTTAAACTAATAACAGCATAATTGTACTGGATCACTGTCCAGAATTTATCTGCACTTAACTGGACTGCGTATAGGATTTTCTTAGGACTTGAAACTACTTAGTCCTTATTATTCTAAATAATGTGCTTGATTTTTTTTTCTAAGGTGGTCTTAAACCTTATTTTTGCTTATTTATTCGTAATGACGGTTTATCGCAGTATAATTTTTCATACTGTTAATTACACTGCAATACCATCTCAGTCAAACCTTAGGTTAACCTAGTCAAACATTGACCGGCATAAAATCATAAATTCCTATTATGCCCTTTTCTCAAAAGGCCTCATGCTTAACTAAACAAACTACTATTGAGTTTCATAGTTAATTTTAACAAGAATTCAAATATAAACTGATATTTAACTCAAATCATGAGTTTTATATCGACATATAAGCTTCAGACTTAGATTTTCTTTATATCTATGGAAATCACAAGTTCATCAGAATTTTGGGTTATTACATTCTACCCTTCTTAAAAAAAAATTTTCGTCCTCGAAAATTTAGTGGTTCCAGTTCTAATGCTCTCATTTTAATACTTTAATGGGATCATGTCTCTTATATGGAACCATAATATTACTTTCATATCCTATCATCTCCTCATACTTTCATATTTTCATACTTACATACTTACATACTTTCATACTACATATCATCATATCATCGTACTTTCATACTGCATACTTTCATCATACTTACTACTTACTTTTATCATACTTACTGCATACTTTCATCATACTTACTACTTACTTTCATCATACTTTCACTTTTATACTGTATCATAAGAACTATATGCGTAAAAAGTTTAGCAAGTATTTCATATAACTTGCCACATTTGAGAAACACATCATATCATATCATATAACTTTTCAATACTTGAAAAGTATATCGTATCATATAACTTTTTACACTTAAAAAAAACATACCGTATCATATAGTTTTTCACACTTGAAAAGTATATCGTATCTTACATTTAAAGTACTTATCTTTAACTTTAGTGGAGGGTTCAGCAAATATATGTCATATTTAATATTTTTCTTTAAATTTAGCTGAGATTAAGGACCTTCTAGTATAACGTTAATCTTGTATTATTAGAACCCTTTATTTTTCATAACGGCCCCTTTCTTGGAACTTGTCCCTTTCTTGGAACTCGCTTCCTCAAGGATTTGGCCTATGGCCCCTATCTTGGAACTTGCTTCCTCAAGGATTTGGCCATTTACTTTTCATAACATAACATAAGGTGGTTCTAATGAGATTAAACATCATACATAAAAATAATTTCTTTGAATCTCTTCAAAGTCAATAATTGAAAACATTTTTTTTTTTCAAAACATAATATTGTTCGAGTGATGCAGTAAAAAGTATATTCATATCATATCAACTAGCTACTTGCTAGATGGTAGAAGCTTCTCTCATTGCTTCTCACATTTCCTCCATAGCATAAATGCATAATCATAACTCTAAGGAGGGTCTAAAACTTCTCATCATTACATAATTTCTATTACTTAAAAAGTCATATATAGTCGTCATTAGTTAAACCATTATATGTCGACTCCAAGATTGTTGCTATCAATTCCAACCTCATTAACTTCATCATCAGATTCATAGTCATCATCATAGTCTACTAAATTATCGTTGGTAACATCCAACTCATATCTGCACATTGCCTATTCGCCACCTTAAAGCTAAGGCACCACCAAACTTTTTTCCGTATCTAATATTATTCTTATGGGGTAAAAGTTTCGCAAACGTAAAACTTAACTTCCATGGTGTTGATCCAATTCCTTATAATGAAAAGTTCCTGGTTATCACCATACCAAGGTGAAGTAATAGGCATATCTATGATCGAAGCCTATTCATTTCTTATCATATCCTATCATGAAAACATCATAACTTATCGTATCATACTAGAGATTCATCATATCACATCTTAACTTATCCAAGGTATCCACCATGCTTCCGCTGCGCTACTTTGATCCACCGTACAGTCACTCCTTGGGTCTTATTGAAGATGCGTGGCTCCTCCTTCATTCCTCGAAATGCCAACGAAGCCTCACAGTCCTCTTCAATCACACCCGGGTTTGACACCAGGTTCATGTCTTATCATTATAATACAATAACCTCACATAATTACTATACATAAAACAGAGTAAGAAGATAAACTTACAAAACTGTGGCGCTGGTGGCAGAACTGTGAAACTGGATGGCAGGAAACTTGCTCTGATACCATCTCTGACACGCCCCGACCTACGCAGGGTCGTGTCTTCGTACTTACTTAACTTAATTATTAATTTAAATATTTTAAACTTACAGAAAATTCTAGAGTAAATTTTTTTTTCTTTCTCTTTTAAACTTATACTTGAATTTGACTTAATCTCATACTTATACTCATACTTATAGTTATTTAATTTATAGGTACTTATTCGAGTACCGAGCTTTCAAACCTTAATTGAAAGCTATCATATTCAAATCGTGGACCAAACCCGACCTAGTGCGGATTGGTACAACACGAGGTAACTTGTTGCCATCATACTTGAAAACTTTTCCTTATTCATACCATCCCTTTATTATAACATAACATAAACACATTTTACAAACATACTTTACAAAACATAATTTTCGAAAACCCGTGGTGATGTCCATCCCACATTTCACAGTTGTAGTGCCAGCCCTCCACAGTCTTGCATCAAGTATTGTCGGTAGGTTACTTACCTATAGCATGAACATAAGTAATGAGCTTATGCCCAGTAAGCACAATATTCAATCCGCAAAACATTTTAATAAAAGAATGCATGAATCAATTATGCTTTCTTATGAATTAGTTATACTTTCTTAAATTGATTAGGTTTATGTTCCCTTACATGTCATGCGTGCACGTACCGTGGTATATAGCCATGGACTAGTTGGAGGCGGCCAGTCCAATCCATCTCAAACTATAGACTAAACCATTTAAACCCGCCCTTGTGACAAGTCGGTATGACACAATAACATTAGCTTGTCTTATCTTATTTTTACCATGTGATTTAATATTCGTGAACATACTTCGTGATGTCATGATAACAAAACATAATATACCATAACATAAAATATCAGAACATCATAACATAAATCATTGTAATATCATAACATCATAACATATATCATCGTAATATCATAACCTAAAACATCATAACATCAGAACATCATAACATAAAATATCATAACCTAAGTAAATCATGTAAATCAATACATGATTTCTTGAAAATATGCCATGCAACAAAAACGTTTTGTCCATACTGTAGGCGGAGTTGTACTTACCTCGTATGCTATGTCCTATGCTGTGTTGCTCCAAGTTAGGTTGCAACAACAGGCTACCTCCTGCTATTACAAAGGACATAGGGTAAGGATTCTATAAATCATAACCATAAAATGTTGGTAACTTAACCAACATCCATACATAACCTTAGTTATATGTCTCCCATATCTTTTTTTGATAACTTATTCGGTTGCTAGCCGTAACCTCAGGGCTCATGGCCCAACCTGATATAAACAGTAACTCATTAGGTTACTAATCTTACTAAGGCCTTATCATTTTTAGAGTAACACCCTATTAGATTACTATAGGTAACCATAGGGTAAGGCCCAACCCAAATACTTGGGTATCCTAACCGGTTACTAACGGTTATCTTTTAGTTACTATGTCTTGGAAATACTTTTTAACCTAAGTATTTCTTTATTTCTTTACTTGACAATTCTTTGTCAAGTTTTTCTTTGAAAAGCTTATGTAAAACTATACATTGCTTTAAAACCGTATAATTCATAAAACTGTTGCTTTTGAGCAAAACAGTTGAAAACTGTCAATCTTTGAAAACAAGCTTTGAAAATAGTTTATTAATCTCAGTTATTAGTGCACATGCAGGAATTTCCTGCTTTGCACTGTTTTTCTAAAAATCTTGTGCAGGAATTTTCTTATTTCCTGCACTGTTTTTATGATAAAATCTTTATCTTAAATTATGCTTAGAATCTGAGAAAACTTTCTTCATAAAAGTTGTAGATCTCAAAAAATACTACAACTTTGGTTCTTTACTGAAAGCCCAGTTCTATACTTAACTTAATCATTTTTGAGGTTGAATCCTGCTGGCCGTGCACACTGGGTCTGGCCTGCCCAGGAATTCTCAGTCTCGGATTTTTGTAAAAATAAAGGTCTTAAAAGCCTTATTTCTAAAAACTGTCTACGTTAATTCCTAGGATTTTCCCTTTTCTACAACTTTGTAGTTTTGACTTTTTCAAGATTCGGCCTCTAAAGACCTCAAAATCTTGTTTCCAGAAAAACCGTCCAATTACAAACCCTAATTAAACATACCAAAACCCTTGTGCATGAAACTTAACAAAAGGAACTCATGCTCATACATATTGAACATACACCTAAATCTTAACTAAAACTTGAATGAAGAACTAGAGGATAAAAATGATTTACCTCAAGTTTTACGGATATAAATTTAGACTAGGGTTTTGAAATTTTCTTCACACGAATCCAACACCAAACCGAAATCCTTCTCTCACTTTTTTTTTCTTTTCTTTTCTTTCTTCTTAAATTCGGCTCTATAGGGGAGAACTAGAGAATGAGCTGCTTATTTAGATTCACTAACAAATAGAATGAATCTAACTTCACCTATTTATAGGTGAACTAACCTATTTCTTAAAATTGTCCAATAGTCCTCAAGAGCAAAATATTTGCTCAAGACCCATATGTGGTGGCAGGCCAAGCTTGCTTAAAAACTAGGCTAAGCTTACTCCTCAAAGCTAGGGAATGAGGTGTCCTGTCCTTGTGAGGCCAGCCATGTTTTGGGACATGTGGCTTGTCCTAGTTCACCAAGTAAGCCAAGCTAGGAGACTTACTCATCAAAGCTACATAGATGAGGTGTTTCTTCCTTATGGTGGCCTGCCCTAGGTGATGTGTTGGCAATGTCTTAGCTAACCAAGTAAGCAAGGCTAAGAGCTTACTCACCAAGGCTATGAACATGATGTGTCTTGCCCTTATGATGGCTGGTTCTTAGGGTGATGATTTGACAAACCGTAGCTAGCCAAGTGAGCAAGGCTAGGAGGGTTGCTCACCAAAGCTAGTCCATGAGGTGTTTTCTTCTTGTGATGGCCGGCCCTAGGTGGTGAGGTGTGCAAGCCATTGCTAGCCAAGTAAGCAAGGCTAGGAAGGTGTATTCATCAAGGCTAGTTGGTTGACTCATTAAGACTAGAAGCATGAGGTGTCTTTTCCTTATGATGGCCGGCCCTATATGGTGAATGATGAGTGCTCTAGCTAGCCAAACGAGCAAAGCTAGGAGCTTGCTCATCCAAGCTAGAACATGAGGTGTCCAATGCTCATGGTGGCCGGCCCTATGTGGAACCATGTGGAGGATTTTGGTTGCTCTAGCTTGCCTAGTAAGCAAGGCTAGGGAGCTTGTTCATCAAGGCTACATACACACATGTCTCTTTTTTGTATTGGCGGGCCATAGGTGGAGAATTTTGGTTGGTCTAGCTAGCCAAGTAAGCAAGGCTAGTATGCTTAGTCACCAACCTAGAAGCATGATATGTCAAGTTCTAGTGAAACTCTAATTTTTACAATTGCATATTGGTCCTTAAGAGCAAACTTTTTGCTCATAAAACCACTAAGGTGGCCGGCCATAGTGCCATGTGGAAGATCACACTTAGCCAAGCAAGGCTAGTGTGCTTAGTCACTAAGTCTAGGAGTATGATGTGTCAATTTCAATGACACTCAAATTTTCATAAATTACAAGTACATCCTTAAGAGCAAAAATACTTGCTCATAAAACCATGAGGTGGCCGATTCTAGTTGTCCATGTGGAAGAACATGGTTAAGCCAACTTGGTTCACTAAATCCAAACTTATTTTCCTTGGTTGCCAAGGTAACCGAGCTTGTAACCAATCATTGGCCTAGTTGGATTTGGAGGCTTAGTTAGGAAAATCCATAAATTTCATAATTTACATACTTATTTATCATTACTTACTTTTCTTAAAATTACACTTTAGTCCCTAAAGGATAAAATATTTACACTTTAGTCCCTGAAGGATAAAATATTTGCACTTTAGTCCCTGAAGGACAAAATATTTGCACTTTGACCCATAAAGGTCGCCGGCTATGGTGGAGCCACTTGGCTTCCAATTCTTGCTTAGACATCCATTTAAGGATGAGGTGTCACCTTATAGGGTCCCATTTGGCTTTCCTCCTAAATGCAGTCCATTTCAAATA
Organism: Ficus hirta; assembly: GCA_038430175.1. Taxonomy (NCBI): domain Eukaryota; kingdom Viridiplantae; phylum Streptophyta; class Magnoliopsida; order Rosales; family Moraceae; genus Ficus; species Ficus hirta. The sequence goes on from CM076592.1 coordinate 15,513,840, forward strand.
CTGTTTTAAACTAATAACAGCATAATTGTACTGGATCACTGTCCAGAATTTATCTGTACTTAACTGGACTGCGTATAGGATTTTCTTAGGACTTGAAACTACTTAGTCCTTATTATTCTAAATAATGTGCTTGATTTTTTTTTTCTAAGGTGGTCTTAAACCTTATTTTTGCTTATTTAATCGTAATGACGGTTTATCGCATTATAATTTTTCATACTGTTAATTACATGCAATACCATATCAGTCAAACCTTAGGTTAACCTAGTCAAACATTGACCGGCATAAAATCATAAATTCCTATTATGCCCTTTTCTCAAAAGGCCTCATACTTAACTAAGCAAACTACTATTGATTTTTGTAGTTAATTTTAACAAGAATTCAAACATAAACTGATATTTAACTCAAATCATGAGTTTTATATCGACATATAAGCTTCAGACTTAGATTTTCTTTATATCTAAGGAAATCACAAGTTCATCAGAATTTTGGGTTATTACAGATGCTGCCCTTCCCCGATCACCTCCGCCACCCTTATCAGCGAGCCTCATAGCCACAAGGGGATAAACAAACTAACATTCAAGAAGACGATGAGTAGGAGGCGAGACATCATGTCTTGCCTCCCAGGTAAGTGTTCTCATTCCTTGAACATTGCGGACAATGTTTTATTTTAAGTTTGGAGGTGAGACACTTAGTTGGTCTGTTTGTTCTTATTGCTCGGTCTTATTGTTGTTTTGGTTTCCATTTGCCCATGATGATTTTTATGGTTATGGTTGTTGTTTTTGTTTGCAATTTTCTTTGTAGTTTGTGTATTAATTGTCTCTTTTTATGTTCTTATTTTTACTTTTATTTTTATTTTATTTTGTTTTTATTTATTTTTATTTTATTTTATTTTGTGAAAAAAAAAATTTGTGCGAGTTTTTGTTGGCAAAAGATGACCATGAATCGATGATAGTGACAACTACGAATTGCTATCTTGAGGTCATTTGTAACGTCTTTCAATTGTGATTTCTGTGTGCTTGACACTCGCACTAGCTAGAGACACTTTTGACTCTTAATCACTTGAGTACCAAAATCTTAGCCACTCACTCTTTCAAATAACTAGAGAACATTTATACAATTAGCTAGGTTCATGGTCTATCAAGAGCTCTAGAACCCAATTTGTTGAAACTCAAGGCAAAATCCTAGGTTAGGTAACATGGAGAAATGATTTAGGCAAAAAAATTTTTGGACCGTTTGAGCCGTTCTAGCCAACCTTTTGGAAATTATCCCTTGTTGTCCCCTTTTTAGCCTTTAAGCCAATTTCTTCTTCACCCACACTAGTATAACCTAACCAACCAAAGAATTCACCAAACACTTAACCCATCACTTTAGGCACGAAATGCATTCCTCATTGTATTCGAGTGTATTTTGGTTAACATGAGCTTGGGATTGGGTTTGGATCATTCTTTGCCGGTTGTTTTGTATCTATTTTCGTTGTTACTTGAATATAAATAAATAAGTTTGAAAAAAAAAATCACATTTTCTTTTAATTGGGGTTTTGTGAAAATGCTATGTGTGAAAATTCATTATATAAATATAATGAATGAATAATCAAAATTTTGTAAATTAAAGGAATGAATTTTATACCATGTCAAAATTGATCTACTAAATTAACTTTAATAATACTAATATCATTTAAAAAAAATTATCATAAAAATAAATTAAAAGCAAAAAAAAAAAAAAAAGCTTTAGGGGGAGTGCTCGTGCAACCCCCCTGCCCAGTTTCACCCACTGGGCAAGGCAGTGGGCTTAAGCCCACTGCCAAAAAAAAAAAAAAAAAAAAAAAAAAAAAAAAAAAATTTGTTAAGGGAAGGGGTGCCGTGCACCCCTCCCCTTGCTCAGTGGGCAGCGGCCCACTGAGCCATGCAGGCAGGCAGTAAGCTGCCTGCCTGCTGCCAGTAAACTGGCACAAAAGGAAAAAAAAAAAAAAAAAAAAATTCTTTTCTTCAGAAAATTGGTTGACCAAGAGGGGGGGTTTTTGAGAATTCAAAATCCAACCCCTAAACAAGCAAAACAAAGATGACAAGACAAAAAAGAAAAGTTGATTACAATATAAGATGATGGACTACTTGAATGACTACTTACTAAAACCACTTAGAAATGCATGAAAAACCACCAAAACAACTTCCCAACTTGTCTTCTTCAGCTCAGCACGTTTTGGGAGAGTTTTAAATCCAAAACTTTCAATTTTTTTAACCCACCATAAGGCTTGGTTATAAAATGGTTTTAGGTAAACCAAAAACCACTTTTTCTCTTTCATAAAAACCATACAAGTAAAGAAAAGTTTCCTCTCTTCCTCTCTTCATTGTGGACGAAATTTTTAGCTAAGGGAAGCCAAAAATATACTTCATATCCTTCCACCCACTCCTAAGATCATTTTTTTTACAAGGAGGAAGAGCAATTCCAAGTGTTTTCCAAGGTAATACCTATACTTTTTCCACTTGTTTTCTAGAAAGGAAAATGATGTTTTAAAAATGTTTTTAATGTGATGTTTTATCTCTATTCTAGCTCCCTACCTCAAGGATCCAAGAGTGGTTCAAAGCCTTCAAGAGGAGCTAAGAATCCACTACTTTTCTAAGAGGTAAATGATTTGTAAACTAGTGGTTTACCAAGTTCTTAATAACTTTCGTTTCAAAATGTGTTCTTACAAATAGGAAAATCTTGGCATGGTAAATGGTTAAAATGTGGTTTTGCTACCTAATGAGATGATATATGTGCTGGCCATGATTTAAGGTGGCTAGAAAACATGATTTGTGTATGGAATATGGTGAAAAGTGTGTTTATGTGATTTTATGGTCATATGACATGAATGAGTATTGATGTATGAGAATAAGAGATTATGGTATGTTGATATGTTATGTCTCTGTTTAATGGAAGCATGAATGATGAGGAAAATATTTTGACATCACAAATAGGCTAGAATAAGAATTAATGACCATAAAATACCAAAAATAACATTTTTAGCATAAATGTTAATAAATTGGAAAATGGTATTTTGAGTGGGATTTTCATAATCTTATAGAAGGACAGATTATTACTCTTGACATAAGCCATAAGAAGAGCTGAAGTTTGATCAGAAATAATATATGTCAAAAATGACGATTTTGCCCTCAAGGGGTAAAATCGTAATTTCACCGTCCTAAAGACTTTATTTGAATTCGAAACTTTGCAGTCTTGACTAGAGACTTAAAATAGACCTTGTGTCAAATTTTGGCGATAAACGGATAAGAAATTACCAAAACAGCATTTTGGGGTCAAAACGTAAATATAGAAAAGTTTATGGTCAAAAGCGTAAATAATAAAAACTTCTTAAAAATGAGTACTGATTCTGTAAGAGCACTTTATAAGGACATTAAGTGTAGAAAATGTGAACCAAAGGGTATTGGGAACTAATTGGGGCTAAATAAGGACTAAAATGCAAAAATAAATAAATAATGGGTCAAATTATAAAATCTGCTTAGACTATAATTAGACAGCATATTTGTCACCCTTAAAACAGTATATTAAGCTAAATAAATATAAGAAATAATATGGTTTATGTTATAGTCAAATGTACGACTTTAAAAGACATAAAAGGGCATAAATGTTAAACTTTTATTTAATTGTGTTTAGAAATGTAATAAGCTACGAAAGCCATTTTTAAGAGCTTAAGGGCATTGTAAACGTTATTCTAAGGCTGGGACAAACTTTGAAAAGCCATTCAATAAGTCTAGATTAAAAATGATATGTCTAATGGTAAAATTGTAATTTTGTCAAACTAAGGGGTAAAATGGTAATTTGATGAGGAGAACGTTTTGGACCATAGGTAGAGGTTTTCTGGACATATAAAACTATAAGAGAGATTACTAAAAGCTAAGGTCAAAAGATTTAACAAGTTTAAGCTTAAATGTGCTTGAATAACCGAAATAGGGGTAAATTGGTAAATTAGTACCTGATGGCTCGGTGACGAGAAATGAACCTGCCACTAGACTTATTGAGATGCTATGTAATTAATGACTAAAACTTGATAAAGACAAGTGTAGTGGGCCTTAATAGATTTAAAACAATAATAAGATTGTAATTGGGTTGTGATAAACCCAATAAACCCACAACCCACAAAGATGACCCAATATGATATTGAAAGACTATGATTATCCATGGTCACCTAATGGACACTAATATAAATAAAATAGAAATTAAGTAAAAGATTGGATAAGAAATTAAATATTAAATAAGTAACTCACCAATGAGTTAATAATTAATTAATTTAATATTTAAAATTAATTAATTATTAATTAAGGAATTAATTTATGATAATTATGTAATTAATAATTAAGGATGTTATCATTAAACAAAAACTTAGAAATAAATTAATAATTAAATTGAAATTAATTATTAATAATGAAATTGAAATTAATTATTATTTAAGAGAAACATATGTCCATGATCGACAATGATTCAAAAACTTTACTCTAACTGTCGGATGCCAAATTAAAATTAGGATACCGAATCGACTTGAAGGTAGATCCGAAAACAATCAACTCGGATACACAGTTACCTGATTTTCTGTAAGTACAAACCTCACTTACAGCATGGAGTAAAATGTTTTTCGTTGTTGATGTTCTACGTTGTCTATGATTTGCCTTGATGAAGTGATGAGCCTATGAGCTATATGTACTGTGTTAATTAAGCATTTAACGTGCATAATTTCTCTTGCACTGATATGATTGATATGCCTCATAGGTACGTATGCAATAATGATAGATGCATAGTGACATGTAAATCTACACATTGTCACAAATAATAAGAATGAGACTAACGAAAGATAGGATTAAGTGCCGTACCAACCTCCAACTAGTGAAAGGATATGATAAGAACGAAAGTTATAAGATATGACCTTGGAGGTTGTTGGAGGGTCGCTCCCCTAACTCCCCATTGGTTGCGCGCATATGGGTACGACATAGGGGCCCTTAAGTAGACAAGATATATAAATAATAAAGCATAATTGAACACACATAGTTCACATACATTTTTGAACATTCATGATATTACATGTGATGATATGATTTTATGAAAATGATTTTGTGAGATATTGTTTGTACTTGCTGAGTGAAAGCTCATTATTGTGTGTTCATGCTGTAGGTAACGCGGGTATGCAGCCCGCTACTTAGATGTTTTATGGACTGACAAAGCTGTGCGGAGGCGATGAGGGACGGGAGTGGGATACCACCACGAATTAAATTTCTGCATTTAGATTTCTTAAATTATTTTGTATCGACTATATTTATAACTATGTTCCAATGTTTTGGTATTACTAAACTAGTATGAGTATTTTACGAGAAAAATACTTTAGACTCTTTCTTTTTAATTTACATGAAATTATAGATTTTTAAAATATTATCTAAATATGAATTTGAATAGGATAATTATTTACTAGATGTTTTCAATTGCCTCAGTTAAAAAATTTTAGTAGTTCTAACTTTTGTAGTATGAATATAATTAAAAAAAAATTCTGTATTTTTTTTAGAACCAAATATAAATAAGTGTTAAGATTAAATTAAATAAAAATTAGTAAGTTAGTTAACGGTTCGAAAAGTCGGGTCGTTACACCACACGTACATATGTCCAATAATTTCCGAAACATTATAAAAATTATAATACATATATATATATATATATACAGGTATTATTTTTTTTTAAGCACACTGTAGAGGCTATGAATTTACGATCAGATTTCAAACTGAGTTAGATCATAAGAAAATTAACATACAGAAATTATTGAAGTCATTGGATATCGTATATGAAAATCACAGAACAATCTTTACCAGAAAATGACACGGATAATCTAAAATAAAAACAATAAAGTTATCAACACCGAAATTTAGAGAGGTTCGCTGGAATATTGTGCAACGTCCTCTGAATCTGGTTTTCTTATATATGAATTTCTTTGTTTAGTTTATGGATATAATCTCACAATATGACAATCAGCAAAAGGGATTTTTCAGAAAGAGGAGGGGTTCCTCAAACGTGAGAAGCCTTCCTCTATTTATAGAAGAGAAATCATTGGTCTGAGTTCTTAGGACAGTAGTGGGCGGTTCTCCACTACCCCGTGCAATTCGGAACACGTACAAGAACGTGAGCCAAAATGCTATGATTGATCGTGGATCTAGCAGTTATGGATATTGATCTTTCACCGTTCAATGTTCATCAAATATGAGCTCTGAATGACGAACCAGTCAATCAAAACGACCAATGATTGAGCATCATTCATCGTTCCTTTTGTTGGGCTAAGGGCCCACTCCATCCACACTTGGTAAATTAACGGGCCTCAAGGGAACTGAGACCAAATGGTCGAGGACGATCATTCGTCGTTCGTCACTCTTCTTACGAGTGGTAATGATGGAGACATGGAGAGCTCAAATGCATGGAAGGTGGCTGACCCAATTCAAGTTCCTGTTGGTCCAATTTCAAGGGGCCGTGCTAAGAAATTCAAGGAAGCATTAAATGGGCTGATTCATGAAATTTGGAATCAAGTCAATTTATGCAAGCCCATTGACCAAGGCCCACGTCAACCTCAAAGGTGCATCAATTTGATCCAGATTTTAGAAGAGTCCACAAATTTGGCATGATCTAGGCTAATGAAGAATTTCGGAAACTTTCCCATTGTTGGCACATGTGGCTGATCTATTTGTGCAAGTTGCCAAAACGAATTTATTGCACTTTCCCTTAAGTTTTGGGCATGTAATTGGCTGATAATCAGCCATTAAAACATTCCTTTTAGTTGGTTTTTATTTTAGGGTAAATTAGGGTTAGTTATTACATTTGAATTTGCCAACTTTCCCTTTTCTAGTTTTAGGCAATTTCCCTCTGATTTTTGGACGAATTTCGTTAGGATTTTGTGATTGTAATTTGGCCTATAAATAGGCATTTTCATGTGTAATGGGGAGATTCTTTTTGGATGAAAATTTTTATTTCAGAAAGGTGAATTCTTTCTTTGGTTCATTGACGAACTATCCGAACTTTCGGAATTTTTCTGTGGCGTTCAAAACCGACTTATCAATCAAGCCTTCCATCCTTGATTGTGGCGTTTTCGATATACCAAGGTTCTTGCATCGATATAAGCAACGGGTCGCGGTGATTTCCATCCAAATCTGAAGTAGAAACGGTCTTGGTGCTTTCTTTATTGATAACAAGTTTCGTCAGTATATTGGCGAGGTTCATATCAGGTAATCATTCGTTGGACTGAGCCCAAATGTTTGAGAACACTTGATCTATCGTGCTCCAATGTTCGTCATTTGTTGATTAAGCGGTAGCGATGACCCAGTTATAATTTAACTGGAAGACGAAATTTGACCCCAACACACACTAAGCTCATTCTTCAGGAAAACTGATCCTTTTGTTTGCATGATCATGACAATTAAAACAAGTAATCATTTTAAATTAGTAGAATGCGAAAGTTATTCTAAAAGTTACCGATTATATAAAAATGCTAATGAATGCAAAATTAAAAAAAAATATATGAAATGAGAACAAGCATGTTATTAGCATGGATGCTCATGAGAATATTGAGCACTGCAGCCAGAACTTTGTTCAAAGAGTTAACATTGGTCTTGAATTTGGGATCTTTGAAAGATATTTTACATGGAATTCTAAGGGTATACTTTGTGTATAGTAAGTTATGATTGTCTCAATATTTGCTTCATTTTCTCAATGCTATATAACCTTGTTCGTCAAGCAAAAATTAATCCAACTTAAAATTTATTGTATTCAGATCATTGAAAGATGCTTTCAACAACATTCCAATAGTTCGTTTCATATCTGAAACCAACTTTTGAAGAGTGAGTTATGGTCATCTCAACTTTTAAAGCTATTTTATTTTGATTCTAATTAGTAAAATATTCATATTAACATTAATTAATTTTTGAATTACTGATCTGATAATTATCTAAAAAAATAACCGTTTTCCAAGTTCACAAAACTTCATCCATTTATTAGATTTGACCAAGCATTCAATAAAGGGCAGTTTTCTGGTAATCAACAAATAATGAAAAAAAAAAAGGAAGAAAGGCCATTTACACACTACAAATTTCTTTTGTCTGAAAAAAAAAAAAAAAAAAAAAACCTATATCACTAGTGCGTAAAATTATCTTTGAACCTCACACATAAGTATGGCCGTCACAAGTCGTTGGATTGAACATTTGTAGTTAACTAGAAGCATTCATAGGTTAAAAAAAAAAAAAAAAAAAGCAGTCGTACCCATGGGAAAAACATATGGCGACCTATACAACATTAAATGTTCGAAATTCAAAAACTTGGGCAAGTTTGAATTTTTCTAAAAAATTTACAGAATTCCAGTAAATTATTTTTGAAAACAAGCTATATAGAACTCATAGCCAAACTTGTAAGAGCCTCAAGAGTTTTAAATACACTGAAATTCATGCTCAATTCGCCTCCATAAGTGCGAATGTGTGAAAATTTGCTCGGGTATATCGTGTATTTTCCCCTCTTTTTACATTCTCCATTAAACGCCTCTCCCCAGCCCTATCATTTCATGTGTCAAGTTAAACAATAACAGAAGGGTTAGAACAGTAAATAAAAATTAGCAACAGTAAGAAAAAAGGAATCGATAAATTATATGATATTATCAATAAGCAGAGATATTAATTTGAGAAAACAAAACTACACCTGTCTCCATTATATAATGTCCGTGCTATATGCCTCTCCCCACAACCTCATCATTCCATGGGTCAACTCGAACAATAAACGAAAGTATAAGAGCAGTAAATAAGGAAAATTAGCAGCACTGATGGATAAAAGGAATCGATAAATTAGTAGATATAATGAGATTCCTTTACCTCATTATAGCTTACATCCAGCAGTTTGTTTTTTCATGTATTTTTTCCTTCAAACAATAAATCAGACATAAAAATTATGTCCAATATAAGTATAAAAATATAGTCAAATAAAGAATGCATGTATGTATATATCGATATGAATGCATGCCTATATGATGTATGTATGCATCGATGCCGTATATGCAACTATTTATGATGTATGCATAAATGTCTACATGTATGTATAAACTTATGCAAATACATCAAAAACAAAAAGAAAAAGATTAGAATGAGATTCCTTTACCTCATGGTTGCTCACATCCAGCAGATTCTTTTTTCCTGTCTTTTTTCCTTCGAACAATAAATGAGACACAAAAAAAATTATTTCTAATATAGTTTTCCAATAAATGAAACACAAAAAAATTATTTCCAATATAGTTTATACTCGCATTAAGGAGTTCGCATAAATCCTAAGAAGTAAAAAAGAGATAACATATCGAAAATCCTTAATTCAAGTATAAAGAAAACATACACAACACAAACTCCGAGTAAGGAGTTCACATGAATTGTCAGAAATAAAAAGAGACAAACAATTGACATTACCTTGTACAACAATTAGTTACTTTCTGTAGGAAAATCCGGAAACTGTTCTTGTATAGCTGTAGGTTTTGTGTAGCTGTAATTATATGTCAAATATGTATTTTAGGAAAGTATTGTTAGTTTCCTAGAATGTGTATTTTATTGTTTCCTTTTCTAGTTAGCATGTAATTGTATAAAAGGTTATTCAGTGAATGAAGAAATTAATTCCCCAAATTCTGAATCTTTTCTCTGTTTTTCGACTTGGTATCAGAGCCATTCTTGGCTGTTTGTCTTTATCTTTTCATTCTTCTTTCTCTGTTCTTTCCTACCTTCAAGCCACCATGTCTACCGAATCCACCACTAGTCAAAATACCCCTTCTTCAAAAAAATTAGCCGACCCTATTAAGGCTAATGGAGAGTCTCACTCGGTTCAAATTACTACCATTCGTTTGAATGGTGATAATTTTCTGCGCTGGTCACAAGCAGTTCGGATGTATATTAGAGGCCGTGGAATGATGGGATACTTGACAGGAGGAACGGCAGCCCCACCAGAGACAGATCCGGCCTATGCTACTTGGGATGCTGGAAATTCTATGGTGATGACGTGGCTCGTGAATTCTATGGAGGAAGATATCAGCTCTAACTACATGTGCTACTCAACAGCACAAGAGCTGTGGGAGAATGTCAATCAGATGTATTCTGATTTAGGGAATCAATCACAGATTTTTGAATTGACTCTCAAACTTGGTGAGATGCGGCAAGGAGAGGATAATGTTACTAAGTACTTCAACTCGTTGAAGCGTGTTTGGCAAGATCTTGATCTTTTCAACAATTATGAGTGGAAGTCTTCAGAAGATGCAAACCACCATAAGAAGACTGTTGAGGATAGCCGGATCTTCAAATTCTTGGCAGTGCTAGAATGATCAATGGGCTTTACTATTTTGAGGATAATTTCCCTAGTTCTAAAATGACTCAAGTGTTTAGTAGTATTAGTTCTATGTCTGCTTATGAACAAATAATGGTTTGGCATTACAGATTGGGCCATCCTAGTTTTATTTATCTAAAACATTTGTTTCCATCTTTGTTTAAACATATCAATCCATTTGTATTAAAGTGTAAAAGCTGTTTACTTGCCAAAAGCCAAAGGAAAAGTTATATTTCAAAACCATATCAACCATCGAAACCATTTTATCTTTTTCATAGTGATGTTTGGGGGCCTTCAAAGGTTACCACTGTTTCGGGTAAAAAATGGTTTGTAACCTTTATAGATGACCATACTCGTCTATGTTGGGTTTATTTGATGAAGGAAAAATCTGAAGTTGAAAAAATTTTTAAAAGTTTTTACAATATGATAGAAACTCAATTTCAGTCAAAAATAAGCATTTAACGATCAGATAATGGCACAGAATACTTCAATAAAGTTTTAGACACTTTTTTACAAGAAAAAGGCATTTTTCATCAATCTTCCTGCCCAGATACTCCTGAACAAAATGGATTAGCTGAGCGGAAGAATAAACATCTTTTAGAAGTTGCTCGTGCTATGATGTTTTATATGAATTTGCCGAAATATTTGTGGGGGGATGCTGTTTTGACTGCTTCATATTTAATTAATAGGATGCCTTCCAGAGTGTTGCAACATATCACTCCATTGGAGTGTTTAAAAAAGTTTTTTCCACACACTCACATAACCTCAAATTTGCCGTTAAGGGTCTTTGGCTGCACCGCATATGTGCACATACCAAAGCACTCTCGGTCTAAATTAGACCCTAGGGCAGAAAAATGTGTTTTTCTAAGGTATTCTCCATATCAAAAGGGTTATAAATTTTTTAATCCCGTGACCAAGAAATTTCATGTTACTCTAAATGCCATTTTTTTGGAACACTTACCTTTTTTCAGCAAAAATTTAATTCAGAGGGAGAGGTTAGATGAATCAAATTTTTGGGAAACGGAACCTTTACCACATATTGTTTTTAATTCTTTAGATAAGGAAACTAGGATCAACCAATCTGGAAATACTGAATCTGATATTGGTTTGACAGATATGGAAATACTACGAATGGAAAAAAATCGAACAAATCTTGAGCCTGTGGTTTATTCTAGGAAAAATATTGACAAAAGTAAAGATCTGTTGATTCTTCCAGCACAAGACCGTGAGGAATCCCCAAGTGAAGTCCATCCGAATACATCAGGTAACTCATCACCTTTTCTATCTTCTATTCCAAGTCCTAGCCGAATAGTCATTCCTGAATCTGGTCTAAACCCAATATCTGTTAATCCCGTCCAAGAAACCGACCTTGATCTTCCCATTGCCTTAAGAAAAGGAACCCGAACTTGTACTAGACACCCTATAGCCAAATACATCTCCTATGACAGCCTTTCCGCCAAGTATAGAGCTTTTACTACGAACATTTCAAAACTTGTGTTGCCTAGAAATATTAAGGAAGCTTTGGATGAACCGAATTGGAGATTAGCTGTGTATGAAGAGATGGAGGCATTGAGGAAGAATGGTACTTGGGAAGTGGTTCAGTTACCTAGGGAGAAAAAGGTTGTGGGATGCAAATGGGTGTTCACTGTCAAAAGTAGAGCAGATGGGAGTATTGAAAGATATAAAGCCAGATTAGTAGCTAAAGGCTTTACTCAGACCTATGGGATAGACTATCAAGAAACTTTTGCTCCTGTTGCGAAGATAAATACTATTCGGGTCCTGTTATCTCTTGCTGTGAATTCTAACTGGCCTTTGTTTCAGCTTGATGTTAAGAATGCCTTTCTCAATGGAGATCTGGAAGAAGAGGTGTTTATGAGCCTACCACCGGGCTTTGAGGAAGAACTTGGGGTTGGAAGAGTCTGTAGATTGAAGAAATCCTTGTATGGACTCAAGCAATCACCAAGAGCATGGTTTGAACGTTTTGGCAAAGTCGTGAGGAGGTTTGGATTTATACAGAGTCAAGCGGATCATACCATGTTTTACAAACATTCAAGCGAAGGTAAGATTGCCATCTTGATTGTGTATGTTGATGATATTATCTTTAACGGGAGATGATTGTGATGAGATGAATAGGCTTAAAAGGAGACTAACCGAGGAATTTGAAATTAAAGACCTCGGAGCGTTGAAATTCTTTCTTGGAATGGAGTTTGCAAGGTCCAAGGAGGGAATTATTGTAAATCAACGCAAGTATGTTCTTGATTTGCTTGATGAGACAGGTATGTTAGGTTGTAAACCGGCAGAGACTCCCTTAGAGCCGAATGTGAAGCTACAACCGGCCAGAACTGAAGATGTGAAGGATAAGGAGCGATATCAAAGGCTTGTTGGCAGGCTTATTTATCTGTCACACACGCGTCCTGACATAGCCTTTTCTGTTAGTGCAGTGAGCCAATTTATGCACGCCCCTGGTCCTGAACATTTTGAGGCTGTCTACAGGATTCTAAGGTATTTGAAAGGGACACCGGGTACAGGTCTTTTTTTTAAACCTCGAGGACATCTTCAGATTGAAGTGTATACTGATGCGGATTGGGCTGGAAGTATAACTGATAGGAGATCGACCTCAGGCTACTGTACTTATGTTGGAGGAAATTTAGTCACTTGGCGTAGTAAGAAGCAGAGCGTAGTTGCAAGAAGTAGTGTGGAAGCTGAATTTAGGGCGGTTGCTCTCGGTATTTGTGAAGCAATGTGGATTAGGAGGATACTACAAGAGTTGAGGGCTTCGGAAGTAGTACCTATGAAGCTATATTGTGATAATAAGGATGCGATCTCTATTGCTCATAATCCAGTTCTTCATGATCGTACAAAGCATGTTGAAGTGGACAAGCATTTTATTAAGGAGAAGATAGAAGATGGGTTGGTATGCATGGTCTATGTTCCAACTGAAGATCAAGTGGCTGACTTACTTACGAAGGGATTGCCTAAAAAACAGTTTGATTTCCTAGTAAGCAAGCTGACTTTGAAAGATATTTTCAAACCAGCTTGAGGGGGAGTGTAGGAAAATCCGGAAACTGTTCTTGTATAGCTGTAGGTTTTGTGTAGCTGTAATTATATGTCAAATATGTATTTTAGGAAAGTATTGTTAGTTTCCTAGAATGTGTATTTTATTGTTTCCTTTTCTAGTTAGCATGTAATTGTATAAAAGGTTATTCAGTGAATGAAGAAATTAATTCCCCAAATTCTGAATCTTTTCTCTGTTTTTCGACTCTTTCTCTTCTTACAAAACAAATGTAGCATAGAAAAAAAGAATATAGGGACGATATAGTTCATCTTTAGTGCCTTCAAATAATAAATGAACGACAAAAATCATTTGCAAAAAAGTTTATACTCTCATTAACGAGTTCACATAAATTGTAAGAAGTACAAGGAAATAAATAATCGGAATCCTTGGTTCCAATACAAAGAAAACACACACAACCCATACTCCTAATAAGAAATAATGAGAGAGAAAAACTATTGGCAACAAAATTTATACACCTGTTAAAGAGTTCAGATAAATTCTAAGACGTAAAACGAAATAAATAATCAGAATCCTTGGTTCCAATACAAAGAAAACACACACAACCCATACTCCTAGTAAGAAATAATGAGAGACAAAAACTATTGGCAACAAAATTTATACTCCTGTTAAGGAGTTCAGATAAATTCTAAGACGTAAAACGAAATAAATAATCAGAATCCTCGGTTCCAATACAAGAAAAAAACACACACAACCCATACTCCAAGTAAGAAATTAATGAGAGACAAACTATTTGTAACAAAGTTTATATTCCCATTAAGGAGTTCACATCACACGACCAATACTCCTAGTAAGAAACAAACGAGAGACAAAAACTATTTGCAACAAAGTTTATACTCCCATTAAGGAGTTCACATTATAATATAATTGGAATCCTCGATTTCAATACAAAGAAAACACACACAACCTTTACTCCTAGCAAGAAATAAATGAGAAGCAAAAACTATTTTCAACAATGTTTATACTCCCATTAAGGAGTTCACATAAATTCTAAGAAGGAAAAGGAAATAAATAATTGGAATCCTCAGTTCCAACACAAATAAAACACACACAACCCATACTCCTAGTAAGAAATACATGAGGCAAAAACTATTTGCAACAAAGTTTATACTCCCATTAAGGAGTTCACATAAATTCTAAGAAATAAAAGGAAATAAATAATCGGAATCCTCGGTTCCAATACAACCTCTACAATCGGAATCCTAGTAAGGTGTTCACTACATGACTTATAAGAAATAAAAGAGACAAACAATTGATGCTACTACTAATACTAATACTTCTACAATTTATGCTACACTAGAATTACTAATACTTCTACTACTGCTACGACTACTTCAATTGCTATTGCTAGTAGTACTATTCTTAATACCAGTTACTATTAACGAAGCCACTAACTAATATTACTATTAGAACTTCTATTGCTACCGCCAATATGCTATTTCTATGTATATTGCTACTACTAATGCTGCTAACTATACTACTAACACTTCTACAACTGCTAATACTACTAATAGTCATACCATTGCTTTTGCTACCAACTATTGTCACTATGCAGCTTCTATTGCTGCTACAAAATCTTGTCCATATATTCAAAAGTTACGCAAGGAGACGTACACTAGTAGCATTCCGTCCATTTCTCTGTCTCTGTTCAGACCAAAACACAAATGCATTAATCATGTGAGAAATATTTGACAATAAACTAGGAAGGTTGTTGCTGGTTGAACAATAACTATGGTGAGAAGAATTTCTAAAAGATAAACCACTAGAATGTATTAAAAACAGCAGCATAACCCATCTATAAAGGATAAAAAGTCTACATTACTGTACCATATAATGAAAGAGAAAAAGGAGAGAATTCCATCCACTAGAATTCTGTACATCGTATTGTCTTCTTTTGTGAAGCAGCTACTAATCACTGTCATCACTTTAGGGAAAACAAATAAACAAACAAACAAACAAAAAACAATCAACTTTAACTAATTTGAAATCAGGCTAAAAGAATACAATTGCAGAGGACAATAGCAAACAATACGTAAATCTCACAATAATAACAACAACAATAATAATAACAATAACGTTGACGATCATAATAACAATAAAAAATAAAATAGCATACAGCAACAAATCATAAAGTGTAGCTTTTCTATTCAGCATCAATAAAACAAGGAAGAAAAGGTTATACCCTGCTTGGATGGGACTTTTCCACCATCATTTGCCACCAAAATGTCTCTATTGTATTACCGTCAATAACACTAGCATGCATTTCCAACAGTTCACAAACAGAACATTCTAAAATCCAAGGCAAGGAAAGTTAAAAAAAAAAAAAAAGTCCAGGACAAGCAAGAGTATACATGAACAAGAAGCTAGAAATAATAAAGCATTAATAATTAAGACATATTAAAAGGACAAAGAAATATTAAAACGGAAACCACAAAACTTAGTATGTTGTGTTAAAGAGATCAATGGTACATATACAATATCACAGAAATACAACGACTACTAGTACCAAGTTTGGTTTCAAAAAATTTATCAAATGTACCTTTCATGATACTTGACATGCAAGCTGCAACTTCTCTCTTTTTGTATGCTTCTTGCTCAGCCTCCCTTTGGTTTTTCGGATGCCACTTCTTCATGCCATCATTTTGCAAATGCACTTGATGTTTGCCTCTCCGTAGCTCCCCGTTTAAGAAAATATGACCATAAAAAAAAAGTAGTTAATAAAGATATACATGACAAGAAGAGACATGGAAACTATTAAACATAATAAAATAACAAGATAACAAATGGGAAAAACAACATCTATCACCTTCTTTAAATACCATGCCTGCTATATGCCTCTCCTTTGCCCATATTTCTACAAGCAAAATTGAACAACAATAAAAGTTTGAGAGGCAGTAGATAACAAAGTTAGCAACAACAAAAATAATTTTTAAAAAAAAATCTAGCTACCTGCCAAATAATTTGAATGACCAAAAATAAAATAGCGACATGGTTTAGATAAAAGATTCCAAATTACTCACGAAGTTATGTTACCTGTATGTATGTATGGATTCATGCCTATATGTTTGATGTTTGTGTAGCCCCTCATTTCAACTGGAATAAACATACGAGAAAAAAAAAATCAGTTATTAACAAATCAAAAAATATCAGAAGTCAAATTAATACAAGAAATTAAAATCAGTACCTACACTAAATAGAATATGTCACTTAAACAAATAACAATAGCATAAAATGATAGAGGAAACAGAGTCAACCAAATTTGTTACCAAAATTCATCTATATATTGGCTCAACAATTTCCACGATGTACAATGAAAAGGGCAAGTGTCTCCACTCAAAAAACTGTACTATCAAGAAAATGTCATTCCAATCAATAAACTGAGCTTGGTAAACTAATTTACTGAATATATGAGTGGTTAATTAATAAAAACCAGGAAAATATTTTATACGACAATGATGATTTTGCGTCAAACAAAAAAAGAAAAACACATGAAAAAAAAAAACAAAAACAAAAGATTTGTCGATATTGAAACCAATCATCTAAACAAAAAGAAAGAAATTTAGTGGCTACTTCTTATAATTACCTATTGTCATCATTTGACAATGCATTTGATACTTGGTAGCCCCTCGTTTCGGTGGACATAAACACACAAGAAAAATAAAAATAAGTTACCAACAAATTTATATATCATTTTTAAACTCCTTCAAGGAGTAATAGAAAATGGTCTAACATGGCTCTAAAATTCGATAATAAACACTAAAAACTAGACTATATTACATGGATAAGGCCTTATCTACCAGATGATGGATCCTAGCCTTTTCAGAATCAGAAGTACAGGTTCAAAACCTGATATCAATGCAACAAATCAGAACCACATTACAAAGATAAAGCCTAGTTTATAGGCTGACGATTCGTGACCAATTCACGACTCTTGTACAAATAAATTACCAAAGAGATGACATCCTAAACCAGCTAATAGGTTACAGAAATCCTAATTAAACTCAAACTAAATACAAGTAAAACAGCAACCTCAGATTAGAAATCATAATCGAACACAAATATCCTAAATTTTTGTCCTGCACTAAAAAAAAAAAAAAAACAGCATGTGAAATTAAAATTATGTTGGACTAATCAATTCCAAACTCACTTGATAACCTAGTTCAAATACTATGAATATAAATTACTAATCCTAGTAAGAAATGATAACAAGTCGCCACTACAAAAAACAGCAAACAAAAAACAAAAAGAAAACATACAATCAAAACAAAATATGGGTAACAAAACATGTTAAGTCTAGCTACGATCTACACGTAAACGTAGTCCAATTATGCTTTCAACTCGTAAGTTACAAATATGCAATGTGCCTATAATAAAGATGACCCTATCAAATAAAGAATTTGTAGCAACAAAGAAAAGTCATCAGATTCACTCACATGAGTTTTTTGGTGAAGATCCCCTGTAGTCCCCCTTTTTCCCTCTACGATGGCTTGTCAAACTCTATCAATCTTTGATAAGCAGATCCAATTAGGAAGATAGCTTCATATTAGACCAACTCGCCATCAAAATCTATCATAAAATAGTACTGCTTATTCAATTGTCTTTGAAAAGAGAACAAAAATTCATATAATAGGACTTACATGTATAGGATTTGATACTGAGTTGTTCCAACTGCTTTGCTCCCAATCTCACTTGAAATTGATGTTTGTGTAGCCCCTCGTTTCAACAGACATAAACACACAAGAAAGAAAATTAGTTACAAACAAATCTAAATATCCAGAAATCAAATGAATACAACATGTCACTTAAGCATATATTGATAGCATAAAATGATAGAGGAAACAGAGTCGACTAAATTCGTTTACCAAAATTCATTTAGATATTGGTTACAACATTTTCCATGATGTACAGTGAAAAGGGCAAGTGTCTCCACTCAAAAAACTCTACCATCAAGAACATGTCATTTCAATCAATAAACTAAACTCGGTAAACTTATTTAGCGAGTATATGAATGTTTAAATTAATATAAACCAGGAGAATATTTTACAAAACAATGATGACTTTGCCTCTATTGAACAAAAAAAAAAAAAAAACAAGATTTGTCTACATTGAGACCAATCATCTAAATAGAAATGAAGAAATTTAATGGTTAGTGGTTACTTCTGATTATCACCTGTTGTCATCATTTGACAATGCATTTCATGTTTGTGTAGCCTCTCGTTTCAACAGATATAAACACACGAAAAAAGAAAATAAGTTACTAACAAGTCCAAATATCCAGAAGTCAACAATGGATAAAAATTAATAAAAGAATATAAAATGTTTCTTAAGCAAATAACGATAACATGAAATGACAAAGGAAACACAAAGTCAGCCAGATTCATCTATCAAAATTTATCTATCTACCAGTTCAACATTTCCCTTGATGTACAGTAAAAAGGGTCAGTATTTCCACTCAAAAAACTGTACTATCAAGAACATGTGGTTCCAATCAACAAAAGAAATTCGGTAAACTAATTCGGTTAGCATGTGAATCGTTAAAGTAATAGAACCAGAAAAAAAAAATTTACATGGTAATGGTGATTTTGCCTCTTTTAAAAACAAAGAGTAAGAATTTAGTAGTATTTCTGTACTATTACCTGCAACCATCACTTAACAATAGCTGAGAAAAAGTTTCTTCTACTTGAAGCAACGTAATTTGAAGGCCTTTCGATCAACTGGGATAGCTCTATCTTGATATCAACAAAGCAAGCCCGCAGGAGCTACAAACCAAAACATATTTAAATTAGCATATGAAGTGAATTAAGTCTCATAGAAAATGAAATTCTATCTTTGTAACATTTACGATGTTTAATTTTGGTCATACTAAAGTACTCAAAAAATTGAAAGGGATGATCAGTCACTCCATTAGCTAGTCATTAGAAGATTATTATTGGATGGCCTTACAACTAGTTGGCTCTTACGATATGAAAGCCGAGAAAGAAAGAAAAAAAAAAAAGCAAATAAATTCAAGTTACGTACATTGTGAACTCTGAAGAACTGTAGGAGAAGTTTCTAATGTTGTTGTCACCCAATGTGTTTCCAACAGCAAACTGCAATAAAAGGAATATTTCCAATAAAAGGCTAATATCAAGACATCAGAGAATCAAATCTCTGTGAATATTTTTTCTCCAACAAAATTTGCTGAATATTTATGGCAGATCTAACATGCATCCAAGAGTAGAGATATTAATTTGAGAAAGAAGTACAACACCTATCTCCATTAAACGCCTCTCCCCAGCCCCATCATTTCATGTGTCAAGTGAAAAATAACAGAAGGGTTAGAACAGTAAATAAAAATTAGCAACAGTAAGAAAAAAGGAACCGATAAATCATATGATATTATCAATAAATAAAAACAAAGTACTAAGCATGAATTCTGTTACGTTTAAACTTTTGTGAAAAAACAAGTGCAACAAGTCAATTAGTAAGTTATATAAAATTTTCTGAGTTTGTTTATCAATTTTGTTGATCAGTCGACACACATCTTCCTCACAACACAATCCTCTCAAAAAACTATATTGTTTAGAAAATATCAATTTTCAACTAAAAACCAAAACTTTGTAACAAAAGCAGTACGTATGAAAGTAGTATAAGCCGGTTTCAAAAAATTAAAAATCAAAATCAAAAGAACTACAATTAGCAAAGGAAAAATGCACAAAAAAAAAAAAACTACAATTTAACAAAGGAAAAAATATAGCTTTGCGTTGTGTGAAAAGGTATTATATCCTAGTGTATACATGCCCCTCCCTCCATAAACTCTCGTTCCAAAAGAGAAGTATCAAAACAAGTTTAATGGAAAAAAAAATACTATAACCTAAGTGCAAAAAATTATCTTAGAACCTAACACATACGCATCCACATTACAAATTTTCGCTCAAAACATTTGTAGTTAAAAGAAGCATTCATATGAAAATGGCAATAGAGTCATCGAATAGAACATGTCACTTAAACAAATAACAATAGCATAAAATGATAGAGGAAACATAGTCAACCAAATTTGTTACTAAAATTCATCTATATATTGGCTCAACAATTTCCACGATCAAAAAACTGTACTATCAAGAAAATGTCATTCCAATCAATAAACTGACCTTGGTAAACTAATTTAGTGAATATATGAGTGGTTAATTAATATAAACCAGCAAAATATTTTATACGACAATGATGATTTTACCTCAAACAAAAAAAGAAAACACATGAAAAAAAAAAAAAACAAAAACAAAAGATTTTTCGATATTGAAACCTATCATCTAAACAAAAAGGAAGAAATTTAGTGGCTACTTCTTATAATTACCTATTGTCATCATTTGACAATGCATTTGATACTTGGTAGCCCCTCGTTTCGGTGGACATAAACACACAAGAAAAATGAAAATAAGTTACCAACAAATTTATATATCATTTATAAACTCTTTCAAGGAGTAATAGAAAATGGTCTAACATGGCTATAAAATTCAATAATAAACACTAAAAACTGGACTATAGTACATAGATAAGGCTTTATCTACCAGGTGATGGATCCTAGCCTTTTCAGAATCAAAAGTGCAGGTTCAAAACCTGATATCAATGCAGCAAATCAGAACTACATTACAAAGATAAAGCCTAGTTTATAGGCTGACGATTCGTGACCAATTCACGACTCTTGTACAAATAAATTACCAAAGAGATGACATCCTAAACCTACTAATAGGTTATAGTAATCCTAATTAAACTCAAACTAAATACAAGTAAAACAACAACCTCAGATTAGAAATCATAATCGAACACAAATATCCTAATTTTTTGTCCTGCACGAAAAAAAAATAATAATAAAGCATGTGAAATTAAAATTATGTTGGACTAATCAACTCTAAACTCACTTGATAACCTAGTTCAAATACTAAGAACATAAATTACTAATCCTAGTAAGAAATGATAACAAGTCGCCACTACAAAAAACAAAAAACAAAAAACAAAAAGAAAACATACAATCAATACAAAATATGGGTAACAAAACATGTTAAGTCTAGCTACGATCTACACGTAAATGTAGTCCAATTATGCTTTCTACTCGTAAGTTACAAGTATGCGATGTGCCTATAATAACGATGACCCTATCAAATAAAAAATTTGTAGCAATAAAGAAAAGTCATCAGATTCCCTCACATGAGTTTTTTTGTGAAGATCTCCTGTAGTCCCCCTTTTTCCCTCTACGATGGCTTGTCAAACTCTATCAATCTTTGATAAGCAGATCCAATTAGGAAGATAGCTTCATTTTAGACCAACTCACCATCAAAATCTATCCTAAAATAGTACTGCTTATTAAATTGTCTTTGAAAAGAGAACAAAAATTCATATAATAGGACTTACATGTACATGATTTGATACTGAGTTGTTACAACTGCTTTGCTCCCAATCTCGCTTGAAATTGATGTTTGTGTAGCCCCTCGTTTCAACAGACATAAACACACAAGAAAGAAAATTAGTTACTAACAAATCTAAATATCCAGAAATCAAATGAATACAACATGTCACTTAAGCATATATTGAAAGCATAAAATGATAGAGGAAACAGAGTCGACTAAATTCGTTTACCAAAATTCATTTAGATATTGGTTACAACATTTTCCATGATGTACAGTGTCTCCACTCATGAAAAAGGGCAAGTGTCTCCACTCAAAAAACTCTACAATCATGAACATGTCATTTCAATCAATAAACTAAACTCGGTAAACTTATTAAGCGAGTATATGAATGTTTAAATTAATATAAACCAGGAGAATATTTTACACAACAATGATGACTTTGCCTCTATCGAACAAAAAAAAAAAAAAAAAGATTTGTCTGCATTGAGACCAATCATCTAAATAGAAATGAAGAAATTTGATGGTTAGTGGTTACTTCTGATTATCACCTGTTGTCATTATTTGACAATGCATTTCATGTTTGTGTAGCCTCTCGTTTCAACAGATATAAACACACGAAAAAAGAAAATAAGTTACTAACAAATCCAAATATCCAGAAGTCAACAATGGATAAAAATTAATAAAAGAACATAAAATGTTTCTTAAGCAAATAACGATAACATGAAATGACAAAGGAAACACAAAGTCAGTCAGATTCATCTATCAAAATTTATCTATCTACCAGTTCAACATTTCCCTTGATGTACAGTAAAAAGGGCCAGTATTTCCACTCAAAAAACTGTACTATCAAGAACATGTGGTTCCAATCAACAAAAGAAATTTGGTAAACTAATTCGGTTAGCATGTGAATCGTTAAAGTAATAGAACCAGGAAAAAAAATTTACATGGTAATGATGATTTTGCCTCTTTTAAAAACAAAGAGGAAGAATTTAGTAGTATTTCTGTACTATTACCTGCAACCATCACTTAACAATGGCTGAGAAAAAGTTTCTTCTACTTGAAACAGCGTAATTTGAAAGCCTTTCGATCAACTGGGATAGCTCTATCTTGATATCAACAAAGCAAGCCCGCAGGAGCTACAAACCAAAACATATTTAAATTAGCATATGAAGTGAATTAAGTCTCATACAAAAGGAAATTCTATCTTTGTAACTTTTACGATGTTTAATTTTGATCATACTAAAGTTACTCAAAAAATTGAAAGGGATGATCAGTCACTCCATTAGCTAGTCATTAGTAGATTATTATTGGATGGCCTTACAACTAGTTGGCTCTTACGATATGAAAGCCGAGAAAGAAAGAAAAAAAAAAAAAAAGCAAACAAATTCAAGTTACGTACATTGTGAACTCTGAAGAACTGTAGGAGAAGTTTCTAATGTTGTTGTCACCCAATGTGTTTCCAACAGCAAACTGCAATAAAAGAAATATTTCCAACAAAAGGCTAATATCAAGACATCAGAGAATCAAATCTCTGTGAATATTTTTTCTCCAACAAAATTTGCTGAATATTTATGGCAGATCTAACATGCATCCAAGAGTAGAGATATTAATTTGAGAAAGAAGTACAACTCCTATCTCCATTAAACGCCTCTCCCCAGCCCCATCATTTCATGTGTCAAGTTAAAAATAACAGAAGGGTTAGAACAGTAAATAAAAATTAGCAACAGTAAGAAAAAAGGAACCGATAAATCATATGATATTATCAATAAATAAAAACAAAGTACTAAGCATGAATTCTGTTACGTTTAAACTTTTGTAAAAAAAACAAGTGCAACAAGTCAATTAGTAAGTTATATAAAATTTTCTGAGTTTGTTTATCAATTTTGTTGATCAGTCGACACACATCTTCCTCACAACACAGTCCTCTCAAAAAACTATATTGTTTAGAAAATATCAATTTTCAACTAAAAACCAAAACTTTGTAACAAAAGCAGTACGTATGAAAGTAGTATAAGCCGGTTTCAAAAAATTAAAAAACAAAATCAAAAGAACTACAATTAGCAAAGGAAAAATGCACCAAAAAAAAAAAACCACAATTTAACAAAGGAAAAAATGTAACTTTGCGTTGTGTGAAAAGGTATTATATCCTAGTGTATACATGCCCCTCCCTCCATAAACTCTCGTTCCAAAAGAGAAGTATCAAAACAAGTTTAATGGAAAAAAAAATACTATAACCTAAGTGCAAAAAATTATCTTAGAACCTAACACATACGCATCCACATTACAAATTTTCGCACAAAACATTTGTAGTTAAAAGAAGCATTCATATGAAAATGGCAATAAAGTCACAAAATAGAATATGTCACTTAAACAAATAACAATAGCATAAAATGATAGAGGAAATATAGACAACCAAATTTGTTACCAAAATTCATCTATATATTGGCTCAACAATTTCCACGATCAAAAAACTGTACTATCAAGAAAATGTCATTCCAATCAATAAACTGATCTTGGTAAACTAATTTAGTGAGTATATGAGTGGTTAATTAATATAAACCAAGAAAATATTTTATACGACAATGATGATTTTGCCTCAAACAAAAAAAGAAAACACATGAAAAAAAAAAAAAGCAAAAACTAAAGATTTTTCGATATTGAAACCAATCATCTAAACAAAAAGGAAGAAATTTAGTGGCTACTTCTTATAATTACCTATTGTCATCATTTGACAATGCTTTTGATACTTGGTAGCCCCTTGTTTCGGTGGACATAAACACACAAGAAAAATGAAAATAAGTTACCAACAAATTTATATATCATTTTTAAACTCTTTCAAGGAGTAATAGAAAATGGTCTAACATGGCTCTAAAATTCAATAATAAACACTAAAAACTGGACTATAGTACATAGATAAGACCTTATCTACCAGATGATGGATCCTAGCCTTTTCAGAATCAGAAGTACAGGTTCAAAACCTGATATCAATGCAGCAAATCAGAACTACATTACAAAGATAAAGCCTAGTTTATAGGCTGACGATTCCTGACAATTTCACGACTCTTGTACAAATAAATTACCAAAGAGATGACATCCTAAACCTGCTAATAGGTTACAGAAATCCTAATTAAACTCAAACTAAATACAAGTAAAACAGCAACCTCAGATTAGAAATCATAATCGAACACAAATATCCTAACTTTTTGTCCTGCACTAAAAAAAAAATAATAATAAAGCATGTGAAATTAAAATTATGTTGGACTAATCAACTCCAAACTCACTTGATAAGCTAGTTCAAATACTAAGAATATAAATTACTAATCCTAGTAAGAAATGATAACAAGTCGCCACTACAAAAAACAAAAACAAAAAAACAAAAAGAAAACAATCAATCAAAACAAAATATGGGTAACAAAACATGTTAAGTCTAGCTACGATCTACACGTAAATGTAGTCCAATTATGCTTTCTACTCATAAGTTACAAGTATGCGATGTGCCTATAATAAAGATGACCCTATCAAATAAAGAATTTGTAGCAACAAAAAAAAGTCATCAGATTCACTCACATGAGTTTTTTTGTGAAGATCTCCTGTAGTCCCCCTTTTTCCCTCTACGATGGCTTGTCAAACTTTATCAATCTTTGATAAGCGGATCCAATTAGGAAGATAGCTTCATCTTAGACCAACTCACCATCAAAATCTATCCTAAAATAGTATTGCTTATTCAATTGTCTTTGAAAAGAGAACAAAAATTCATATAATAGGACTTACATGTATAGGATTTGATACTGAGTTGTTCTAACTGCTTTGCTCCCAATCTCGCTTGAAATTGATGTTTGTGTAGCCCCCCGTTTCAACAGACATAAACACACAAGAAAGAAAATTAGTTACTAACAAATCTAAATATCCAGAAATCAAATGAATACAACATGTCACTTAAGCATATATTGATAGCATAAAATGATAGAGGAAACAGAGTCGACTAAATTCGTTTAACAAAATTCATTTAGATATTGGTTACAACATTTTCCATGATGTACAGTGAAAAGGGCAAGTGTCTCCACTCAAAAAACTCTACCATCAAGAACATGTCATTTCAATCAATAAACTAAACTCGGTAAACTTATTTAGCGAGTATATGAATGTTCAAATTAATATAAACCAGGAGAATATTTTACACAACAATGATGACTTTGCCTCTATTGAACAAAAAAAAAAAAAAAAAGATTTGTCTGCATTGAGACCAATCATCTAAATAGAAATGAAGAAATTTAATGGTTAGTGGTTACTTCTGATTATCACCTGTTGTCATCATTTGACAATGCATTTCATGTTTGTGTAGCCTCTCGTTTCAACAGATATAAACACACGAAAAAAGAAAATAAGTTACTAACAAGTCCAAATATTCAGAAGTCAACAATGGATAAAAATTAATAAAAGAACATAAAATGTTTCTTAAGCAAATAACGATAACATGAAATGACAAAGGAAACACAAAATCAGACAGATTCATCTATCAAAATTTATCTATCTACCAGTTCAACATTTCCCTTGATGTACAGTAAAAAGGGCCAGTATTTCCACTCAAAAAACTATACTATCAAGAACATGTGGTTCCAATCAACAAAAGAAATTTGGTAAACTAATTCGGTTAGCATGTGAATCCTTAAAGTAATAGAACCAGGAAAAAAAATTTACATGGTAATGATGATTTTGCCTCTTTTAAAAACAAAGAGGAAGAATTTAGTAGTATTTCTGTACTATTACCTGCAACCATCACTTAACAATGGCTGAGAAAAAGTTTCTTCTACTTGAAGCAGCGTAATTTGAAAGCCTTTCGATCAACTGGGATAGCTCTATCTTGATATCAACAAAGCAAGCCCGCAGGAACTACAAACCAAAACATATTTAAATTAGCATATGAAGTGAATCAAGTCTCGTAGAAAAGGAAATTCCATCTTTGTAACATTTACGATGTTTAATTTTGGTCATACTAAAGTTACTCAAAAAATTGAAAGGGATAATCAATCACTCCATTAGCTAGTCATTAGTAGATTATTATTGGATGGCCTTACAACTAGTTTACGATATGAAAGCCGAGAAAGAAAGAAAAAAAAAAGCAAATAAATTCAAGTTACGTACATTGTGAACTCTGAAGAACTGTAGGAGAAGTTTCTAATGTTGTTGTCACCCAATGTGTTTCCAACAGTGAACTGCCATAAAAGGAATATCTGTAATAAAAGGCTAATATCAAGACATCAGAGAATCAAATCTCTGTGAATATTTTTTCTCCAACAAAATTTGCTGAATATTTATGGCAGATCTAACATGCAACCAAGAGTAGAGATATTAATTTGAGAAAGAAGTACAACACCTATCTCCATTAAAAGCCTCTCCCCAGCCCCACCATTTCATGAGTCAAGTTAAAAATAACAGAAGGGTAAGAACAGTAAATAAAAATTAGCAACAATAAGAAAAAAGGAATCGATAAATTATATGATACTTTCAATAAATAAAAACAAAGTACTAAGCATGAATTCTGTTACGTTTAAACTTTTGTGAAAAAACAAGTGCAACAAGTCAATTAGTAAGTTGTATAAAATTTTCTGAGTTTGTTTATCAATTTTGTTGATCATTCGACGCACATCTTCCTCACAACACAGTCTTCTCAAAAACTATATTGTTTAGAAAATATCAATTTTCAACTAAAAACCAAAAATTTGTAACAAAAGCAGTACGTATGAAAGTAGTATAAGCCGGTTTCAAAAAATTAAAAAACAAAATCAAAAGAACTACAATTAGCAAAGGAAAAATGCACAAAAAAAAAAAAAAAAAACTACAATTTAACAAAGGAAAAGATGTAACTTTGCGTTGTGTGAAAAGGTATTATATCCTAGTGTATACATGCCCCTCCCTCCATAAACTCTCGTTCCAAAAGAGAACTATCAAAACAAGTTTAATGGAAAAAAAATACTATAACCTAAGTGCAAAAAATTATCTTAGAACCTAACACATACGCATCCACATTACAAATTTTCGCACAAAACATTTGTAGTTAAAAGAAGCATTAATATGAAAAGGGCAACAGAGTCGCTAAATAGAATATGTTACTTAAACAAATAACAATAGCATAAAATGATAGAGGAAACAGAGTCAACCAAATTTGTTACCAAAATTCATCTATATATTTGCTCAACAATTTCCACGATGTAAAATGAAAAGGGCAAATGTCTCCGCTCAAAAAACTGTACAATCAAGAAAATGTCATTCCAATCAATAAACTGAGCTTGGTAAACTAATTTAGTGAATATATGAGTGGTTAATTAATATAAACCAAGAAAATGTTTTATACGACAATGATGATTTTGCCTCAAACAAAAAAAGAAAACACATGAAAAAAAAAAAACAAAAACAAAAGATTTTTCGATATTGAAACCTATCATCTAAACAAAAAGGAAGAAATTTAGTGGCTACTTCTTATAATTACCTATTGTCATCATTTGACAATACATTTGATACTTGGTAGCCCCTCGTTTCGGTGGACATAAACACACAAGAAAAATGAAAATAAGTTACCCACAAATTTATATATCATTTTTAAACTCTTTTAAGGAGTAATAGAAAATGGTCTAACATGGCTCAAAAATTCGATTACAAACACTAAAAACTGGACTATATTACATGGATAAGGCCTTATCTACCAGATGATGGATCCTAGCCTTTTCAGAATCAGAAATACAGGTTCAAAACCTGATCAATGCAGCAAATCAGAACTACATTACAAAGATAAAGCCTAGTTTATAGGCTGACGATTCGTGATCAATTCACGACTCTTGTACAAATAAATTGCCAAAGAGATGACATCCTAAACCTGCTAATAGGTTACAGAAATCCTAATTAAACTCAAACTAAATACAAGTAAAATAGCAACCTCAGATTAGAAATCATAATTGAACACAAATATCCTAACTTTTTGTCCTGCACTAAAAAAAAAAAAAAAAAAGCATGTGAAATTTAAATTATGTTGGACTAATCAATTCTAAACTCACTTGATAACCTAGTTCAAATACTAAGAATATAAATTACTAATCCTAGTAAGAAATGATAACAAGTCACCACTACAAAAAACAAAAAACAAAAAGAAAACATACAATCAAAACAAAATATAGGTAACAAAACATGTTAAGTCTAGCTACGATCTACACGTAAATGTAGTCCAATTATGCTTTCTACTCGTAAGTTACAAGTATGCGATGTGCCTATAATAAAGATGACCCTATCAAATAAAGAATTTGTAGCAACAAAGAAAAGTCATCAGATTCACTCACATGAGTTTTTTTGTGAAGATCTCCTATATTCCCCCTTTTTCCCTCTACGATGGCTTGTCAAACTCTATCAATCTTTGATAAGCAGATCCAATTAGGAAGATAGCTTTATATTAGACCAACTCGCCATCAAAATCTATCCTAAAATAGTACTGCTTATTCAATTGTCTTTGAAAAGAGAACAAAAATTCATATAATAGGACTTACATGTATAGGATTTGATACTGAGTTGTTCCAACTGCTTTGCTCCCAATCTCGCTTGAAATTGATGTTTGTATAGCCCCTCGTTTCAATAGACATAAACACACAAGAAAGAAAATTAGTTACTAACAAATCTAAATATCCAGAAATCAAATGAATACAACATGTCACTTAAGCATATATTGATAGCATAAAATGAAATAGGAAACAGAGTCGACTAAATTCGTTTACCAAAATTCATTTAGATATTGGTTACAACATTTTCCATGATGTACAGTGAAAAGGGCAAGTGTCTCCACTCAAAAAACTCTACCATCAAGAACATGTCATTTCAATCAATAAACTAAACTCGGTATATGAATGTTTAAATTAATATAAACCAGGATAATATTTTACACAACAATGATGGCTTTGCCTCTGTTGAACCAAAAAAAAAAAAAAAAGATATGTCTACATTGAGACCAATCATCTAAATAGAAATGAAGAAATTTAATGGTTAGTGGTTACTTCTGATTATCACCTGTTGTCATCATTTGACAATGCATTTTATGTTTGTGTAGCCTCCCGTTTCAACAGATATGAACACACGAAAAAAGAAAAAAAATTACTAACAAGTCCAAATATCCAGAAGTCAACAATGGATAAAAATTAATAAAAGAACATAAAATGTTTCTTAAGCAAATAATGATAACATGAAATGACAAAGGAAACACAAAGTCAGCCAGATTCATCTATCAAAATTTATCTATCTACCAGTTCAACATTTCCCACGATCTACAGTAAAAAGGGCCAGTATTTCCACTCAAAAAACTGTACTATCAAGAACATGTGGTTCCAATCAACAAAAGAAATTTGGTAAACAAATTCGGTTAGCATTTGAATCGTTAAAGTAATAGAACGTAAATTTCCTCGTAAAAAAATTTACGAGGAAAAAAAATTTGTGAATCGTTAAAGTAATAGAACGAAAAAAGAAAATAAGTTACTAACAAGTCCAAATATCCAGAAGTCAACAATGGATAAAAATTAATAAAAGAACATAAAATGTTTCTTAAGCAAATAATGATAACATGAAATGACAAAGGAAACACAAAGTCAGCCAATTCATCTATCAAAATTTATCTATCTACCAGTTCAACATTTCCCACGATCTACAGTAAAAAGGGCCAGTATTTCCACTCAAAAAACTGTACTATCAAGAACATGTGGTTCCAATCAACAAAAGAAATTTGGTAAACTAATTCGGTTAGCATGTGAATCGTTAAAGTAATAGAACGAGGAAAAAAAATTTACATGGTAATGATGATTTTGCCTCTTTTAAAAACGAAGAGGAAGAATTTAGTAGTATTTCTGTACTATTACCTGCAACCATCACTTAACAATGGCTGAGAAAAAGTTTCTTCTACTTGAAGCAGCGTAATTTGAAAGCCTTTCGATCAACTGGGATAGCTCTATCTTGATATCAACAAAGCAAGCCCGCAGGAGCTACAAACCAAAACATATTTAAATTAGCATATGAAGTGAATTAAGTCTCATAGAAAAGGAAATTCTATCTTTGTAACATTTACGATGTTTAATTTTGGTCATACTAAAGTTACTCAAAAAATTGAAAGGGATGATCAATCACTCCATTAGCTAGTCATTAGTAGATTATTATTGGATGGCCTTACAACTAGTTGGCTCTTACGATATGAAAGCCGAGAAAGAAAGAAAAAAAAAAAAAGCAAATAAATTCAAGTTACGTACATTGTGAACTCTAAAGAACTGTAGGAGAAGTTTCTAATGTTGTTGTCACCCAATGTGTTTCCAACAACAAACTGCAATAAAAGGAATATTTGCAATAAAAGACTAATATCAAGACATCAGAGAATCAAATCTCTGTGAATATTTGTTCTCCAACAAAATTTGCTGAATATTTATGACAGATCTAACATGCAACCAAGAGTAGAGATATTAATTTGAGAAAGAAGTACAACACCTATCTCCATTAAACGCCTCTCCCCAGCCCCATCATTTCATGTGTCAAGTTAAAAATAGCATAAGGGTTAGAACAGTAAGTAAAAATTTGCAACAATAAGAAAAAAGGAATCGATAAATTATATGATACTATCAATAAATAAAAACAAAGTACTAATCATGAATTCTGTTACGTTTAAACTTTTGTGAAAAAACAAGTGCAACAAGTCAATTAATAAGCTATATAAAATTTTCTGAGTTTGTTTATCAATTTTGTTGATCAGTCCACACACATCTTCCTCACAACAGTATAAGCCGGTTTCAAAAAATTAAAAAACAAAATCAAAAGAACTACAATTAGCAAAGGAAAAATGCACCAAAAAAAAAAAAAACTACAATTTAACAAGGAAAAAATGTAGCTTTGCGTTGTGTGAAAAGGTATTATATCCTTGTGTATACATGCCCCTCCCTCCATAAACTCTCGTTCCAAAAGAGAAGTATCAGAACAAGTTTAATGGAAAAAAAAAATACTATAACCTAAGTGCAAAAAATTATCTTAGAACCTAACACATACGCATGCACATTACAAATTTTCGCACAAAACATTTGTAGTTAAAAGAAGCATTCATAGAAGATTTGCACCAAAAAAAAAAAAAAAAAAAAAACCAGCTATATACAGCAGAAAATTTCATGTTATCACATCGGACAAGAAGAGATTACCAGCAAATACCTAATGAAACAAACAGCCATAAACATGGAATTGTCTAGCTACAATGCCTACGATACATATGGAAACAAAAAAAAAACGAGTGTTTCCAGTCAGGCAGCCAATCACAAATCTATCAAAAGGCTTCCTATCAGCTTCCAATCACCAAATAAACTTCTCGATGCTGAAGTTGCCTAGTCAAAGGCGCAAATTGAAAATGTAGCAGGAAACCCGCCACATGTTTCCCAATGCTCTAAAGCATCAGAAACAAAAATGCTAGTCAAAGTCCTCTGACTTTGACCAGGTATTTCTACTGATGCTACCATTAAGTGGTAGCGTGCTAATTAACTAACCGACACTTAAATTATGGCATCATTTAAGTGGACCTAATTTTCTGACTCTGAATCGGATCCTTTTGGCTAAGGGATTTCCCTAATCAAATCCTAATCAGATCCCTGATTCTAGGATTACAGCCATGTTACAATATTTCCTAAAATTACGAAATCACATTTTCCCACACTACGCTAATGCCTTTGCCAATATTATGCTACTTTTTCTAACTACTACTACAACAAATCTTATACTATTGCTACTGCTACTTCTATCTTTATAACCATCTATGGTATTTGAATTTCGGTCATAATAAAGTTTCTCAAAAAATAAAAAGGTATGATTAATCACTCTTTTAGCTAGCCATCAGTAGATTATCAATGGATGTCCATATAACTAGTTAGCTCTTGCTTTAAAGATCTATCTCCCTATGATATGAAAAGACCCAAAAAAAGAAAAAAAAATTCAAGTTACATACATTGGAATCTTTGGAGAACTGTTGGAGAAGTTTCCTATTATGTTGCACCCAACATGTTTCTAGCAGCAAACTGCATCAAAGTAAAAAGTCATCAGAGAATCAAATCTCTATGAATATTGTCCGTTTGGTACATAATGAATTAATTTATCCATAAAGGTAGACAAAATGTGACTGGTATACTCAAGACAATACTTTAAAGCTCAAGGTGAAAGACCAAAGTAAAAAAAAAAAAAAAAAAGATCGAAAAACAAATACCATTGATTTCAGATCCAACAAACTCAAAGCACTTGTCATTGCTCCTCGTTCTCCTAACAGACGATATAACGGATTAGTATAACACATCCAAACTGAGCTAAGGAATCTGACTTCATATAGAAACTAAACTAGTTAAGGAATTAATAAATTTTTTCAATAAAATTTGCTTACTACTTATATCAGACTTATAATGCAACCAAGAGCAGAGATATTAATTTGAGAAAACAAAACTATACCTGTCTCCATTATATAATGTCCTTGCCATATGCCTCTCCCTACAACCCCATCATTCCATGTGTCAAATTGAAAACCGATAAGTTTAAAACAGGAAGCAAAATTATCGAAAACCGGGGAATAATTGGAAATAAAATATTAGCATACCAAGATAATCTCCCATCTTGAGGGTACCCAGATTCATTTTCTGAAATAAGTGTACAGCACCTAGATCAATATAAGAAAAGAATGCATTGCCCAACTCACTCTTCAAACCAAAAAAAAAAAAGCCTTAAACAAGTTTTCAGACCTAAAATCAGGGGACAAACACTAAAGGGTGATTTGAATTTCAAAAAGTTTGAAGATTGAAATTATAGATTATCAAATATATATATATATATATATATGTGTGTGTGTGTGTGTATTTAAGGAAGAAAAATCAAAACCCAGACCAATTAACGTAAATTCTGACAAATAAATCTAATCTAAATACTAAAAAAGCTTAATAAATCCAATTGACAAAATATCCTAAAATAGAGAAATAGTACCATGTTGCTGTCCAATGCAAGAAACAGCAGCGATTTTCCGGAGATGGAAATTGGAATTGGAAAGCTTGCGAAG
Organism: Ficus hirta; assembly: GCA_038430175.1. Taxonomy (NCBI): domain Eukaryota; kingdom Viridiplantae; phylum Streptophyta; class Magnoliopsida; order Rosales; family Moraceae; genus Ficus; species Ficus hirta. Next base: position 15,547,735 of record CM076592.1, read on the forward strand.
AATGAGATTCCAGAGCCTTAGCCTCACATGAGAGTACTGAGGAAAACGATTCTTTCTGCCATTGATGGATCGATTCTGCCATCTTTGGTCTCCAAATGGCTTTCCTTTCCTTTGAGAAAAAGAAGAGAGAGAGAGAGAGAGAGAGAAAGAAATCTCTGGAAAAAAGTCCCAAACGAAACCCCATGAGAGAACAGAGAGAATGAAGGAAGAAGAAAGCTTACTGTTTTATAGACCCTTCTAAATAACCCACTCCCCAACCCAATGGTTACTTTTTTTTTTTTTTAAATTTTGGGACGAATTAACTCAACGGTTAGTTCTTCAAGATCTTTGATCTCCCGTAGGCCTGGTCGAAACCTTAAACTTGGCCTTGGAGACCCTGTGACATAGAAGAGAGAGAGGAGAGAGAAAAGAGAGGGAAGTAAGAGAAGTAAAGTCAATTATTATATAATATAATAATAATAATAAAAGAGAGAGAGAGAGAGATATATAGAAAGAAAACGAGTTTAATACCCGTGCGTTGCACGGGAAAGAAAAACTATTTTCTTCAAATCGAAATTGAACTGTTGACGATTATGGTAGTCTATCTAAGAATGATCTAAAGAAAATGCGTTGATAGTATCAGTTAAATATTTTTAAAGTGAAAATTAAGTTTGTTGCAAAAGTTATTATGCAAGCAATTGCAAATGTTCTGCAAGGTTAAGAGTTTGAGAATTCTTAAAAGGTGTTAAGAGTGTTGGATGTTATATTAAGGCAATATGTATGTAAATTGTGGGTGATTGTGTTTTATCTTTTTGGATTTTAGGCAATAAAAATTATCAAATTACATAATTAAAAAACTTAAACCATACAATAAAATTACAATACTTTCTAATGATAAAACTATTTAAATACAGAAATCCTTATAACAAATTTAAATATTACAACAATATACTGGAAAAAAAAAAAAAAAAGGTCCCCGGGTAATATCAAAAAAAAAAAAAACACTAAAAGGAGAGGGAAAAAATCCAACTATAGAACAACAAATTAAATAGGAATAATAACAATCATAAAACATCATAGAGAATCAGAAAATTATATATGTAGAACACTTTATTATATATACTAACTTAAAGACAGAACTTATATATAAATATACATAAACATATATGCTACAAAAAATAACAGGAAAAATTTTTTAAATATTTTAGACTATGCTCAGATCACAGCGATATTATTTATTAATCATAGGCATAATACAATTCAACATCATCATTCACAGCTGCCAAGTATGATGTTTGGGAATGTGTCTCCAAAAAAAAAAAAAAAAAAGAAAAAAACAGAGAAAGGGCCAAGTCTTACAAACATTTTGACCAAACAGAGAAGGCAAATAGGATAGGAAAAATATTTATTATACATAAAAACAATGAAAATGTTTTATAATATTACAATAATATGAAGACAGTATTATATAATGAATACCATTATAGGATGACAAAAACCAAACTGAACACAAAGTCTCAAACACCCACGGCAACCATGAAGATAGTCAAACAGTATATGCAATCAATAATACCAGCATCAGCATCATATACCAAATTAGAGAGAAAATCTGATATATGCATTATTATATAGTTAAATAAAGATCATCATAGCATATAAAACCTGTTATCGAAAACTTTTTGTTAAAAATATTTAGACCAACAAATTTCGGAAATTAGAATAGGAGAAGCGAAAGAGAAAAAAAACATGGGGAAAGGAACACAATAGAAAACAGTCAAGTTATCACACAAAACAACAAACTTAAAAAAAAAAAAAAAAAAAAAAAGAAGCAGAAAAACAAAAAACAGAGAGGCAAAGAAACGGAAGGGAGGGAAAAATTAAATCTTTGTACAGTATTATGATGATAATAATAAACATATTAGTATAAGAAAGAAATCAATAGAAAAACCACAAAACAAACTATTAACAATATATAGAATAAAAACACCAACCAAGACTAACGAAAAGCCTTAAATAAACATAGTACCTGGATAGCAAATCGGAGCAGCTTTGGACAGAAGGCAATTAAGATTCAAAGCAAAGCACTTAAGAGGAGAGAATTTAAGGGGAGCGTTAATGGTGAAGGAAACAGGTGAAACAATCAATGAGCAAATTTTTGTTTATATAACAAAGTAAAGTAAAAAAAAAGAGTCGGTGCTAGAGAGGGTAGGAAAATCGTTTGGAGATAACAGATAAGGGGAAAGAAGATTTACATTAATTACTTGCATTAATGACAGAAGTGCAGCCGAAAAAAAGTTCAGTCAAAATAATGATGAACAGTAATCTGCAGGACACTAACAAATCACAAAATTACAGCCAAAAAAAAAATTATAAAATCATTAAAAATCAAAGACAGGTTCTAGAAATTGTAATCATAAGCATATACCTAAATATTTCAACAATTCGTTCGAATCTAACTATAGCATTACGTACCACAATAACTGAATTTTTCACCAAACACTTAAAACAGGGAAAAAAATCATGCTAACAGAACATCACAGACACTAAACTAATTATACCAGAATTGCAAACAAAATTAGGCAAACAAAAAAAATCAACAAAATATAACCCGGGGAGAAAAAAGGCAAAAAATTACACATTTAGAAATCAAGAAACCGAAAATCCACAATGTTCCTCTGGAGACATCCATTTGTCTATTTTCCCAACATTGTCATCCGAAGCTGCAAAAACCATTCAAAAAAGAAAATGAACAAAAGGGAAAAATGTGAAACAATACCGAAGTCAAAGGGACCGAAAAAAAAAGGGGAAAAAAATTCAACATACCTAACATTTTATTTACGTTTTTTATTCTGCCTTTGTATCCAAAAATGACAAAAACAGATCAAAAATCACTCGTAATAACAAAAACGGGAAAAGTTTCAAGAGTAGACAGGCAAAGGCAAATGTGATAAGAACGGGAAAGAACTAAAAAAAACCAACAATGAAACCAAAGACAACATACCAAACACTAAAACCTATACCTGCACCACAAAAAACCTGCACAATACAAATCAAAAAAAAGAGGGGAAAAAAATGTGGGGGGAAAAAAAAAACCTTTCCGAAAGCAAATAATCCATATTCTTAAAAAAAAAATTACATTCTCACCACAAAAACTGTGTACAGAGAACAGAACAACCGGGCAAAATCATACAATAAAAAATTAGGGTTCCAAAACCAAAGGACCCAAAATGAAAACCAAAAAAAAAAAAAAATGTAAGGAAACCAACAATGAAACACAAAACAACACAATAAAGATTACAATGTACACATTCAACATAAAATACATTCCCTCCACTAAAAAAAAACAAAAACAAAAAACCATTATTCAAAAGCTTGAACGTCGGAAATAAGGGGAAAAAATCAAAAATCAAAACTAACCATTACAAAAAACATGAAACAAAGAAAACCCAATAGAAATTTTCATTTAAAACTTTTGCCCTCTCCCTCGCCGGAAAAAAGAGAAAAATTTGTTTTCCCAAAAATTAGGGTTCGGCCATAAAAGAGAAGCCGAACAGGAGGGGGAAAAAACCTTACCATTCCAAAAAAATCAAATAGAGAAAGCCCAATAGAAAAAATCATTCCAAAGTTTCCCAAACAAAAAAAATTCCCACCGGGCGAAAAAATACCGCAAGAACAATGAAGGAAAAGCAAACCTCCAACTGTAGAGAGAACAAACACAACCAAGGGGAAAAAAATCCAGCATGAACACAAACCCAACCCAACAAAAGGAGAACAACCCGCGGAGATCGCAAAACAACCCCAAAATCTGGGGGTTCAATGCCACAAATTCAAACAAAAAGAAGAGAGAGAGAAAGCCAGAACAGTAGACGGAAAAGGAGCCAGAACATATTTAGAAAGAAAATGAAGCGCCATAAGCAACGGTGGAAGGTAGAAGACAAAGGCGAAGGGGGGACTTCGGAGATGAAAAAGCCGAAGAAGGAGAGAGAGACAGGGAAAAGCAAGCGAAAAAATTAGAGAGAGAGAGCATATGAGTGAATGGGCGGCCGAAAAGAAAAGAAGAGGAAGAAGTAGGCTTTCAGGGGCAAAATCGCCCATTTACTGTGGTGGTCTCACTCGGCAGACAACAGCATAGGGGCAACACAGTAATTTCACTGTTTAGAACTGTTAGGTACTGTAGATAGGCCTGCAGAAACGGAAAAAAAAGAAGGGAAAATACTGTTAATTACTGTTCAAAGAACAGTAAAAACCGGGTCTCCTTTAGTATATAGTACGAGTTTAATGCCCGTGCTACGCACAGGGATGCCGGGAAAATATCTTCAATAATACGAAAAAATTGAAAAATAAAAAATGAAAAATACTGTTATTTCATTATACGCATACACGTAAGGAAAAATGAGAAAATAAACAAAATAACCGAAAACACAAAACCAAAACTTAATCGACGAAAAAAAAACCCTAAATGACTAATAAATAATTTAAAACCCCCAAAATCAAAATCTAGGGTTTCGGACAAAATAAAGAAACGAAGGGAAGAGGAAAAAAAATCATAACTCTAAAAAACAGAGAAAACCAATGAAAAATAGTATAAAACCTCAATAACTAATAAACAGGAAAAAAAACACGAAAAAAAAATGGAGATTCAAAACCTAAGATTCGGACAAAAAAAAATTACCCAAAAAAATCGAACAGTAAAAAAAAAAAAAAACCAAAAAAAAAACATGACATGCAAAAAAAATCCCCAAAAATTGTTCTTCAACCATACCCATGCACCGGAGAGAGTAAAAGAAGAAAAAGAAAAAAAATGACAAAAAAATTCAAAACACACAATAAAGAACAAAAAATAAGCAAACAATGAACCAAACACAACAAAATCTAAAACCCAAAAAAAAAAAAAAAAAAAAAAAAACACTAACAGGAAAAAAACAAAACCGGAAAAAAAAAAACCCAAATTTTTTTGTTCAACTATACACATACACCGGAGAGGCGAAAAAAGGAAAGGGGAAAAAAATGGAGAAAAAAATTCAAAACACACAATAAAGAACAAAATAAAAAACAGTAAAAAAGCTGAAGAGAAAATGAAAGAGGAGCCAAGAGGAACCAATCCGTAGAAAGTTGAAAAAAAAAAACGCAAAAAAGGAGAAGCAGAAAAGAGAAGAGAGAGAGAGAGCAACATGAAAAAAAAAATTGAAAAAAGATATTGAGAGATGAAGGGAGGCAGCGGCTGAAGGAGAAAGAGAAAGGAAATGTAGGGTTTTAGGGGCAAAACAGTCAAGTCACTGTACTGAAATGGAGGCATGAAGCAATTTAAGGGATAAAATCATAATTTTACTATGCAGAAAAAGTTAAAATACATCCCTTTAGTAAGTATAATAATTTTGTATTTTTTAATATAATATATAAGAACAATACTATAAAATATTGTTAAAAAGTAAATATCATAGGAAAAAAAATCAGAGACATAAAGGAAAAAAAACCCCCAAAAAAAAAAGAGATCATGATTTTTGGTTAAAAAAAAAGGCAACTAAAATAGTAATAATCAAATAATATTAAATATTATTCTGAACTATAAAATAATCTAATTATAATTAAAATTAATTGAGGGAAAAAAATATTAATAATTTTATGATTGAGTTTGTTTAAATTTTATTTAGATATATGTAATATTGTTTAAATTTTATTTAGATATATGTAATATTATTTTTAAAAAAATTATATTGATCAATTAAACAATTTTTTTAAATATGTTAATTTTTTTAATTTTTCTCAGATCTCAATATTTTTAATTTAACATTTTCTCAATTTTACATATTTTATTATTTATGTTGTTTTATTTTATATATTTCAAAATAAATGAATAAATTATTGCTTGTATTTTTATAATTAAATTTATTTAAGTGTCATTTATAAAGGCTTATGTTGTATTATTTTTTTAAAAAAATTATGTTTAGTAATTCAATTAACAATATTTGACTTTGTTAACAATTATAACCATTAAATTTTTTTTTCTCACTGCATTCTTCATTGTTTGAGTAATTGTCCGTACGGACAATGCTTAATTTAATTTGTATTACTTAAAATAAATAACTAAATTATTACTTTTCTTTTTATAATTAAATTTATTTAAGTGTCATTTATAAAAGCTTATGCTGTATTATTTTTTTTAAAAAAAATTATGTTTATTAATTTAATCAACAATATTTGACTTTGTTCACAGTTATAACCATGAACAAATATTTCACTGCATTTTTCATTGTTTTAATTACAGTCCGTACGGACATGAGTGATTTTAATTTGTCTTAGTTAAATTTTATGTATTTTTACTATATAAATAATTAAAATGTTAAATTCTTAGATATTTTTTTAATTTTTTTTATTATCATTTATATTTCATGCACTTTTTTTGCTCGGGAAAAAAAATAGATTTATCCAACACAATAATAAATATATTCAGTTCTCTGTAGTTACGATTAGCAATTAATTTGTTCAATGTAAATCCAAACCAAATAAAAATTTATAAAACATAAAAATATGGCGTTACACAGCAAGAGTAGATAATAAAACAATGTAAATAATACATATATGATTACAATAATTTACAATTGTAAAAATATTTAAATACAGTAATTGTTCTTATAAACTTAAATATTACAACAATCTAATGGACTGGAAAAAAAAATCCCCGGGCAATACATACTGTAAGAAGAGGAAAAAACTTATAAAACAAAAAAAAATTATAATAATAACACAAACATACACAAAACAGAACCCTCAGTCATATTTATATATACTAATCTAGATAAAAAAAAAACGTTATATATACACATACACTACAAAAAATATTACACAAATTTTTATTAAATATTTTGTGATATGCTCAGATCTCTTATATATTTAAGAATATCTGTTAAATAATAAGCCAAATACAATCTAACTGTATCTCTCACAGCTACCAAGTGTAATATCTAGGAATATGTTTAAATAAAGATAACAAAAAAAAAAAGTATGCAATTCTCCAGTGAACACTTGCATTCATCCATTTTGCCACCATCATTACGACAATCTGCAAAAATAAATTAGTTGACATAAAAAAAAAAAAAAAAATCGGTAGCAAAAAATTCTGAGGGAGGAAAAAGTACATACCATATGTTTAGTTTAAAAATTGTTATTGTTTCCAAGAATGAGCCATAAATTCATAAAATGGAGAAAAAAAAAAGAGTTCAAAAAAAAAAACAGAGGAGGGAAAACTGAACAGAAACAATGGACAATGAATTAAAATATTACGAAACGAAAGAGGGGGGGTGTGGAAACATAAAATAAAATAAAGGTAGAACAATAATAACAATGTAAAATGTCCAAAAAAAACAGGGGGGAAAAAAGGAAAATGCAGGATTCGAACACAACCAAAAAAAAAAAAAAAAAAACTTATCATTTGGACCAAAAACCTCTCAACCTTCAACATAAAAACTCAAAAACAGAGGGAAAAAATTTTGAGATTGCAAACCAAAAATCTGAAAACAAAAATCTAAATATAAATCGTGGACAGAAAAACCAATCCAAAGCTTCAACATAAAAACTAAACAACAGCAATACAAAAAATCAAAAAAAAAAAGAAGGGGGAGCCGAACAAAAGCGAAGGGAAAAAGTGAGGGAAACCGAATACAATAATGAAAGAAAAGTAACATAACAAATATCAAAATCTAAACCTTCAACACAAAAATCCATCTAAAATTTGAACGCAAAAACCCACCAATATCAAAAAAAGGGGCCAAAATCTAGGGTTTGAAGTCCAACAGTCCGAAAAATAAAGAGACAGTGAGGGAGAGAGAAAGAAAGGCGTGTAAAAACAAAGGCAAAAAAACCAGCGAATCAATAATAGAGAGCAATATGAACAAAAAAAAAAGGATTAAAAAAAAACACTTCGGACAAAATCAATGAAAGATAGAGAAGGGAAAAATTTTAACCGGATACACTAACCAAAAACAAAACAACATAATAAATATAAAAATATAAGTATTTAACACAAAAACCCAACAATATTAAAAAAAAATTTCCCCACGGGTTGAAATCGGAAAGTGGGAGGGGGGGGGGGGGGAGGGGGGGAGGGGGAAACAGAGAAAGAGAGAGAGACTTGTAGAAAGAGAGAAAAAGAGAGTTGAATAATTAACAATAGAGATCAAAATCAACACAAAAAAATGAGGGGAAAAAAAGGCATTCGGCCAAAACCCTAGAAAGAAAAGAGGGAAAAACCCCACATACAGTAATGGAACACAAAACAACATAACAAACATGAAAATCTAAACATTCAACATAAAAATCCAATAATAATAAATAAAAAAAAAAGACAAAATAAATTCTGGAATTTAAAGACCGAAAATCCAAAAAATATGGAGAAAGAAAAAAATGATAGAGAGCAGATCTGGAAATCTAACATTCAACACAAAAATCCAACAATATGGAAAAAAAAAAATTCAAGAGGTTGTAGCGGGGAAACCGGGAAAATATGAAGCAAAAGAGAGATGGAGTTAGAACATCAACAATAAACATACACAATGGAAGAAATTTATCACCGGCAGCAGCAAAAAGGAGAAGAGAAAATGCGGGTTGGAAAGCCAAAAATTTGAAGAAGAAGAAGAGAAAGAGAGAGCGACAGAGAGAGAGAGAACTACAACATCAACAGTAGAGAGAGAAAATGACACTATACAATGGGTAACACAATGGGCGGGAAAGAAAAAATGAGAGAGAGAGTGAGGACAATGGGCGGCAGTGGGCGGCAGGAGAGAGACAGAGCCCAGTGGGCAGCAGAAAAGAAAAGAAAAGAAAAGATAAGAGAGATAGAGAGAGAGAACACAGTGAGCGGCAGAGAGACAGAGAGGAAATGAGCATGAGATATGAGGGGGAAAAAAAAAAAAACTAACTCTGCAAAAAGAAATCAAAAGTCGTATGGAAAGTAGAAAAGAGATATAACATGACCTAGGGAGTTGAGCAATCTGACGTAACTTCAGATTGCTCACATATAAATGTGTGAGAAAAAGAGAGAGAGAGAGAGAGAGAGAGAGAGAAATAGAGAGAGAAAGAGAAAGAGAGAGAGCAAGGGAAGGACAAAATCGTCCAGTCACTGTGGGAAGCCCAACCGGTAGAGAAGGAAGGAAGGGCAGAAGCGTCCATCCACTGTAGCAAGCGCAATTCCACATGAGTGAGGGGGTAAATCCGTCCGAAAACTGTAGAAGGAACAGGAAAAAACCCCATTCCTTTAGTATATAGTATAATATAACGAGTTTGAGACCCGTGCTACGCTCGGGAATACAGGGGAAATAAAAACTGAAAAACAAAAATAAAAAGAATAAGAGGTGACTGAAAATAGCTATAATATAAAAACTGTAAATGTAGGGAAAATAAGAAAATAAAAAAAAACTGAAGAAACTATGTATAATAATAATATATTGAATATGGTTTTATTATCAGAAAAAGATAGAGATTATAATTCCCAAATATTCATAGCAACAATGAAAACTATCAAATAACATATAACAGTCATTCAACACACTTTGAATAATATTAAATTCAGCAACATATACCAAATTAAGTAATATATTTGGTATATGGATTATATTATACATAAATGGAGATCATCATAGCCTGTTATAATCTGTGGGCTGCAATTTGGTTAAAAAACAATGAACGTAAAAAAAAAAAAAAAAAAAAGCAACACAGAAAAGGAACAGGGGAAAAAAACAAACAGTCATAACAATTGTAATAACATCCACAGCAGTTAAAAAAAAAACGTAAATCATCTAATATATTCATCTAACTTATAATAAAAATAATAATGAAAAAAATAGGACGAAAAACGAAAATTAGTATCAGAGACAAAAACAGGGAAAGAAGGGGAGAGGGATAAACAGAGAAGTAAACAAAAATTAAATACAATAAGAAAACTATTTCTTCTATAACATTGTTATAACATCAATAACAATAATTATTAAACAAATAATACTAATATAAGAAAGCAAGAATAAATTTTAATTAAAAGAGATGAAGATGAATAGTACCTGATTAAAAACAGCAGTTTTCCACACAAATAAAGATGTGATGATGATTAATTTTCAGGAAAGAGGAGAGCAGATGATTTCGGGTAACAATTAAGGAAGATTTAGAGAAGAGTAATTAAGAAGCTGTTAGAGAAAGAGTAATGACAGCAGATGGCAATGAACTAAGAAATAAGTAGGAAAGTATTTATAGCAGGGAATATGGAAAAAAATTTATTTGGAAAAAGTTTCAGAGAAAAGGTCGGTCAAAAAGAGAGAGAATAAATTTTTCATAGATATCAAAACAAATAATACATTATTTCACAATAAAGCAAAAAAATGACGGAAATTTTAGAAATCAATGACAGATTTAAAGATATGGCAAATCAAAGTTAAAATGATTAGTCTTCTGTAAATAACAGACGTAAAACAACTTACAATATTCAAAGCAAAACAAATTAATAAAGAAGCATTAAATGCCGATGACAGCTCAGCAAAAACACAGCAGCAAAAACAGAAGATAACATCAAAAGTTAGAAAAAACATGAATAGGCTAGAAAATTCACTGATGATGACATCTAACAATCCATTCAATCCTAACAAAATCATAAAATTGGAACACCAAATTTAAGAGGAAAGCAGAAAAGGCCAAAGATTTCCATGCAAAATGAACGGACTATTAGCCGAGGGGAAAAACAACAGAAGTTAAACAAATACAAACATTCCAAAAACTAAATCTGCAATCTCTCGTTCCATATTCCCAAGCAGCCATGTCCAGAGCAATGTCCATGCAATCTTCAGGGAAAAAAATTGTAGGAATTAATAACTACAAATTAAATAGAATATATAAGGAGGCAAAAAAGGCACAAAAACTTTTATAAAAAAAAAAAAAAAAAACCAAAAACATACCTATATTTTTTAGCTGACTCCTTGCATTTAACGGTATAGCCAAAAAATTTTAAGAAAATCATAAACATGAAAACGGCAACTTCTAATAGAAAAACTAAACAACAATGGAAAAAATAATATAATTATACAAAACCTAAAACAGGGGAAAAAAAAACAATACCGATAATCAAAATTAAGAGAAGAAAACTTTAACATTCATATAACAAAACGGGGAAAATGTACAATTGACAAAAACATAAAATAGTAAACTTTTAAATCAAAAATGTATGGCCAATAAAGAAGCGGAAATTATTACACAACTTAAGGGAAACAATACCGAAAAAAAGCTTAAAATGAAGACCTAGAATTTAGGCAAAATTAATCCTAACTGGAGCAACGGAAAAACCGACAGCAGTAGAGGGAGAAAGTGAAAGAAGTAAAAAAAAAAAATGGAGGAGGAAAATATAATCAAAGAATGTAATCTAGCTTTTAAAAAAATATAAGCATATTCGGTCAGGGGGAAAAAATTACAGTCAACATTCTATGCACCTTCTAGAAAAGGATGAAATATTAACAAAGCAATAAGACGAAAAAGGGGGAAAATGACAGAAGAGAAGGCGAAAAACTCAGATGCAGCAAAAATAGAGTTTTCACACCAACAACTCAAAAAGTAAGTAGCAAAAAAAAGACGAACAGAGAGAGTAACCAAGGCAGAGAGCAAAAAAGTTTAACAGAGAATGTGTGGACATGAGAAGAAGATAATGACGAATGCAAGAAAACCCAAAAAAAGTAGAAAATCAAAATCTAGGTTTAAAAAAATTATATATCATATTCAGTGGGGATAAATATAAAATCAGATTCCAAAAGAAAAAAACCACCCCCCAATCAATATTATATACACATTCTCAAAAATAATGAAACATTAAGCAACAAATAACAAAAAGAGAGAAAGGGAAAACTCAGAAAATGACAATAAAAAAAAAACCGAAAACCCAAAAAAACCAAAACCCCCCTCATCACCATTAGATACACATTCGAAAACAATGATCAAAAATCAGAAAAGAAGGAAGCGGAGAAACCTAAAATAACATATCCAAGGGGGGGAAAAATCCACAACCAAAAATAAAAAAACAAAAGCCGAAAACAACAAATAGAGAATAAACAAATATTTATTGATTTTCTACCCACACCAAGAAAATCCACTGAACATTACATACACATACTAAAAGAGAAGGGAAAAATCGGAAAATAACATATGAAAAACTGAAAATCCAAAGGGAAAAAACCTCTATCAACATTAGAGACAGATGATCAAAAATGGGGAAAAATCAAGGAAGCAGGGAGAGCAAGGAACAAAAATATGAAAAATGCAGGGAAAATGTAACACCAAATTACCAAAAATCCGGGGGGCGCAGGGGAGGGGGGGGGGGGGGGAGGAACCCCAAAACAACAAAAAGAGAGAAAACAAAAATACAAAAAAGCCGAAATACATACAACCAAACAAAAAAGCAAACCGGCTACCAGATCAAGCAGAAGGGAAAATAGGGTTTCTCCAACAAATGCCCAGCGAAAACACAGATAGAGAGGCAGCGAGGAAGATAGAGAGGCAGGAAGAGAGAGAAGAAAGTAAAAAAATGAGAGAGACGAAAATGAATGAGAGGGGGAGAGGGGCGGCCACAACCCCAAGAGAAACCCCAAGATTAGGATTTCAAGGGCAAAAACGGAATATTACTGTGCGCACTGAAGAGGCAGACACAAATAGGAGGGCAAAACCGGAAAAACAATCAGAAGGGGTAGAACCGGCATTTCACTGTGCAACCGGCCTACCAAAGCTAACCTTAAAGGGCAAAAGAGTAATTTTACTGTACATAAACACTGTTTAGTCCAGCCTTTTAGTATATATAATTGGCTAAGATGCTTACAAAATTTGCTTTGTTTGGCATATTAGTTTCACTCTAATTAAATTATACTTTTTGTTAGATTTTTATTATTTTTTAAAAAATCAACAAAAATTATAACTAATTTTTAAAAAATTAACCAATTCTAACTTAAAAGTTTAACCCCAACTAACAGTCCAAACATGCAGTAACTTAAATTAAATCTCTTCATGTTATCATATTCAATTACGAATCGTGACAATATACTCAGATTTGAGAGTGGCTATGATGCTTTTAATGTCATTGTTTATTTGTTTAAGCTCTTGTTTGGATTACCATATAAATTTAATTTTTTTTATATGTATTATATGTTTGGTTGGTGACGAAACATTTAAGTGATTTCTCTATTCACAACAACTCAACTCAAATTTAAACGTAAATTTCCATTTTTTACAAAAAATATACTGTACTTATTTTTGCGCTTACCACTATTTAAATATTACTTTTACTAAGATTATCACGAGCACTCATTCAATTTGAAAACACAATTCAAATTCTGCATTTAAATTCATACATTTAAATTGATGATAACATTTTAAAAAATTAATGTATCTATAATTCAAACTGTATTTTGGCTTCGTCGACTTCTCCTGTGATTTGTTTAGAAAAAAAAAATGATTTTGATTTTGTTGGTTCTCTGGACTATGACAACTTTTTTTATTTTTATTTTTGCTTGAAGATAGTAACTTACAGATTATGTACTTTATTTTCCAGATTAAAAATTAAATAATTTAGCTTATAAGATCTTATACACTTATTTATTAATGAACTGGGAAATAACTTAGGCCTACGTAATATCGAACGAAATATAAACATACATCTATCTTATATATTTGACAAGAAGTATGTTCTTGTTTTAAAAAAAAAATTTCTTATTAAAGAAAAGTATTATGATCTATAACCACAAAATGTATCAAAATAATGCATGCATGACACATTATTTTATTTAATCGATAGAATAACAATTCTTTTAATTATTTTATTAAATTATAATGGCCTAATATAAAAGAGTACGAAAATTTTTGTGTAACTTGGTTAAACAGAGATGAGTTGCCGACTTAAGTTTGTCGGCTGAATGGCTATCCCCAATAATATTGAAATAAATTAAAAGAAAATAAATTTTTACTTTTAACAAATTACAAAATAAAAAAAATAATATATTAGTACCTGATAATATTTTCAAGCCCATAGATCCTTGCGATTATGACTCCACATGTGATGCCCTATAAATTCATAAACCAGATTTACGAACCATTATTATGGATTTCCTTCATTAATACACTTCTAATGAATTATTTTGATGAATACCAAATTTCAAGATCATGAATGCTGGTATATGTATCATCAATGTAATAATGTCGATGATTTAATAATATTGAGTTTCTCTATTTAAAAGAGAAAATATATATATAAATATATATATATATATATAATGTTACTCACATTTTCTTTTAATTGGGGTTTTGTGAAAATGCTATGTGTGAAAATTTATTATATAAATATAATGAATGAATAATCAAAATTTTGTAAATTAAAGGAATGAATTTTATACCATGTCAAAATTGATCTACTAAATTAACTTTAATAATACTAATATCATTTAAAAAAAATTATCATAAAAATAAATTAAAAGCAAAAAAAAAAAAAAAAAAAAAAAAAGCTTTAGGGGGAGTGCTCGTGCACTTCCCCTGCCCAGTTTCACCCACTGGGCAAGGCAGTGGGCTTAAAGCCCACTGCCAGAAAAAAAAAAAAAAAAAAAAAAAAAAAGAATGGGTTAAGGGAAGGGGTGCCGTGCACCCCTCCCCTTGCTCAGTGGGCAGCGGCCCACTGAGCCATGCAGGCAGGCAGTAAGCTGCCTGCCTGCTGCCAGTAAACTGGCACAAAAGGAAAAAAAAAAAAAAAAATTTCTTTTCATCAGAAAATAGGTTGAACAAGAGGGGGGTTTTTGAGAATTCAAAATCCAACCCCTAAACAAGCAAAACAAAGATGACAAGACAAAAAAGAAAAGTTGATTACAATATAAGATGATGGACTACTTGAATGACTACTCACTAAAACCACTTAGAAATGCATGAAAAACCACCAAAACAACTTCCCAACTTGTCTTCTTCAGCTCAGCACGTTTTTGGAGAGTTTTAAATCCAAAAATTTCAATTTTTTTAACCCACAATAAGGCTTGGTTATAAAATGGTTTTAGGTAAACCAAAAACCACTTTTTCTCTTTCATAAAAACCATACAAGTAAAGAAAAGTTTCCTCTCTTCCTCTCTTCATTGTGGACGAAATTTTTAGCTAAGGGAAGCCAAAAATATACTTCATATCCTTCCACCCACTCCTAAGATCATTTTTTTTACAAGGAGGAAGAGCAATTCCAAGTGTTTTCCAAGGTAATACCTATACTTTTTCCACTTGTTTTCTAGAAAGGAAAATGATGTTTTAAAAATGTTTTTAATGTGATGTTTTATCTCTATTCTAGCTCCCTACCTCAAGGATCCAAGAGTGGTTCAAAGCCTTCAAGAGGAGCTAAGAATCCACTACTTTTCTAAGAGGTAAATGATTTGTAAACTAGTGGTTTACCAAGTTCTTAATAACTTTCGTTTCAAAATGTGTTCTTACAAATAGGAAAATCTTGGCATGGTAAATGGTTAAAATGTGGTTTTGCTACCTAATGAGATGATATATGTGCTGGCCATGATTTAAGGTGGCTAGAAAACATGATTTGTGTATAGAATATGGTGAAAAGTGTGTTTATGTGATTTTATGGTCATATGACATGAATGAGTATTGATGTATGAGAATAAGAGATTATGGTATGTTGATATGTTATGTCTCTGTTTAATGGAAGCATGAATGATGAGGAAAATATTTTGACATCACAAATAGGCTAGAATAAGAATTAATGACCATAAAATACCAAAAATAACATTTTTAGCATAAATGTTAATAAATTGGAAAATGGTATTTTGAGTGGGATTTTCATAATCTTATAGAAGGACAGATTATTACTCTTGACATAAGCCATAAGAAGAGCTGAAGTTTGATCAGAAATAATATGTCAAAAATGACGATTTTGCCCTCAAGGGGTAAAATCGTAATTTCACCGTCCTAAAGACTTTATTTGAATTCGAAACTTTGCAGTCTTGACTAGAGACTTAAAATAGACCTTGTGTCAAATTTTGGCGATAAACGGATAAGAAATTACCAAAACAGCATTTTGGGGTCAAAACGTAAATATAGAAAAGTTTATGGTCAAAAGCGTAAATAATAAAAACTTCTTAAAAATGAGTACTGATTCTGTAAGAGCACTTTATAAGGACATTAAGTGTAGAAAATGTGAACCAAAGGGTATTGGGAACTAATTGGGGCTAAATAAGGACTAAAATGCAAAAATAAATAAATAATGGGTCAAATTATAAAATCTGCTTAGACTATAATTAGACAGCATATTTGTCACCCTTAAAACAGTATATTAAGCTAAATAAATATAAGAAATAATATGGTTTATGTTATAGTCAAATGTACGACTTTAAAAGACATAAAAGGGCATAAATGTTAAACTTTTATTTAATTGTGTTTAGAAATGTAATAAGCTACGAAAGCCATTTTTAAGAGCTTAAGGGCATTGTAAACGTTATTCTAAGGCTGGGACAAACTTTGAAAAGCCATTCAATAAGTCTAGATTAAAAATGATATGTCTAATGGTAAAATTGTAATTTTGTCAAACTAAGGGGTAAAATGGTAATTTGATGAGGAGAACGTTTTGGACCATAGGTAGAGGTTTTCTGGACATATAAAACTATAAGAGAGATTACTAAAAGCTAAGGTCAAAAGATTTAACAAGTTTAAGCTTAAATGTGCTTGAATAACCGAAATAGGGGTAAATTGGTAAATTAGTACCTGATGGCTCGGTGACGAGAAATGAACCTGCCACTAGACTTATTGAGATGCTATGTAATTAATGACTAAAACTTGATAAAGACAAGTGTAGTGGGCCTTAATAGATTTAAAACAATAATAAGATTGTAATTGGGTTGTGATAAACCCAATAAACCCACAACCCACAAAGATGACCCAATATGATATTGAAAGACCATGATTATCCATGGTCACCTAATGGACCCTAATATAAATAAAATAGGAATTAAGTAAAAGATTGGATAAGAAATTAAATATTAAATAATTAACTCACCAATGAGTTAATAATTAATTAATTTAATATTTAAAATTAATTAATTATTAATTAAGGAATTAATTTATGATAATTATGTAATTAATAATTAAGGATGTTATCATTAAACAAAAACTTAGAAATAAATTAATAATTAAATTGAAATTAATTATTAATAATGAAATTGAAATTAATTATTATTTAAGAGAAACATATGTCCATGATCGACAATGATTCAAAAACTTTACTCTAACTGTCGGATGCCAAATTAAAATTAGGATACTGAATCGACTTGAAGGTAGATCCGGAAACAATCAACTCGGATACACAGTTACCCGATTTTCTGTAAGTACAAACCTCACTTACAGCATGGAGCAAAATGTTTTTCGTTGTTGATGTTCTACGTTTTCTATGATTTGCCTTGATGTAGTGATGAGCCTATGAGCTATATGTACTGTGTTAATTAAGCATTTAACGTACATAATTTCTCTTGCACTGATATGATTGATATGCCTCACAGATACGTATGCAATAATGATAGATGCATAGTGACATGTAAATCTACACATTGTCACAAATAATAAGAATGAGACTAACAAAAGATAGGATTAAGTGCCGTACCAACCTCCAACTAGTGAAAGGATATGATAAGAACGAAAGTTATAAGATATGACCATGGAGGTTGTTGGAGGGTCGCTCCCCTAACTCCCCATTGGTTGCGCGCATATGGGTATGACATAAGGGCCCTTAAGTAGACAAGATATATAAATAATAAAGCATAATTGAACACACATAGTTCACATGCATTTTTGAACATTCATGATATTACATGTGATGATATGATTTTATGAAAATGATTTTGTGAGATATTGTTTGTACTTGCTGAGCGAAAGCTCATTATTGTGTGTTCATGCTGTAGGTAACGCGGGTATGCAGCCCGCTACTTAGACGTTTTATGGACTGGCAAAGCTGTGCGGAGGCGATGAGGGACGGGAGTGGGATACCACCACGAATTAAATTTCTGCATTTAGATTTCTTAAATTATTTTTTATCGACTATATTTATAACTATGTTCCAATGTTTTGGTATTACTAAACTAGTATGAGTATTTTAAGAGAAAAATACTCATATTATCTAAATATGAATTTGAATAGGATAATTATTTACTAGATGTTTTCAATTTCCTCAGTTAAAAAATTTTAGTAGTTCTAACTTTTGTAGTATGAATATAATTAAAAAAAAATTATGTATTTTTTTTAGAACCAAATATAAATAAGTGTTAAGATTAAATTAAATAAGAATTAGTAAGTTAGTTAGCGGTTCCAAAAGTCGGGTCGTTACACCACACGTACATATGTCCAATAATTTTCGAAACATTATAAAAATTATAATACATATATATATATATATATACACATGTATTATTTGTTTTTTTTTTAAGCACACTGTAGAGGCTATGAATTTACGATCAGATTTCAAACTGAGTTAGATCATAAGAAAATTAACATACAAAAATTATTGGAGTCATTGGATATCGTATATGAAAATCACAGAACAATCTTTACCAGAAAATGACACGGATAATCTAAAATAAAAACAATAAAGTTATCAATACCGAAATTTAGAGAGGTTCGCTGGAATATTGTGCAACGTCCTCTGAATCTGGTTTTCTTATATATGAATTTCTTTGTTTAGTTTATGGATATAATCTCACAATATGACAATCAGCAAAAGGGATTTTTCAGAAAGAGGAGGGGTTCCTCAAACGTGAGAAGTCTTCCTCTATTTATAGAAGAGAAATCATTGGTCCGAGTTCTTAGGACAGTAGTGAGCGGTTCCCCACTACCCCGAGCAATTCGGAACACGTACAAGAACGTGAGCCAAAATGCTACGATTGATCGTGGATCTAGCAGTTATGGATATTGATCTTTCACCGTTCAATTTTCATCAAATATGAGCTCTGAATTACGAACCAGTCAATCAAAACGACCAATGATTGAGCATCATTCATCGTTCCTTTTGTTGGGCTAAGGGCCCACTCCATCCACACTTAGTAAATTAACGGGCCTCAAGGGAACTGAGACCAAATGGTCGAGGACGATCATTCGTCGTTCGTCACTCTTCTTACGAGTGGTAATGATGGAGACATGGAGAGCTCAAATACATGGAAGGTGGCTGACCCAATTCAAGTTCCTGTTGGTCCAATTACAAGGGGCCGTGCTAAAAAATTCAAGGAAGCATTAAATGGGCTGATTCATGAAATTTGGAATCAAGTCAATTTATGCAAGCCCATTGACCAAGGCCCATGTCAACCTCAAAGGTGCATCAATTTGATCCAGATTTTAGAAGAGTCCACGAATTTGGCGTGATCTAGGCTAATGGATATCATCAAAATAGACGACAACAAATCTGCCAATAAAAGGTCTCAAAACATGATTCATTAAGCGCATAAATATACTAGGTGCATTAGTTAAACCAAAAGGCATGACTAACCACTCATATAAACCATGTTTAGTTTTAAAAGCTGTTTTCCACTCATCACCTCCTTTCATTCTAATTTGATAATAACCACTTTTCAAATCAATCTTGGAAAACACATATGAACCATGCAACTCATCAAGCATATCATCTAAGCGAGGAATAGGATGTCGATACTTTACCGTTATGTTGTTGATAGCTCGGCAATCAACGTACATCCTCCATGTCCCATCCTTCTTAGGAACTAAAATTACTGGAATGGCGCATGGACTCATACTTTCTCTCGCATACCCTTTTTCCATCAACTCACTAACCTGCCTTTGTAATTCTTTTGTCTCCTCGGGGTTGGTTCGATAGGCTGGTCGGTTAGGTATGGATGCTCCGGGCACAAGATCAATTTGATGCTCAATCCCTCGAATAGGTGGTAATCCTTGTGGTAAATCCTCGGGAAGGACATCCTCATAATCCTGCAAAAGAGAGACAACAGCACTAGGCAAAGTAGTATCAAGTGTGGAGGCTGACACTACTTTGCAGCACTAGGCAATAGCACTAGGCACATCACATACTTGTAACTTACGAGTAGAAAGCATAATTGGACTACATTTACGTGTATAGGATTAGATGACCCTATCAAATAAAGAATTTGTAGCAACAAAGAAAAGTCATCAGATTCACTCACATGAGTTTTTTTGTGAAGATCTCCTGTAGTCCCCCTTTTTCCCTCTACGATGGCTTGTCAAACTCTATCAATCTTTGATAAGCAGATCCAATTAGGAAGATAGCTTCATATTAGACCAACTCACCATCAAAATCTATCCTAAAATAGTACTGCTTATTCAATTGTCTTTGAAAAGAGAACAACAATTCATATAATAGGACTTACATGTATAGGATTTGATACTGAGTTGTTCCAACTGCTTTGCTCCCAATCTCGCTTGAAATTGATGTTTGTGTAGCCCCTCGTTTCAACAGACATAAACACACAAGAAAGAAAATTAGTTACTAACAAATCTAAATATCCAGAAATCAAATGAATACAACATGTCACTTAAGCATATATTGATAGCATAAAATGATAGAGGAAACAAAGTCGACTAAATTCGTTTAACAAATTCATTTAGATATTGGTTACAACATTTTCCATGATGTACAGTGAAAAGGGCAAGTGTATCCACTCAAAAAACTCTACCATCAAGAACATGTCATTTCAATCAATAAACTAAACTCGGTAAACTTATTTAGCGAGTATATGAATGTTTAAATTAATATAAACCAGGAGAATATTTTACACAACAATGATGACTTTGCCTCTATTGAACAAAAAAAAAAAAAAAATTTGTCTACATTGAGACCAATCATCTAAATAGAAATGAAGAAATTTAATGGTTAGTGGTTACTTCTGATTATCACCTGTTGTCATCATTTGACAATGCATTTCATGTTTGTGTAGCCTCTCGTTTCAACAGATATAAACACACGAAAAAAGAAAATAAGTTACTAACAAGTCCAAATATCCAGAAGTCAACAATGGATAAAAATTAATAAAAGAACATAAAATGTTTCTTAAGCAAATAACGATAACATGAAATGACAAAGGAAACACAAAGTCAGCCAGATTCAACTATCAAAATTTATCTATCTAACAGTTCAACATTTCCCATGATGTACAGTAAAAAGGACCAGTATTTCCACTCAAAAAACTGTACTATCAAGAACATGTGGTTCCAATCAACAAAAGAAATTTGGTAAAATAATTCGGTTAGCATGTGAATCGTTAAAGTAATAGAACCAGGAAAAAAAATTTACATGGTAATGATGATTTTGCCTCATTTAAAAACAAAGAGGAAGAATTTAGTAGTATTTCTGTACTATTACCTGCAACCATCACTTAACAATGGCTGAGAAAAAGTTTCTTCTACTTGAAGCAGCGTAATTTGAAAGCCTTTCGATCAACTGGGATAGCTCTATCTTGATATCAACAAAGCAAGCCCGCAGGAGCTACAAACCAAAACATATTTAAATTAGCATATGAAGTGAATTAAGTCTCGTAGAAAAGGAAATTCTATCTTTGTAACATTTACGATGTTTAATTTTTGTCATACTAAAGTTACCCAAAAAATTGAAAGGGATGATCAGTCACTCCATTAGCTAGTCATTAGTAGATTATTATTGGATGGCCTTACAACTAGTTGGCTCTTACGATATGAAAGCTGAGAAAGAAAGAAAGAAAAAAGCAAATAAATTCAAGTTACGTACATTGTGAACTCTGAAGAACTGTAGGAGAAGTTTCTAATGTTGCTGTCACCCAATGTGTTTCCGACAGCAAACTGCAATAAAAGGCTAATATCAAGACATCAGAGAATCAAATCTCTGTGAATATTTTTTCTCCAACAAAATTTGCTGAATATTTATGGCAGATCTAACATGCAACCAAGAGTAGAGATATTAATTTGAGAAAGAAGTACAACACCTATCTCCATTGAACGCCTCTCCCCAGCCCCATCATTTCATGTGTCAAGTTAAAAAAAACATAAGGGTTAGAACAGTAAGTAAAAATTAGCAACAATAAGAAAAAATGAATCGATAAATTATATGATACTATCAATAAATAAAAACAAAGTACTAAGCATGAATTCTGTTACGTTTAAACTTTTGTGAAAAAACAAGTGCAACAAGTCAATTAGTAAGCTATATAAAATTTTCTGAGTTTGTTTATCAATTTTGTTGATCAGTCGACACACATCTTCCTCACAACAGTATAAGCCGGTTTCAAAAAATTAAAAAACAAAATCAAAAGAACTACAATTAGCAAAGGAAAAATGCACCAAAAAAAAAAAACTACAATTTAACAAAGGAAAAAATGTAGCTTTGCGTTGTGTGAAAATGTATTATATCCTTGTGTATACATGCCCCTCCCTCCATAAACTCTCGTTCCAAAAGAGAAGTATCAGAACAAGTTTAATGGAAAAAAAAAAATACTATAACCTAAGTGCAAAAAATTATCTTAGAACCTAACACATACGCATGCACATTACAAATTTTCGCACAAAACATTTGTAGTTAAAAGAAGCATTCATAGAAGATTTGCACCAAAAAAAAAAAAAAAAACCAGCCATACACAGGAGAAAATTTCATGTTATCACATCGGACAAGAAGAGATTACCAGCAAATACCTAATGAAACAAACAGCCGTAAACATGGAATTGTCTAACTACAATGCCTACGATACATATGGAAACAAAAAAAAAAAACGACTGTTTCCAGTCAGGCAGCCAATCACAAATCTATCAAAAGGCTTCCAATCAGCTTCCAATCACCAAATAAACTTCTCGATGCTGAAGTTGCCTAGTCAAAGGCGCAAATTGAAAATGTAGCAGGAAACCCGCCACATGTTTCCCAATGCTCTAAAGCATCAGAAACAAAAATGCTAGTCAAAGTCCTCTGACTTTGACCAGGTATTTCTACTGATGCTACCATTAAGTGGTAGCGTGCTAATTAACTAACCAACACTTAAATTATGGCATCATTTAAGTGGACCTAATTTTCTGACTCTGAATCGGATCCTTTTGGCTAAGGGATTTCCCTAATCAAATCCTAATCAGATCCCTGATTCTAGGATTACAGCCATGTTACAATATTTCCTAAAATTACGAAATCACATTTTCCCACACTACGCTAATGCCTTTGCCAATATTATGCTACTTTTTCTAACTACTACTACAACAAATCTTATACTATTGCTACTGCTACTTCTATCTTTATAACCATCTATGGTATTTGAATTTCAGTCATAATAAAGTTTCTCAAAAAATAAAAAGGTATGATTAATCACTCTTTTAGCTAGCCATCAGTAGATTATCAATGGATGTCCATATAACTAGTTAGCTCTTGCTTTAAAGATCTATCTCCCTATGATATGAAAAGACCCAAAAAAAGAAAAAAAAAATTCAAGTTACATACATTGGAATCTTTGGAGAACTGTTGGAGAAGTTTCCTATTATGTTGAACCCAACATGTTTCTAGCAGCAAACTGCATCAAACTAAAAAGTCATCAGAGAATCAAGTCTCTATGAATATTGTCCGTTTGGTACATAATGAATTAATTTATCCATAAAGGTAGACAAAATGTGACTGGTATACTCAAGACAATACTTTAAAGCTCAAGGTGAAAGACCAAAGTAAAAAAAAAAAAAAAAAAAAAAAAAGATTGGAAAACAAATACCATTGATTTCAGATCCAACAAACTCAAAGCACTTGTCATTGCTCCTCGTTCTCCTAACAGACGATATAACGGATTAGTATAACACATCCAAACTGAGCTAAGGAATCTGACTTCATATAGAAACAAAACTAGTTAAGGAATTAATAAATTTTTTTAATAAAATTTGCTTACTACTTATATCAGACTTATCGTGCAACCAAGAGCAGAGATATTAATTTGAGAAAACAAAACTATACATGTCTCCATTATATAATGTCCTTGCTATATGCCTCTCCCTACAACCCCATCATTCCATGTGTCAAATTTAAAACCGATAAGATTAAAACAGGAAGCAAAATTATCGAAAACCGGGGAATAATAGGAAATAAAATATTAGTATACCAAGATAATCTCCCATCTTGAGGGTACCCAGATTCATTTTCTGAAATAAGTGTACAGCACCTAGATCAATATAAGAAAAGAATGCACTGCCGAACTCACTCTTCAAACCAAAAAAAAAAAAAAGCCTTAAACAAGTTTTCAGACCTAAAATCAGGGGACAAACACGAAAGGGTGATTTGAATTTCAAAAAGTTTGAAGATTGAAATTATAGATTATCAAATATATATATATATATATATATATATATATATGTGTGTGTGTGTATTTAAGGAAGAAAAATCAAAACCCAGACCAATTAACGCAAATTCTGACAAATAAATCTAATCTAAATACTAAAAAAGCTTAATAAATCCAATTGACAAAATATCCTAAAATAGAGAAATAGTACCATGTTGCTGTCCAATGCAAGAAACAGCAGCGATTTTCCGGAGATGGAAATTGGAATTGGAAAGCTTGCGAAGAATGAGATTCCAGAGCCTTAGCCTCACATGAGAGTACTGAGGAAAACGATTCTTTCTGCCATTGATGGATCGATTCTGCCATCTTTGGTCTCCAAATGGCTTTCCTTTCCTATGAGAAGAAGAAGAGAGAGAGAGAGAGAAATCTCTGGAAAAAAGTCCCAAACGAAACCCCATGAGAGAACAGAGAGAATGAAGGAAGAAGAAAGCTTACCGTTTTATAGACCCTTCTAAATAACCCACTCCCCAACCCAACGGTTACTTTTTTTTTTTTTTAATTTTGGGACGAATTAACTCAACGGTTAGTTCTTCAAGATCTTTGATCTCCCGTAGGCTTGGTCGAAACCTTAAACTTAGCCTTGGAGACCCTGTGACATAGAAGAGAGAGAGGAGAGAGAAAAGAGAGGGAAGTAAGAGAAGTAAAGTCAATTATTATATAATATAATAATAATAAAAAAGAGAGAGAGAGAGAGAGATATAGAAAGAAAATTGGCTAAGATGCTTACAAAATTTGCTTTGTTTGGCATATTAATTTCACTCTAATTAAATTATACTTTTTGTTAGATTTTTTTTATTTTCTAAAAAGTCAACAAATATTATAACTAATTTTTAAAAAGTTAACCAATTCTAACTTAAAAATTTAACCCCAACTAACAGTTCAAACATGCAGTAACTTTAATTAAATCTCTTCATGTTATCATATTCAATTACGAATCGTGACAATATACTCGAATTTGAGAGTGGCTATGATGCTTTTGGCTATGATGCTTTTAATGTCATTGTTTATTTGTTTAAGCTCTTGTTTGGATTACCATATAAATTTAATTTTTTTATATGTAATATATGTTTGGTTGGTGACGAAACATTTAAGTGATTTCTCTATTCACAACAACTCAACTCAAATTTAAACGTAAATTTCCATTTTTTACAAAAAATATACTGTACTTATTTTTGCGCTTACCACTATTTAAATATTACTTTTACTAAGATTATCACGAGCACTCATTCAATTTGAAAACACAATTCAAATTCTGCATTTAAATTCATACATTTAAATTGATGATAACATTTTAAAAAATTAATGTATCTATAATTCAAACTGTATTTTGGCTTCGTCGACTTCTCCTGTGATTGGTTTAGAAAAAAAAAATGATTTTGATTTTGTTGGTTCTCTGGACTATGACAACTCTTTTATTTTTATTTTTATTTTTGCTTGAAGATAGCAACTTACAGATTATGTACTTTATTTTCCAGATTAAAAATTAAATAATTTAGCTTATAAGATCTTATACACTTATTTATTAATGAACTGGGAAATAACTTAGGCCTACGTAATATCGAACGAAATATAAACATACATCTATCTTATATATTTGACAAGAAGTATGTTCTTGTTTTAAAAAAAAATTTCTTATTAAAGAAAAGTATTATGATCTATAACCACAAAATGTATCAAAATAATACATGCAGGACACATTATTTTATTTTATCGATAGAATAACAATTCTTTTAATTATTTTATTAAATTATAATGGCCTAATATAAAAGAGTACGAAAATTTTTGTGTAACTTGGTTAAACAGAGATGAGTTGCCGACTTAAGTTTGTCGGCTGAATGCCTATCCCCAATAATATTGAAATAAATTAAAAGAAAATAAATTTTTACTTTTAACAAATTACAAAATAAAAAAAATAATATATTAGTACCTGATAATATTTTCAAGCCAATAGATCATTGCGATTATGACTCCACATGTGATGCCCTATAAATTCATAAACCAGATTTACAAACCATTATTATGGATTTCCTTCATCAATACACTTCTAATGAATTATTTTGATGAATACCAAATTTCAAGATCATGAATACTGGTATATGTATCATCAATGTAATAATGTCGATGATTTAACAATGTTAAGTTTCTCTATTTAAAAGAGAAAATATATATATAAATATATATATATATATATATAATGTTACTCACATTTTCTTTTAATTGGGGTTTTGTGAAAATGCTATGTGTGAAAATTCATTATATAAATATAATGAATGAATAATCAAAATTTTGTAAATTAAAGGAATGAATTTTATACCATGTCAAAATTGATCTACTAAATTAACTTTAATAATACTAATATCATTTAAAAAAAATTATCATAAAAATAAATTAAAAGCAAAAAAAAAAAAAAAAAAGCTTTAGGGGGAGTGCTCGTGCACCCCCCCTGCCCAGTTTCACCCACTGGGCAAGGCAGTGGGCTTAAGCCCACTGCCAGAAAAAAAAAAAAAAAAAAGGTGTTAAGGGAAGGGGTGCCGTGCACCCCTCCCCTTGCTCAGTGGGCAGCGGCCCACTGAGCCATGCAGGCAGGCAGTAAGCTGCCTGCCTGCTGCCAGTAAACTGGCACAAAAGGAAAAAAAAAAAAAAAAAAATTTCTTTTCTTCAGAAAATTGGTTGACCAAGAGGGGGGGTTTTTGAGAATTCAAAATCCAACCCCTAAACAAGCAAAACAAAGATGACAAGACAAAAAAGAAAAGTTGATTACAATATAAGATGATGGACTACTTGAATGACTACTTACTAAAACCACTTAGAAATGCATGAAAAACCACCAAAACAACTTCCCAACTTGTCTTCTTCAGCTCAGCACGTTTTGGGAGAGTTTTAAATCCAAAAATTTCAATTTTTTTAACCCACCATAAGGCTTGGTTATAAAATGGTTTTAGGTAAACCAAAAACCACTTTTTCTCTTTCATAAAAACCATACAAGTAAAGAAAAGTTTCCTCTCTTCCTCTCTTCATTGTGGATGAAATTTTTAGCTAAGGGAAGCCAAAAATATACTTCATATCCTTCCACCCACTCCTAAGATCATTTTTTTTACAAGGAGGAAGAGCAATTCCAAGTGTTTTCCAAGGTAATACCTATACTTTTTCCACTTGTTTTCTAGAAAGGAAAATGATGTTTTAAAAATGTTTTTAATGTGATGTTTTATCTCTATTCTAGCTCCCTACCTCAAGGATCCAAGAGTGGTTCAAAGCCTTCAAGAGGAGCTAAGAATCCACTACTTTTCTAAGAGGTAAATGATTTGTAAACTAGTGGTTTACCAAGTTCTTAATAACTTTCGTTTCAAAATGTGTTCTTACAAATAGGAAAATCTTGGCATGGTAAATGGTTAAAATGTGGTTTTTCTACCTAATGAGATGATATATGTGCTGGCCATGATTTAAGGTGGCTAGAAAACATGATTTGTGTATGGAATATGGTGAAAAGTGTGTTTATGTGATTTTATGGTCATATGACATGAATGAGTATTGATGTATGAGAATAAGAGATTATGGTATGTTGATATATTATGTCTCTGTTTAATGAAAGCATGAATGATGAGGAAAATATTTTGACATCACAAATAGGCTAGAATAAGAATTAATGACCATAAAGTACCAAAAATAACATTTTTAGCATAAATGTTAATAAATTGGAAAATGGTATTTTGAGTGGGATTTTCATAATCTTATAGAAGGACAGATTATTACTCTTGACATAAGCCATAAGAAGAGCTGAAGTTTGATCAGAAATAATATATGTCAAAAATGACGATTTTGCCCTCAAGGGGTAAAATCGTAATTTCACCGTCCTAAAGACTTTATTTGAATTCGAAACTTTGCAGTCTTGACTAGAGACTTAAAATAGACCTTGTGTCAAATTTTGGCGATAAACGGATAAGAAATTACCAAAACAGCATTTTGGGGTCAAAACATAAATATAGAAAAGTTTATGGTCAAAAGCGTAAATAATAAAAACTTCTTAAAAATGAGTACTGATTCTGTAAGAGCACTTTATAAGGACATTAAGTGTAGAAAATGTGAACCAAAGGGTATTGGGAACTAATTGGGGCTAAATAAGGACTAAAATGCAAAAATAAATAAATAATGGGTCAAATTATAAAATCTGCTTAGACTATAATTAGACAGCATATTTGTCACCCTTAAAACAGTATATTAAGCTAAATAAATATAAGAAATAATATGGTTTATGTTATAGTCAAATGTACGACTTTAAAAGACATAAAAGGGCATAAATGTTAAACTTTTATTTAATTGTGTTTAGAAATGTAATAAGCTACGAAAGCCATTTTTAAGAGCTTAAGGGCATTGTAAACGTTATTCTAAGGCTGGGACAAACTTTGAAAAGCCATTCAATAAGTCTAGATTAAAAATGATATGTCTAATGGTAAAATTGTAATTTTGTCAAACTAAGGGGTAAAATAGTAATTTGATGAGGAGAACGTTTTGGACCATAGGTAGAGGTTTTCTGGACATATAAAGCTATAAGAGAGATTACTAAAAGCTAAGGTCAAAAGATTTAACAAGTTTAAGCTTAAATGTGCTTAAATAACCGAAATAGGGGTAAATTGGTAAATTAGTACCCGATGGCTCGGTGACGAGAAATGAACCTGCCACTAGATTTATTGAGATGCTTTGTAATTATTGACTAAAACTTGATAAAGACAAGTGTAGTGGGCCTTAATAGATTTAAAACAATAATAAGATTGTAATTGGGTTGTGATAAACCCAATAAACCCACTGATACGAACCACGCCAACAAAGTGACGAAACCCGATACCAAATCTGGGAACGACAACCCAAGATCTTTCAAGTTTGATGGAAACCGCGACCCGTTGCTTAGCGAAGCAAGAACCTTGGTATGGTGAAGACGCCACAAACGGTGATGGAAGTCCGTTTGATAAGTCGATTTGAACGCCACAAGGAATCCTTGATAAGTTCGAATAAGTTTCTTCAAGAACTCAAGAAGAAAAACTCACAATATGAATAAACATCAAAATCTTATTTCCATTATCTGAAGTCAGCCTTATATAGGCAAAGTTACAATTTGTAAAATTCCTAATCTACCCTTAAGGATAAACTTGAATAAAAACACAAAAAAAAGATCAGATTTATCTAAATAAATTCGGAATTAAAAATATACCTAAATTCAAATTTGAAACTAAAACTTAAAATTAAAAATCAGATTACAAAGAAATCAAATCTTAATCAGATCTCGTTTTGAATTTTGAACTTTGTGAACTCTTGAAAACGTAATCTTGACTTGATTCTTTGTTGGAAAATTACGTCCAATTCAACGTTGGAAAATAAAACGTCCACATCAATCTTGGCTCTCTTCCGGGTCAAATTTGATGAGTAAAATCAATCTTTGGTCACCATCAGTAGTGAACATGCTCTCTTCTTGATGTAGAACTTTCTGGACTAAGTTATTCAACTCTTGTTTGAATCTTTTAGTTCGAGCTCTAGTCATCGGACCAACTGGAACTTGAATCGGTTCGTGAGAATTCCATTGAGCCTTGATGTCCTCATCATTCCCCCCCTCTTGAGAAGGATTTGTCCTCAAATCATCACCTACATCAAAAGGACTTAAGTCAGTAACATTGAAAGTAGCACTAATATTGTACTCACCGGGTAAGTCAAGTTTGTAGGCATTGTCATTGATCCGTTCTAACACTTGAAATGGACCATCTCCTCGGGGTAGTAACTTAGAACGTCTTTGCGCTGGAAATCTTTCTTTCCTCATGTGCAACCACACCCAATCACCAGGTTCAAACACCAGCTTGTGACGTCCCTTGTTAGCTTGCTTGATGTATTGCTCGGTTCTCCTCTCTATGTTGAGCCGTGCCCTCTCATGAAGTTGCTTCACAAATTCTGCCTTCTTTTTACCATCTAAGTTCACATGCTCAGAAACAGGTAAAGGTGATAAATCTAACGGAGTTAAAGGATTAAAACCATAAACAATTTCAAACGGTGAGAACTTAGTAGCAGAATGAATCGTACGATTATAAGCGAACTCAACATGTGGTAAACAATCTTCCCAAGTCTTGATGTTCTTACTAATGACAGCCCTCAACAAAGTGGATAAAGTCCTATTAACTACTTCTGTTTGACCATCAGTTTGAGGATGACAAGTTGTAGAAAACAAAAGTTTCGTTCCTAGTTTTCCCCATAACGTCTTCCAAAAGTAACTCAAGAACCTAGTATCCCGATCTGACACGATTGTCCTAGGCATACCATGTAATCTAACAATCTCCCTAAAGAACAAATCGGCAATATGAGAAGCATCATCAGTCTTATGACAAGGGATAAAATGAGCCATCTTAGAAAACCGATCTACAACCACAAAGATAGAATCCCTTCCACGCCTACTCCTAGGTAAACCCAAAATAAAATCCATTGAAATATCAATCCAAGGTGAACTAGGAATAGGTAAGGGCTTGTAAAGACCATGCGGCTGAACCTTCGATTTAGCTTGCCTACAAGTGACACATCTACCACAAACTCTCTCTACATCCCGTTTCATATGTGGCCAATAGAAGTGCTCCTGCAATATAGCTAAAGTCTTAGAGACTCCAAAGTGTCCCATTAACCCTCCACCATGGGATTCCCGAACTAACAAGTCCCTTATTGAACAATTAGGCACACATAACTTATTCTCTCTAAACAAAAAGCCATCATGCCTATAGAACTTACCATCGGCAGATTTTTCACAAGCACTATAAAATTGTCCAAAGTCGTGGTCATCGTGATAAAGTTCTTTAATGTGCTCAAACCCAAGGAACTTAGCATCAAGAGTAGAGATTAAGGCATACCTGCGTGAAAGTGCATCCGCAACTACATTTTCCTTACCTTGTTTATACCGAATGACATAAGGAAAAGTCTCAATGAACTCAACCCATCGAGCATGTCTCTTGTTCAGTTTATGTTGGCCTTTCAAATGTTTTAAGGATTCATGATCCGTATGAATCACAAACTCCTTTGGCCACAAGTAGTGTTGCCATGTCTCTAAAGTTCGAACCAATGCGTACAACTCTTTGTCATAAGTGGGGTACTTAAGTGCAGCCCCGTTTAGCTTCTCACTAAAGTATGCAAGTGGTCTCCCTTCCTGCATAAGAACGGCGCCTATACCTACACCAGAAGCATCACATTCTACTTCGAATGTTTTAGAAAAGTTAGGTAAAGCAAGTAAAGGAGCATGAGTAAGTTTGTGCTTAACAAGCTGGAACGCATTCTCTTGTTCTTCACCCCATTTGAATGCAACGTTCTTCTTGATAACTTCGGTAAGCGGTGCAGCGATGGTGCTAAAATCTTTCACAAACCTCCTGTAAAAACTAGCAAGTCCGTGAAAACTTCTAACATTACCTACACTCGAAGGGGTCGGCCACTCTTGGATAGCTTTGATCTTTTCTTCGTCGACCTCAATACCTTTAGCACTTACAACGTAACCTAGGAAAACAATCTTATCGGTGCAGAAAGTACACTTTTTGAGGTTAGCGTATAACTTCTCCTTTCTAAGCACATCTAAAACCGAATGTAAATGTGAGACATGATCATGCAAATTCTTGCTATAAATTAGAATATCATCAAAATAAACGACAACAAACTTACCAATGAAAGGACGCAGGATATGATTCATTAGGCGCATGAAAGTACTAGGGGCATTAGTTAATCCAAATGGCATAACTAACCACTCATACAATCCATATTTAGTTTTAAACGCTGTCTTCCATTCATCTCCTTCTTTCATTCGTATTTGATGATATCCACTCTTAAGATCGATCTTAGAAAACACACAAGAACCATGCAGTTCATCTAACATATCATCTAAGCGAGGGATGGGGTGTCGATACTTTACCGTTATGTTATTGATAGCTCTACAATCAACACACATCCTCCAAGTCCCATCCTTTTTAGGCACTAGAATTACCGGAACTGCACAAGGACTCATGCTTTCTCTCACGTACCCTTTCTCCAACAATTCTTCAACTTGTCGTTGAAGCTCTTTTGTCTCCTCCGGGTTACTCCTATATGCTGGTCGGTTTGGAATTGATGCTCCGGGCACAAAATCTATTTGGTGTTCAATCCCTCGGATAGGTGGTAAGCCATGTGGTATCTCCTCGGGAAACAAATCCTCAAACTCCTGCAAAAGAGAAACAACAACACCAGGCAACAAAGAGTGAAGTTGGTTAGTGTTTAAAAGAGCCTCCTTGTACATGAGTACAATCATTGGCCGTTTTAAAATCATCGCTCGCTTAACCTCACTCGCTTTCGCATAGAAGCTTCTTTGTTTTCTCTCTGTTTTTACCTCCTTTTTTTTTTTTTTTTTTGTTGTTTTTAACTCTAATGATTGCAGGAAAACGAATTGAAAGAGCAATCCAAACAAGAACAAGAATCAAAATCAAAGGATAGGAAATCAGATAATTGATTTTTTTTTTTTTTAAACAGTATTCCAAATTTTTTTTTTTTTCTTTTTTTGGACGAATTTTAGAAAAGAAAAAGAAGAAAAGGATAGGCAAACCGGAGGAACCTAGGCTCTGATACCAACTGATACGAACCACGCCAACAAAGTGACGAAACCCGATACCAAATCTGGGAACGACAACCCAAGATCTTTCAAGTTTGATGGAAACCGCGACCCGTTGCTTAGCGAAGCAAGAACCTTGGTATGGTGAAGACGCCACAAACGGTGATGGAAGTCCGTTTGATAAGTCGATTTGAACGCCACAAGGAATCCTTGATAAGTTCGAATAAGTTTCTTCAAGAACTCAAGAAGAAAAACTCACAATATGAATAAACATCAAAATCTTATTTCCATTATCTGAAGTCAGCCTTATATAGGCAAAGTTACAATTTGTAAAATTCCTAATCTACCCTTAAGGATAAACTTGAATAAAAACACAAAAAAAAGATCAGATTTATCTAAATAAATTCGGAATTAAAAATATACCTAAATTCAAATTTGAAACTAAAACTTAAAATTAAAAATCAGATTACAAAGAAATCAAATCTTAATCAGATCTCGTTTTGAATTTTGAACTTTGTGAACTCTTGAAAACGTAATCTTGACTTGATTCTTTGTTGGAAAATTACGTCCAATTCAACGTTGGAAAATAAAACGTCCACATCAATCTTGGCTCTCTTCCGGGTCAAATTTGATGAGTAAAATCAATCTTTGGTCACCATCAGTAGTGAACATGCTCTCTTCTTGATGTAGAACTTTCTGGACTAAGTTATTCAACTCTTGTTTGAATCTTTTAGTTCGAGCTCTAGTCATCGGACCAACTGGAACTTGAATCGGTTCGTGAGAATTCCATTGAGCCTTGATGTCCTCATCACCCACAACCCACAAAGATGACCCAATATGATATTGAAAGACTATGATTATCCATGGTCACCTAATGGAC
The DNA here is from genome assembly GCA_038430175.1 of Ficus hirta. Taxonomy (NCBI): domain Eukaryota; kingdom Viridiplantae; phylum Streptophyta; class Magnoliopsida; order Rosales; family Moraceae; genus Ficus; species Ficus hirta. The sequence continues at coordinate 15,581,513 of CM076592.1, forward strand.
CCTAATATAAATAAAATAGGAATTAAGTAAAAGATTGGATAAGAAATTAAATTTAAATAAGTAACTCACCAGTGAGTTAATAATTAATTAATTTAATATTTAAAATTAATTAATTATTAATTAAGGAATTAATTTATGATAATTATGTAATTAATAATTAAGGATGTTATCATTAAACAAAAACTTAGAAATAAATTAATAATTAAATTGAAATTAATTATTAATAATGAAATTGAAATTAATTATTATTTAAGAGAAACATATGTCCATGATCGACAATGATTCAAAAACTTTACTCTAACTGTCGGATGCCAAATTAAAATTAGGATACCGAATCGACTTGAAGGTAGATCCGAAAACAATCAACTCGGATACACAGTTACCTGATTTTCTGTAAGTACAAACCTCACTTACAGCATGGAGTAAAATGTTTTTCGTTGTTGATGTTCTACGTTGTCTATGATTTGCCTTGATGAAGTGATGAGCCTATGAGCTATATGTACTGTGTTAATTAAGCATTTAACGTGCATAATTTCTCTTGCACTGATATGATTGATATGCCTCATAGATACGTATGCAATAATGATAGATGCATAATGACATGTAAATCTACACATTGTCACAAATAATAAGAATGAGACTAACGAAAGATAGGATTAAGTGCCGTACCAACCTCCAACTAGTGAAAGGATATGATAAGAACGAAAGTTATAAGATATGACCTTGGAGGTTGTTGGAGGGTCGCTCCCCTAACTCCCCATTGGTTGCGCGCATATGGGTACGATATAGGGGCCCTTAAGTAGACAAGATATATAAATAATAAAGCATAATTGAACACACATAGTTCACATACATTTTTGAACATTCATGATATTACATGTGATGATATGATTTTATGAAAATGATTTTGTGAGATATTGTTTGTACTTGCTGAGTGAAAGCTCATTATTGTGTGTTCATGCTGTAGGTAACGCGGGTATGCAGCCCGCTACTTAGATGTTTTATGGACTGACAAAGCTGTGCGGAGGCGATGAGGGACGGGAGTGGGATACCACCACGAATTAAATTTCTGCATTTAGATTTCTTAAATTATTTTGTATCGACTATATTTATAACTATGTTCCAATGTTTTGGTATTACTAAACTAGTATGAGTATTTTACGAGAAAAATACTTTAGAATCTTTCTTTTTAATTTACATGAAATTATAGATTTTTAAAATATTATCTAAATATGAATTTGAATAGGATAATTATTTACTAGATGTTTTCAATTTCCTCAGTTAAAAAATTTTAGTAGTTCTAACTTTTGTAGTATGAATATAATTAAAAAAAAATTCTGTATTTTTTTTAGAACCAAATATAAATAAGTGTTAAGATTAAATTAAATAAGAATTAGTCAGTTAGTTAACGGGTCGAAAAGTCGGGTCGTTACACCACACGTACATATGTCCAATAATTTCCGAAACATTATAAAAATTATAATACATATATATATATATATATATATACAGGTATTATTTTTTTTTAAGCACACTGTAGAGGCTATGAATTTACGATCAGATTTCAAACTGAGTTAGATCATAAGAAAATTAACATACAGAAATTATTGAAGTCATTGGATATCGTATATGAAAATTACAGAACAATCTTTACCAGAAAATGACACGGATAATCTAAAATAAAAACAATAAAGTTATCAACACCGAAATTTAGAGAGGTTCGCTGGAATATTGTGCAACGTCCTCTGAATCTGGTTTTCTTATATATGAATTTCTTTGTTTAGTTTATGGATATAATCTCACAATATGACAATCAGCAAAAGGGATTTTTCAGAAAGATGAGGGGTTCCTCAAACGTGAGAAGTCTTCCTCTATTTATAGAAGAGAAATCATTGGTCTGAGTTCTTAGGACAGTAGTGGGCGGTTCTCCACTACCCCGTGCAATTCGGAACACGTACAAGAACGTGAGCCAAAATGCTACGATTGATCGTGGATCTAGCAGTTATGGATATTGATCTTTCACCGTTCAATGTTCATCAAATATGAGCTCTGAATGACGAACCAGTCAATCAAAACGACCAATGATTGAGCATCATTCATCGTTCCTTTTGTTGGGCTAAGGGCCCACTCCATCCACACTTGGTAAATTAACGGGCCTCAAGGGAACTGAGACCAAATGGTCGAGGACGATCATTCGTCGTTCGTCACTCTTCTTACGAGTGGTAATGATGGAGACATGGAGAGCTCAAATGCATGGAAGGTGGCTGACCCAATTCAAGTTCCTGTTGGTCCAATTTCAAGGGGCCGTGCTAAGAAATTCAAGGAAGCATTAAATGGGCTGATTCATGAAATTTGGAATCAAGTCAATTTATGCAAGCCCATTAACCAAGGCCCACGTCAACCTCAAAGGTGCATCAATTTGATCCAGATTTTAGAAGAGTCCACAAATTTGGCATGATCTAGGCTAATGAAGAATTTCGGAAACTTTCCCATTGTTGGCACATGTGGCTGATCTATTTGTGCAAGTTGCCAAAACGAATTTATTGCACTTTCCCTTAAGTTTTGGGCATGTAATTGGCTGATAATCAGCCATTAAAACATTCCTTTTAGTTGGTTTTTATTTTAGGGTAAATTAGGGTTAGTTATTACATTTGAATTTGCCAACTTTCCCTTTTCTAGTTTTAGGCAATTTCCCTCTGATTTTTGGACGAATTTCGTTAGGATTTTGTGATTGTAATTTGGCCTATAAATAGGCATTTTCATGTGTAATGGGGAGATTCTTTTTGGATGAAAATTTTTATTTCAGAAAGGTGAATTCTTTCTTTGGTTCATTGACGAACTATCCGAACTTTCGGAATTTTTCTGTGGCGTTCAAAACCGACTTATCAATCAAGCCTTCCATCCTTGATTGTGGCATTTTCGATATACCAAGGTTCTTGCTTCGATATAAGCAACGGGTCGCGGTGATTTCCATCCAAATCTGAAGTAGAAACGGTCTTGGTGCTTTCTTTATTGATAACAGGTTTCGTCAGTATATTGGCGAGGTTCATATCAGGTAATCATTCGTTGGACTGAGCCCAAATGTTTGAGAACACTTGATCTATCGTGCTCCAATGTTCGTCATTTGTTGATTAAGCGGTAGCGATGACCCAGTTATAATTTAACTGGAAGACGAAATTTGACCCCAACACACACTAAGCTCATTCTTCAGGAAAACTGATCCTTTTGTTTGCATGATCATGACAATTAAAACAAGTAATCATTTTAAATTAGTAGAATGCGAAAGTTATTATAAAAGTTACCGATTATATAAAAATGCTAATGAATGCAAAATTAAAAAAAATATATGAAATGAGAACAAGCATGTTATTAGCATGGATGCTCATGAGAATATTGAGCACTGCAGCCAGAACTTTGTTCAAAGAGTTAACATTGGTCTTGAATTTGGGATCTTTGAAAGATATTTTACATGGAATTCTAAGGGTATACTTTGTGTATAGTAAGTTATGATTGTCTCAATATTTGCTTCATTTTCTCAATGCTATATAACCTTGTTCGTCAAGCAAAAATTAATCCAACTTAAAATTTATTGTATTCAGATCATTGAAAGATGCTTTCAACAACATTCCAATAGTTCGTTTCATATCTGAAACCAACTTTTGAAGAGTGAGTTATGGTCATCTCAACTTTTAAAGCTATTTTATTTTGTTTAGTGCGTGGTCGTTTTTTATGCTTTCCTACTAGTTTATGCCGTTTAATTGTTGTTGTTTTTCTACCCTAGCTCTTATTTTGTTTTCAGTTGGGTCGTGCTCCTAAGCTCTCATTCGAGGGAAAAAAGTTGGCAAAATTATAGGTTTTAAACACTTACTTAAAAAAATGACAAAATTTTTTTTATTTAAAAAAAACTATTGATTATAATTAGTAAAATATTCATATTAACATTAATTAATTTTTGAATTACTGATCTGATAATTATCTAAAAAAATAACCGTTTTCCAAGTTCACAAAACTTCATCCATTTATTAGATTTGACCAAGCATTCAATAAAGGGCAGTTTTCTGGTAATCAACAAATAATGAAAAAAAAAAGGAAGAAAGGCCATTTACACACTACAAATTTCTTTTGTCTGAAAAAAAAAAAAAAAAAACCTATATCACTAGTGCGTAAAATTATCTTTGAACCTCACACATAAGTATGGCCGTCACAAGTCGTTGGATTGAACATTTGTAGTTAACTAGAAGCATTCATAGGTTAAGAAAAAAAAAAAAAAAGCAGTCGTACCCATGGGAAAAACATATGGCGACCTATACAACATTAAATGTTCGAAATTCAAAAACTTGGGCAAGTTTGAATTTTTCTAAAAAATTTGAAAACAAGCTATATAGAACTCATAGCCAAACTTGTAAGAGCCTCAAGAGTTTTAAATACACTGAAATTCATGCTCAATTCGCCTCCATAAGTGCGAATGTGTGAAAAATTGCTCGGGTATATCGTGTATTTTCCCCTCTCTTTTTACATTCTCCATTAAACGCCTCTCCCCAGCCCTATCATTTCATGTGTCAAGTTAAACAATAACAGAAGGGTTAGAACAGTAAATAAAAATTAACAACAGTAAGAAAAAAGGAATCGATAAATTATATGATATTATCAATAAGCAGAGATATTAATTTGAGAAAACAAAACTACACCTGTCTCCATTATATAATGTCCGTGCTATATGCCTCTCCCCACAACCTCATCATTCCATGGGTCAACTCGAACAATAAACGAAAGTATAAGAGCAGTAAATAAGGAAAATTAGCAGCACTGATGGATAAAAGGAATCGATAAATTAGTAGATATAATGAGATTCCTTTACCTCATTATAGCTCACATCCAGCAGTTTGTTTTTTCATGTATTTTTTCCTTCAAACAATAAATTAGACATAAAAATTATGTCCAATATAAGTATAAAAATATAGTCAAATAAAGAATGCATGTATGTATATATCGATATGAATGCATGCCTATATGATGTATGTATGCATCGATGCCGTATATGCAACTATTTATGATGTATGCATAAATGTCTACATGTATGTATAAACTTATGCAAATACATCAAAAACAAAAAGAAAAAGATTAGAATGAGATTCCTTTACCTCATGGTTGCTCACATCCAGCAGATTCTTTTTTCCTTCGAACAATAAATGAGACACAAAAAAAATTATTTCTAATATAGTTTTCCAATAAATGAAACACAAAAAAAATATTTCCAATATAGTTTATACTCGCATTAAGGAGTTCGCATAAATCCTAAGAAGTAAAAAAGAGATAACATATCGAAAATCCTTAATTCAAGTATAAAGAAAACATACACAACACAAACTCCGAGTAAGGAGTTCACATGAATTGTCAGAAATAAAAAGAGACAAACAATTGACATTACCTTGTACAACAATTAGTTACTTTCTCTTCTTACAAAACAAATGTAGCATAGAAAAAAAGAATATAGGGACGATATAGTTCATCTTTAGTGCCTTCAAATAATAAATGAACGACAAAAATCATTTGCAAAAAAGTTTATACTCTCATTAACGAGTTCACATAAATTGTAAGAAGTACAAGGAAATAAATAATCGGAATCCTTGGTTCCAATACAAAGAAAACACACACAACCCATACTCCTAATAAGAAATAATGAGAGAGAAAAACTATTGGCAACAAAATTTATACACCTGTTAAAGAGTTCAGATAAATTCTAAGACGTAAAACGAAATAAATAATCGGAATCCTTGGTTCCAATACAAAGAAAACACACACAACCCATACTCCTAGTAAGAAATAATGAGAGACAAAAACTATTGGCAACAAAATTTATACTCCTGTTAAGGAGTTCAGATAAATTCTAAGACGTAAAACGAAATAAATAATCAGAATCCTCGGTTCCAATACAAGAAAAAAACACACACAACCCATACTCCAAGTAAGAAATTAATGAGAGACAAACTATTTGTAACAAAGTTTATATTCCCATTAAGGAGTTCACATCACACGACCAATACTCCTAGTAAGAAACAAACGAGAGACAAAAACTATTTGCAACAAAGTTTATACTCCCATTAAGGAGTTCACATTATAATATAATCGGAATCCTCGATTTCAATACAAAGAAAACACACACAACCTTTACTCCTAGCAAGAAATAAATGAGAAGCAAAAACTATTTTCAACAATGTTTATACTTTCATTAAGGAGTTCACATAAATTCTAAGAAGGAAAAGGAAATAAATAATTGGAATCCTCAGTTCCAACACAAATAAAACACACACAACCCATACTCCTAGTAAGAAATACATGAGGCAAAAACTATTTGCAACAAAGTTTATACTCCCATTAAGGAGTTCACATAAATTCTAAGAAATAAAAGGAAATAAATAATCGGAATCCTCGGTTCCAATACAACCTCTACAATCGGAATCCTAGTAAGGAGTTCACTACATGACTTATAAGAAATAAAAGAGACAAACAATTGATGCTACTACTAATACTAATACTTCTACAATTTATGCTACACTAGAATTACTAATACTTCTACTACTGCTACGACTACTTCAATTGCTATTGCTAGTAGTACTATTCTTAATACCAGTTACTATTAACGAAGCCACTAACTAATATTACTATTAGAACTTCTATTGCTACCGCCAATATGCTATTTCTATGTATATTGCTACTACTAATGCTGCTAACTATACTACTAACACTTCTACAACTGCTAATACTACTAATAGTCATACCATTGCTTTTGCTACCAACTATTGTCACTATGCAGCTTCTATTGCTGCTACAAAATCTTGTCCATATATTCAAAAGTTACGCAAGGAGACGTACACTAGTAGCATTCCGTCCATTTCTCTGTCTCTGTTCAGACCAAAACACAAATGCATTAATCATGTGAGAAATATTTGACAATAAACTAGGAAGGTTGTTGCTGGTTGAACAATAACTATGGTGAGAAGAATTTCTAAAAGATAAACCACTAGAATGTATTAAAAACAGCAGCATAACCCATCTATAAAGGATAAAAAGTCTACATTACTGTACCATATAATGAAAGAGAAAAAGGAGAGAATTCCATCCACTAGAATTCTGTACATCGTATTGTCTTCTTTTGTGAAGCAGCTACTAATCACTGTCATCACTTTAGGGAAAACAATAAACAAACAAACAAACAAAAAACAATCAACTTTAACTAATTTGAAATCAGGCTAAAAGAATACAATTGCAGAGGACAATAGCAAACAATACGTAAATCTCACAATAATAACAACAACAATAATAATAACAATAACGTTGACGATCATAATAACAATAAAAAATAAAATAGCATACAGCAACAAATCATAAAGTGTAGCTTTTCTATTCAGCATCAATAAAACAAGGAAGAAAAGGTTATACCCTGCTTGGATGGGACTTTTCCACCATCATTTGCCACCAAAATGTCTCTATTGTATTACCGTCAATAACACTAGCATGCATTTCCAACAGTTCACAAACAGAACATTCTAAAATCCAAGGCAAGGAAAGTTAAAAAAAAAAAAAAAGTCCAGGACAAGCAAGAGTATACATGAACAAGAAGCTAGAAATAATAAAGCATTAATAATTAAGACATATTAAAAGGACAAAGAAATATTAAAACGGAAACCACAAAACTTAGTATGTTGTGTTAAAGAGATCAATGGTACATATACAATATCACAGAAATACAACGACTACTAGTACCAAGTTTGGTTTCAAAAAATTTATCAAATGTACCTTTCATGATACTTGACATGCAAGCTGCAACTTCTCTCTTTTTGTATGCTTCTTGCTCAGCCTCCCTTTGGTTTTTCGGATGCCACTTCTTCATGCCATCATTTTGCAAATGCACTTGATGTTTGCCTCTCCGTAGCTCCCCGTTTAAGAAAATATGACCATAAAAAAAAAGTAGTTAATAAAGATATACATGACAAGAAGAGACATGGAAACTATTAAACATAATAAAATAACAAGATAACAAATGGGAAAAACAACATCTATCACCTTCTTTAAATACCATGCCTGCTATATGCCTCTCCTTTGCCCATATTTCTACAAGCAAAATTGAACAACAATAAAAGTTTGAGAGGCAGTAGATAACAAAGTTAGCAACAACAAAAATAATTTTTTAAAAAAAATCTAGCTACCTGCCAAATAATTTGAATGACCAAAAATAAAATAGCGACATGGTTTAGATAAAAGATTCCAAATTACTCACGAAGTTATGTTACCTGTATGTATGTATGGATTCATGCCTATATGTTTGATGTTTGTGTAGCCCCTCATTTCAACTGGAATAAACATACAAGAAAAAAAAAATCAGTTATTAACAAATCAAAAAATATCAGAAGTCAAATTAATACAAGAAATTAAAATCAGTACCTACACTAAATAGAATATGTCACTTAAACAAATAACAATAGCATAAAATGATAGAGGAAACAGAGTCAACCAAATTTGTTACCAAAATTCATCTATATATTGGCTCAACAATTTCCACGATGTACAATGAAAAGGGCAAGTGTCTCCACTCAAAAAACTGTACTATCAAGAAAATGTCATTCCAATCAATAAACTGAGCTTGGTAAACTAATTTACTGAATATATGAGTGGTTAATTAATATAAACCAGGAAAATATTTTATACGACAATGATGATTTTGCGTCAAACAAAAAAAGAAAAACACATGAAAAAAAAAAACAAAAACAAAAGATTTGTCGATATTGAAACCAATCATCTAAACAAAAAGGAAGAAATTTAGTGGCTACTTCTTATAATTACCTATTGTCATCATTTGACAATGCATTTGATACTTGGTAGCCCCTCGTTTCGGTGGACATAAACACACAAGAAAAATAAAAATAAGTTACCAACAAATTTATATATCATTTTTAAACTCCTTCAAGGAGTAATAGAAAATGGTCTAACATGGCTCTAAAATTCGATAATAAACACTAAAAACTAGACTATATTACATGGATAAGGCCTTATCTACCAGATGATGGATCCTAGCCTTTTCAGAATCAGAAGTACAGGTTCAAAACCTGATATCAATGCAGCAAATCAGAACCACATTACAAAGATAAAGCCTAGTTTATAGGCTGACGATTCGTGACCAATTCACGACTCTTGTACAAATAAATTACCAAAGAGATGACATCCTAAACCAGCTAATAGGTTACAGAAATCCTAATTAAACTCAAACTAAATACAAGTAAAACAGCAACCTCAGATTAGAAATCATAATCGAACACAAATATCCTAAATTTTTGTCCTGCACTAAAAAAAAAAAAAAAAAAGCATGTGAAATTAAAATTATGTTGGACTAATCAATTCCAAACTCACTTGATAACCTAGTTCAAATACTAAGAATATAAATTACTAATCCTAGTAAGAAATGATAACAAGTCGCCACTACAAAAAACAGCAAACAAAAAACAAAAAGAAAACATACAATCAAAACAAAATATGGGTAACAAAATATGTTAAGTCTAGCTACGATCTACACGTAAATGTAGTCCAATTATGCTTTCAACTCGTAAGTTACAAGTATGCAATGTGCCTATAATAAAGATGACCCTATCAAATAAAGAATTTGTAGCAACAAAGAAAAGTCATCAGATTCACTCACATGAGTTTTTTGGTGAAGATCTCCTGTAGTCCCCCTTTTTCCCTCTACGATGGCTTGTCAAACTCTATCAATCTTTGATAAGCAGATCCAATTAGGAAGATAGCTTCATATTAGACCAACTCGCCATCAAAATCTATCATAAAATAGTACTGCTTATTCAATTGTCTTTGAAAAGAGAACAAAAATTCATATAATAGGACTTACATGTATAGGATTTGATACTGAGTTGTTCCAACTGCTTTGCTCCCAATCTCGCTTGAAATTGATGTTTGTGTAGCCCCTCGTTTCAACAGACATAAACACACAAGAAAGAAAATTAGTTACAAACAAATCTAAATATCCAGAAATCAAATGAATACAACAGGTCACTTAAGCATATATTGATAGCATAAAATGATAGAGGAAACAGAGTCGACTAAATTCGTTTACCAAAATTCATTTAGATATTGGTTACAACATTTTCCAAGATGTACAGTGAAAAGGGCAAGTGTCTCCACTCAAAAAACTCTACCATCAAGAACATGTCATTTCAATCAATAAACTAAACTCGGTAAACTTATTTAGCGAGTATATGAATGTTTAAATTAATAAAAACCAGGAGAATATTTTACAAAACAATGATGACTTTGCCTCTATTGAACAAAAAAAAAAAAAAAAGATTTGTCTAAATTGAGACCAATCATCTAAATAGAAATGAAGAAATTTAATGGTTAGTGGTTACTTCTGATTATCACCTGTTGTCATCATTTGACAATGCATTTCATGTTTGTGTAGCCTCTCGTTTCAACAGATATAAACACACGAAAAAAGAAAATAAGTTACTAACAAGTCCAAATATCCAGAAGTCAACAATGGATAAAAATTAATAAAAGAATATAAAATGTTTCTTAAGCAAATAACGATAACATGAAATGACAAAGTAAACACAAAGTCAGCCAGATTCATCTATCAAAATTTATCTATCTACCAGTTCAACATTTCCCTTGATGTACAGTAAAATGGGCCAGTATTTCCACTCAAAAAACTGTACTATCAAGAACATGTGGTTCCAATCAACAAAAGAAATTCGGTAAACTAATTCGGTTAGCATGTGAATCGTTAAAGTAATAGAACCAGAAAAAAAAATTTACATGGTAATGATGATTTTGCCTCTTTTAAAAACAAAGAGTAAGAATTTAGTAGTATTTCAGTACTATTACCTGCAACCATCACTTAACAATGGCTGAGAAAAAGTTTCTTCTACTTGAAGCAGCGTAATTTGAAGGCCTTTCGATCAACTGGGATAGCTCTATCTTGATATCAACAAAGCAAGCCCACAGGAGCTACAAACCAAAACATATTTAAATTAGCATATGAAGTGAATTAAGTCTCATAGAAAAGGAAATTCTATCTTTGTAACATTTACGATGTTTAATTTTGGTCATACTAAAGTACTCAAAAAATTGAAAGGGATGATCAGTCACTCCATTAGCTAGTCATTAGAAGATTATTATTGGATGGCCTTACAACTAGTTGGCTCTTACGATATGAAAGCCGAGAAAGAAAGAAAAAAAAAAAAAGCAAATAAATTCAAGTTACGTACATTGTGAACTCTGAAGAACTGTAGGAGAAGTTTCTAATGTTGTTGTCACCCAATGTGTTTCCAACAGCAAACTGCAATAAAAGGAATATTTCCAATAAAAGGCTAATATCAAGACATCAGAGAATCAAATCTATGTGAATATTTTTTCTCCAACAAAATTTGCTGAATATTTATGGCAGATCTAACATGCATCCAAGAGTAGAGATATTAATTTGAGAAAGAAGTACAACACCTATCTCCATTAAACGCCTCTCCCCAGCCCCATCATTTCATGTGTCAAGTTAAAAATAACAGAAGGGTTAGAACAGTAAATAAAAATTAGCAACAGTAAGAAAAAAGGAACCGATAAATCATATGATATTATCAATAAATAAAAACAAAGTACTAAGCATGAATTCTGTTACGTTTAAACTTTTGTGAAAAAACAAGTGCAACAAGTCAATTAGTAAGTTATATAAAATTTTCTGAGTTTGTTTATCAATTTTGTTGATCAGTCGACACACATCTTCCTCACAACACAATCCTCTCAAAAAACTATACTGTTTAGAAAATATCAATTTTCAACTAAAAACCAAAACTTTGTAACAAAAGCAGTACGTATGAAAGTAGTATAAGCCGGTTTCAAAAAATTAAAAAACAAAATCAAAAGAACTACAATTAGCAAAGGAAAAATGCACAAAAAAAAAAAAAAACTACAATTTAACAAAGGAAAAAATATAGATTTGCGTTGTGTGAAAAGGTATTATATCCTAGTGTATACATGCCCCTCCCTCCATAAACTCTCGTTCCAAAAGAGAAGTATCAAAACAAGTTTAATGGAAAAAAAAATACCATAACCTAAGTGCAAAAAATTATCTTAGAACCTAACACATACGCATCCACATTACAAATTTTCGCACAAAACATTTGTAGTTAAAAGAAGCATTCATATGAAAATGGCAATAGAGTCATCGAATAGAATATGTCACTTAAACAAATAACAATAGCATAAAATGATAGAGGAAACATAGTCAACCAAATTTGTTACCAAAATTCATCTATATATTGGCTCAACAATTTCCACGATCAAAAAACTGTACTATCAAGAAAATGTCATTCCAATCAATAAACTGACCTTGGTAAACTAATTTAGTGAATATATGAGTGGTTAATTAATATAAACCAGGAAAATATTTTATACGACAATGATGATTTTGCCTCAAACAAAAAAAGAAAACATATGAAAAAAAAAAAACAAAAACAAAAGATTTTTCGATATTGAAACCAATCATCTAAACAAAAAGGAAGAAATTTAGTGGCTACTTCTTATAATTACCTATTGTCATCATTTGACAATGCATTTGATACTTGGTAGCCCCTCGTTTCGGTGGACATAAACACACAAGAAAAATGAAAATAAGTTACCAACAAATTTATATATCATTTTTAAACTCTTTCAAGGAGTAATAGAAAATGGTCTAACATGGCTCTAAAATTCAATAATAAACACTAAAAACTGGACTATAGTACATAGATAAGGCCTTATCTACCAGGTGATGGATCCTAGCCTTTTCAGAATCAGAAGTACAGGTTCAAAACCTGATATCAATGCAGCAAATCAGAACTACATTACAAAGATAAAGCCTAGTTTATAGGCTGACGATTCGTGACCAATTCACGACTCTTGTACAAATAAATTACCAAAGAGATGACATCCTAAACCTACTAATAGGTTACAGTAATCCTAATTAAACTCAAACTAAATACAAGTAAAACAACAACCTCATATTAGAAATCATAATCGAACACAAATATCCTAATTTTTTGTCCTGCACGAAAAAAAAATAATAATAAAGCATGTGAAATTAAAATTATGTTGGTCTAATCAACTCTAAACTCACTTGATAACCTAGTTCAAATACTAAGAACATAAATTACTAATCCTAGTAAGAAATGATAACAAGTCGCCACTACAAAAAACAAAAAACAAAAAATAAAAAGAAAACATACAATCAAAACAAAATATGGGTAACAAAACATGTTAAGTCTAGCTACGATCTACACGTAAATGTAGTCCAATTATGCTTTCTACTCGTAAGTTACAAGTATGCGATGTGCCTATAATAACGATGACCCTATCAAATAAAAAATTTGTAGCAATAAAGAAAAGTCATCAGATTCACTCACATGAGTTTTTTTGTGAAGATCTCCTGTAGTCCCCCTTTTTCCCTCTACGATGGCTTGTCAAACTCTATCAATCTTTGATAAGCAGATCCAATTAGGAAGATAGCATCATCTTAGACCAACTGACCATCAAAATCTATCCTAAAATAGTACTGCTTATTAAATTGTCTTTGAAAAGAGAACAAAAATTCATATAATAGGACTTACATGTACATGATTTGATACTGAGTTGTTCCAACTGCTTTGCTCCCAATCTCGCTTGAAATTGATGTTTGTGTAGCCCCTCGTTTCAACAAACATAAACACACAAGAAAGAAAATTAGTTACTAACAAATCTAAATATCCAGAAATCAAATGAATACAACATGTCACTTAAGCATATATTGATAGCATAAAATGATAGAGGAAACAAAGTCGACTAAATTCGTTTACCAAAATTCATTTAGATATTGGTTACAAAATTTTCCATGATGTACAGTGAAAAGGGCAAGTGTCTCCACTCAAAAAACTCTACCATCAAGAACATGTCATTTCAATCAATAAACTAAACTCGGTAAACTTATTTAGCGAGTATATGAATGTTTTAATTAATATAAACCAGGAGAATATTTTACACAACAATGATGACTTTGCCTCTATTGAACAAAAAAAAAAAAAAAAAAAGATTTGTCTGCATTGAGACCAATCATCTAAATAGAAATGAAGAAATTTAATGGTTAGTGGTTACTTCTGATTATCACCTATTGTCATCATTTGACAATGCATTTCATGTTTGTGTAGCCTCTCGTTTCAACAGATATAAACACACGAAAAAAGAAAATAAGTTACTAACAAGTCCAAATATCCAGAAGTCAACAATGGATAAAAATTAATAAAAGAACATAAAATGTTTCTTAAGCAAATAACGATAACATGAAATGACAAAGGAAACACAAAGTCAGCCAGATTCATCTATCAAAATTTATCTATCCACCAGTTTAACATTTCCCTTGATGTACAGTAAAAAGGGCCAGTATTTCCACTCAAAAAACTGTACTATTAAGAACATGTGGTTCCAATCAACAAAAGAAATTTGGTAAACTAATTCGGTTAGCATGTGAATCGTTAAAGTAATAGAACCAGGAAAAACAATTTACATGGTAATGGTGATTTTGCCTCTTTTAAAAACAAAGAGGAAGAATTTAGTAGTATTTCTGTACTATTACCTGCAACCATCACTTAACAATGGCTGAGAAAAAGTTTCTTCTGCTTGAAGCAGCGTAATTTGAAAGCCTTTCGATCAACTGGGATAGCTTTATCTTGATATCAACAAAGCAAGCCCGCAGGAGCTACAAACCAAAACATATTTAAATTAGCATATGAAGTGAATTAAGTCTCATAGAAAAGGAAATTCTATCTTTGTAACATTTACGATGTTTAATTTTGGTCATACTAAAGTTACTCAAAAAATTGAAAGGGATGATCAGTCACTCCATTAGCTAGTCATTAGTAGATTATTTTTGGATCGCCTTACAACTAGTTGGCTCTTACGATATGAAAGCCGAGAAAGAAAGAAAAAAAAAAAAAAAAGCAAATAAATTCAAGTTACGTACATTGTGAATTCTGAAGAACTGTAGGAGAAGTTTGTAATGTTGTTGTCACCCAATGTGTTTCCAACAGCAAACTGCAATAAAAGAAATATTTCCAACAAAAGGCTAATATCAAGACATCAGAGTATCAAATCTCTGTGAATATTTTTTCTCCAACAAAATTTGCTGAATACTTATGGCAGATCTAACATGCATCCAAGAGTAGATATATTAATTTGAGAAAGAAGTACAACACCTATCTCCATTAAACGCCTCTCCCCAGCCCCATCATTTCATGTGTCAAGTTAAAAATAACAGAATGGTTAGAACAGTAAATAAAAATTAGCAACAGTAAGAAAAAAGGAACCGATAAATCATATGATATTATCAATAAATAAAAACAAAGTACTAAGCATGAATTCTGTTACGTTTAAACTTTTGTAAAAAAACAAGTGCAACAAGTCAATTAGTAAGTTATATAAAATTTTCTGAGTTTGTTTATCAATTTTGTTGATCAGTCGACACACATCTTCCTCACAACACAGTCCTCTCAAAAAACTATATTGTTTAGAAAATATCAATTTTCAACTAAAAACCAAAACTTTGTAACAAAAGCAGTACGTATGAAAGTAGTATAAGCCGGTTTCAAAAAATTAAAAAACAAAATCGAAAGAACTACAATTAGCAAAGGAAAAATGCACCAAAAAAAAAAAAAAAAAAAAAAAAACCACAATTTAACAAAGGAAAAAATGTAACTTTGCGTTGTGTGAAAAGGTATTATATCCTAGTGTATACATGCCCCTCCTTCCATAAACTCTCGTTCCAAAAGAGAAGTATCAAAACAAGTTTAATGGAAAAAAAAAAACTATAACCTAAGTGCAAAAAATTATCTTAGAACCTAACACATACGCATCCACATTACAAATTTTCGCACAAAATATTTGTAGTTAAAAGAAGCATTCATATGAAAATGGCAATAGAGTCACTAAATAGAATATGTCACTTAAACAAATAACAATAGCATAAAATGATAGAGGAAATATAGTCAACCAAATTTGTTACCAAAATTCATCTATATATTGGCTCAACAATTTCCACGATCAAAAAACTGTACTATCAAGAAAATGTCATTCCAATTAATAAACTGATCTTGGTAAACTAATTTAGTGAGTATATGAGTGGTTAATTAATATAAACCAGGAAAATACTTTATACGACAATGATGATTTTGCCTCAAACAAAAAAAGAAAACACATGAAAAAAAAAAAAAACAAAAACTAAAGATTTTTCGATATTGAAACCAATCATCTAAACAAAAAGAAAGAAATTTAGTGGCTACTTCTTATAATTAGCTATTGTCATCATTTGACAATGCATTTGATACTTGGTAGCCCCTCGTTTCGGTGGACATAAACACACAAGAAAAATGAAAATAAGTTACCAACAAATTTATATATCATTTTTAAACTCTTTCAAGGAGTAATAGAAAATGGTCTAACATGACTCTAAAATTCAATAATAAACACTAAAAACTGAACTATAGTACATAGATAAGGCCTTATATACCTGATGATGGATCCTAGCCTTTTCAGAATCAGAAGTACAGGTTCAAAACCTGATATCAATGCAGCAAATCAGAACTACATTACAAAGATAAAGCCTAGTTTATAGGCTGACGATTCGTGACCAATTCACGACTCTCGTACAAATAAATTACCAAAGAGATGACATCCTAAACCTGCTAATAGGTTACAGAAATCCTAATTAAACTCAAACTAAATACAAGTAAAATAGCAACCTAAGATTAGAAATCATAATCGAACACAAATATCCTAATTTTTTGTCCTGCACTAAAAAAAAATAATAATAAAGCATGTGAAATTAAAATTATGTTGGACTAATCAACTCCAAACTCACTTGATAAGCTAGTTCAAATACTAAGAATATAAATTACTAATCCTAGTAAGAAATGATAACAAGTCGCCACTACAAAAAACAAAAAACAAAAAACAAAAAGAAAACATACAATCAAAACAAAATATGGGTAACAAAACATGTTAAGTCTAGCTACGATCTACACGTAAATGTAGTCCAATTATGCTTTCTACTCATAAGTTACAAGTATGCGATGAGCCTATAATAAAGATGACCCTATCAAATAAAGAATTTGTAGCAACAAAAAAAAGTCATCAGATTCACTTACATGAGTTTTTTTGTGAAGATCTCCTGTAGTCCCCCTTTTTCCCTCTACGATGGCTTGTCAAACTTTATCAATCTTTGATAAGCAGATCCAATTAGGAAGATAGCTTCATCTTAGACCAACTCACCATCAAAATCTATCCTAAAATAGTACTGCTTATTCAATTGTCTTTGAAAAGAGAACAAAAATTCATATAATAGGACTTACATGTATAGGATTTGATACTGAGTTGTTCTAACTGCTTTGCTCCCAATCTCGCTTGAAATTGATGTTTGTGTAGCCCCCCGTTTCAACAGACATAAACACACAAGAAAGAAAATTAGTTACTAACAAATCTAAATATCCAGAAATCAAATGAATACAACATGTCACTTAAGCATATATTGATAGCATAAAATGATAGAGGAAACAGAGTCGACTAAATTCGTTTAACAAAATTCATTTAGATATTGGTTACAACATTTTCCATGATGTACAGTGAAAAGGGCAAGTGTCTCCACTCAAAAAACTCTACCATCAAGAACATGTCATTTCAATCAATAAACTAAACTCGGTAAACTTATTTAGCGAGTATATGAATGTTTAAATTAATATAAACCAGAAGAATATTTTACACAACAATGATGACTTTGCCTCTATTGAACAAAAAAAAAAAAAAAAGATTTGTCTGCATTGAGACCAATCATCTAAATAGAAATGAAGAAATTTAATGGTTAGTGGTTACTTCTGATTATCACCTGTTGTCATCATTTGACAATGCATTTCATGTTTGTGTAGCCTCTCGTTTCAACAGATATAAACACACGAAAAAAGAAAATAAGTTACTAACAAGTCCAAATATTCAGAAGTCAACAATGGATAAAAATTAATAAAAGAACATAAAATGTTTCTTAAGCAAATAACGATAACATGAAATGACAAAGGAAACACAAAGTCAGACAGATTCATCTATCAAAATTTATCTATCTACCAGTTCAACATTTCCCTTGATGTACAGTAAAAAGGGCCAGTATTTCCACTCAAAAAACTGTACTATCAAGAACATGTGATTCCAATCAACAAATGAAATTTGGTAAACTAATTCGGTTAGCATGTGAATCGTGAAAGTAATAGAACCAGAAAAAAAAATTTACATGGTAATGATGATTTTGCCTCTTTTAAAAACAAAGAGGAAGAATTTAGTAGTATTTCTGTACTATTACCTGCAACCATCACTTAACAATGGCTGAGAAAAAGTTTCTTCTACTTGAAGCAGCGTAATTTGAAAGCCTTTCGATCAACCGGGATAGCTCTATCTTGATATCAACAAAGCAAGCACGCAGGAGCTACAAACCAAAACATATTTAAATTAGCATATGAAGTGAATCAAGTCTCGTAGAAATGGAAATTCCATCTTTGTAACATTTACGATGTTTAATTTTGATCATACTAAAGTTACTCAAAAAATTGAAAGGGACAATCAATCACTCCATTAGCTAGTCATTAGTAGATTATTATTGGATGGCCTTACAACTAGTTGGCTCTTACGATATGAAAGCCGAGAAAGAAAGAAAAAAAAAAGCAAATAAATTCAAGTTACGTACATTGTGAACTCTGAAGAACTGTAGGAGAAGTTTCTAATGTTGTTGTCACCCAATGTGTTTCCAACAGTAAACTGCCATAAAAGGAATATTTGCAATAAAAGGCTAATATCAAGACATCAGAGAATCAAATCTCTGTGAATATTTTTTTTCCAACAAAATTTGCTGAATATTTATGGCAGATCTAACATGCAACCAAGAGTAGAGATATTAATTTGAGAAAGAAGTACAACACCTATCTCCATTAAACGCCTCTCCCCAGCCCCACCATTTCATGAGTCAAGTTAAAAATAACATAAGGGTAAGAACAGTAAATAAAAATTAGCAACAATAAGAAAAAAGGAATCGATAAATTATATGATACTTTCAATAAATAAAAACAAAGTACTAAGCATGAATTCTGTTACGTTTAAACTTTTGTGAAAAAACAAGTGCAACAAGTCAATTAGTAAGTTGTATAAAATTTTCTGAGTTTGTTTATCAATTTTGTTGATCATTCGACGCACATCTTCCTCACAACACAGTCCTCTCAAAAACTATATTGTTTAGAAAATATCAATTTTCAACTAAAAACCAAAACTTTGTAACAAAAGCAGTACGTATGAAAGTAGTATAAGCCGGTTTCAAAAAATTAAAAAACAAAATCAAAAGAACTACAATTAGCAAAGGAAAAATGCACAAAAAAAAAAAAAAAACTACAATTTAACAAAGGAAAAGATGTAGCTTTACGTTGTGTGAAAAGGTATTATATCCTAGTGTATACATGCCCCTCCCTCCATAAACTCTCGTTCCAAAAGAGAACTATCAAAACAAGTTTAATGGAAAAAAAAATACTATAACCTAAGTGCAAAAGATTATCTTAGAACCTAACACATACGCATCCACATTACAAATTTTCGCACAAAACATTTGTAGTTAAAAGAAGCATTAATATAAAAAGGGCAACAGAGTCGCTAAATAGAATATGTTACTTAAACAAATAACAATAGCATAAAATGATAGAGGAAACAGAGTCAACCAAATTTGTTACCAAAATTCATCTATATATTGGCTCAACAATTTCCACGATGTAAAATGAAAAGGGCAAATGTCTCCGCTCAAAAAACTGTACTATCAAGAAAATGTCATTCCAATCAATAAACTGAGCTTGGTAAACTAATTTAGTGAATATATGAGTGGTTAATTAATATAAACCAAGAAAATGTTTTATACGACAATGATGATTTTGCCTCAAACAAAAAAAGAAAACACATGAAAAAAAACAAAAACAAAAACAAAAGATTTTTCGATATTGAAACCAATCGTCTAAACAAAAAGGAAGAAATTTAGTGGCTACTTCTTATAATTACCTATTGTCATCATTTGACAATACATTTGATACTTGGTAGCCCCTCGTTTCGGTGGACATAAACACACAAGAAAAATGAAAATAAGTTACCCACAAATTTATATATCATTTTTAAACTCTTTTAAGGAGTAATAGAAAATGGTCTAACATGACTCTAAAATTCGATTACAAACACTAAAAACTGGACTATATTACATGGATAAGGCCTTATCTACCAGATGATGGATCCTAGCCTTTTCAGAATCAGAAATACAGGTTCAAAACCTGATCAATGCAGCAAATCAGAACTACATTACAAAGATAAAGCCTAGTTTATAGGCTGACGATTCGTGATCAATTCACGACTCTTGTACAAATAAATTGCCAAAGAGATGACATCCTAAACCTGCTAATAGGTTACAGAAATCCTAATTAAACTCAAACTAAATACAAGTAAAACAGCAACCTCAGATTAGAAATCATAATCGAACACAAATATCCTAATTTTTTGTCCTGCACTAAAAAAAAAAAAAAAAAAAAAACATGTGAAATTTAAATTATGTTGGACTAATCAATTCTAAACTCACTTGATAACCTAGTTCAAATACTAAGAATATAAATTACTAATCCTAGTAAGAAATGATAACAAGTCACCACTACAAAAAACAAAAAACAAAAAGAAAACATACAATCAAAACAAAATATAGGTAACAAAACATGTTAAGTCTAGCTACGATCTACACGTAAATGTAGTCCAATTATGCTTTCTACTCGTAAGTTACAAGTATGCGATGTGCCTATAATAAAGATGACCCTATCAAATAATGAATTTGTAGCAACAAAGAAAAGTCATCAGATTCACTCACATGAGTTTTTTTGTTAAGATCTCCTATATTCCCCCTTTTTCCCTCTACGATGGCTTGTCAAACTCTATCAATCTTTGATAAGCAGATCCAATTAGGAAGATAACTTCATATTAGACCAACTCGCCATCAAAATCTATCCTAAAATAGTACTGCTTATTCAATTGTCTTTGAAAAGAGAACAAAAATTCATATAATAGGACTTACATGTATAGGATTTGATACTGAGTTGTTCCAACTGCTTTGCTCCCAATCTCGCTTGAAATTGATGTTTGTATAGCCCCTCGTTTCAATAGACATAAACACACAAGAAAGAAAATTAGTTACTAACAAATCTAAATATCCAGAAATCAAATGAATACAACATGTCACTTAAGCATATATTGATAGCATAAAATGAAAGAGGAAACAGAGTCGACTAAATTCGTTTACCAAAATTCATTTAGATATTGGTTACAACATTTTCCATGATGTACAGTGAAAAGGGCAAGTGTCTCCACTCAAAAAACTCTACCATCAAGAACATGTCATTTCAATCAATAAACTAAACTCGGTAAACTTATTTAGCGAGTATATGAATGTTTAAATTAACATAAACCAGGATAATATTTTACACAACAATGATGGTTTTGCCTCTGTTGAACAAAAAAAAAAAAAAAAAGATATGTCTACATTGAGACCAATCATCTAAATAGAAATGAAGAAATTTAATGGTTAGTGGTTACTTCTGATTATCACCTGTTGTCATCATTTGATAATACATTTCATGTTTGTGTAGCCTCCCGTTTCAACAGATATGAACACACGAAAAAAGAAAATAAGTTACTAACAAGTCCAAATATCCAGAAGTCAACAATGGATAAAAATTAATAAAAGAACATAAAATGTTTTTTAAGCAAATAATGATAACATGAAATGACAAAGGAAACACAAAGTCAGCCAGATTCATCTATCAAAATTTATCTATCTACCAGTTCAACATTTCCCACGATCTACAGTAAAAAGGGCCAGTATTTCCACTCAAAAAACTGTACTATCAAGAACATGTGGTTCTAATCAACAAAAGAAATTTGGTAAACTAATTCGGTTAGCATGTGAATCGTTAAAGTAATAGAACGAGGAAAAAAAATTTACATGGTAATGATGATTTTGCCACTTTTAAAAACGAAGAGGAAGGATTTAGTAGTATTTCTGTACTATTACCTGCAACCATCACTTAACAATGGCTGAGAAAAAGTTTCTTCTACTTGAAGCAGCGTAATTTGAAAGCCTTTCGATCAACTGGGATAGCTCTATCTTGATATCAACAAAGCAAGCCCGCAGGAGCTACAAACCAAAACATATTTAAATTAGCATATGAAGTGAATTAAGTCTCATAGAAAAGGAAATTCTATCTTTGTAACATTTACGATGTTTAATTTTGGTCATACTAAAGTTACTCAAAAAATTGAAAGGGATGATCAATCACTCCATTAGCTAGTCATTAGTAGATTATTATTGGATGGCCTTACAACTAGTTGGCTATTACGATATGAAAGCCAAGAAAGAAAGAAAAAAAAAAAAGCAAATAAATTCAAGTTACGTACATTGTGAACTCTAAAGAACTGTAGGAGAAGTTTCTAATGTTGTTGTCACCCAATGTGTTTCCAACAGCAAACTGCAATAAAAGGAATATTTGCAATAAAAGGCTAATATCAAGACATCAGAGAATCAAATCTCTGTGAATATTTGTTCTCCAACAAAATTTGCTGAATATTTATGGCAGATCTAACATGCAACCAAGAGTAGAGATATTAATTTGAGAAAGAAGTACAACACCTATCTCCATTAAACGCCTCTCCCCAGCCCCATCATTTCATGTGTCAAGTTAAAAATAACATAAGGGTTAGAACAGTAAGTAAAAATTTGCAACAATAAGAAAAAAGGAATCGATAAATTATATGATACTATCAATAAATAAAAACAAAGTACTAATCATGAATTCTGTTACGTTTAAACTTTTGTGAAAAAACAAGTGCAACAAGTCAATTAATAAGCTATATAAAATTTTCTGAGTTTGTTTATCAATTTTGTTGATCAGTCGACACACATCTTCCTCACAACAGTATAAGCCGGTTTCAAAAAATTAAAAAACAAAATCAAAAGAACTACAATTAGCAAAGGAAAAATGCACCAAAAAAAAAAAAAACTACAATTTAACAAGGAAAAAATGTAGCTTTGCGTTGTGTGAAAAGGTATTATATCCTTGTGTATACATGCCCCTCCCTCCATAAACTCTCGTTCCAAAAGAGAAGTATCAGAACAAGTTTAATGGAAAAAAAAAATACTATAACCTAAGTGCAAAAAATTATCTTAGAACCTAACACATACTCATGCACATTACAAATTTTCGCACAAAACATTTGTAGTTAAAAGAAGCATTCATAGAAGATTTGCACCAAAAAAAAAAAAAAAAAAAAACCAGCTATATACAGTAGAAAATTTCATGTTATCACATCGGACAAGAAGAGATTACCAGCAAATACCTAATGAAACAAACAACCATAAACATGGAATTGTCTAGCTACAATGCCTACGATACATATGGAAACAAAAAAAAAACGAGTGTTTCCAGTCAGGCAGCCAATCACAAATCTATCAAAAGGCTTCCTATCAGCTTCCAATCACCAACTAAACTTCTCGATGCTGAAGTTGCCTAGTCAAAGGCGCAAATTGAAAATGTAGCAGGAAACCCGCCACATGTTTCCCAATGCTCTAAAGCATCAGAAACAAAAATGCTAGTCAAAGTCCTCTGACTTTGACCAGGTATTTCTACTGATGCTACCATTAAGTGGTAGCGTGCTAATTAACTAACCGACACTTAAATTATGGCATCATTTAAGTGGACCTAATTTTCTGACTCTGAATCGGATCCTTTTGGCTAAGGGATTTCCCTAATCAAATCCTAATCAGATCCCTGATTCTAGGATTACAGCCATGTTACAATATTTCCTAAAATTACGAAATCACATTTTCCCACACTACGCTAATGCCTTTGCCATTATTATGCTACTTTTTCTAACTACTACTACAACAAATCTTATACTATTGCTACTGCTACTTCTATCTTTATAACCATCTATGGTATTTGAATTTCGGTCATAATAAAGTTTCTCAAAAAATAAAAAGGTATGATTAATCACTCTTTTAGCTAGCCATCAGTAGATTATCAATGGATGTCCATATAACTAGTTAGCTCTTGCTTTAAAGATCTATCTCCCTATGATATGAAAAGACCCAAAAAAAGAAAAAAAAAATTCAAGTTACATACATTGGAATCTTTGGAGAACTGTTGGAGAAGTTTCCTATTATGTTGCACCCAACATGTTTCTAGCAGCAAACTGCATCAAAGTAAAAAGTCATCAGAGAATCAAATCTCTATGAATATTGTCCGTTTGGTACATAATGAATTAATTTATCCATAAAGGTAGACAAAATGTGACTGGTATACTCAAGACAATACTTTAAAGCTCAAGGTGAAAGACCAAAGTTAAAAAAAAAAAAAAAAAAAAAAAAAAAGATCAGAAAACAAATACCATTGATTTCAGATCCAACAAACTCAAAGCACTTGTCATTGCTCCTCGTTCTCCTAACAGACGATATAACGGATTAGTATAACACATCCAAACTGAGCTAAGGAATCTGACTTCATATAGAAACTAAACTAGTTAAGGAATTAATAAATTTTTTCAATAAAATTTGCTTACTACTTATATCAGACTTATCATGCAACCAAGAGCAGAGATATTAATTTGAGAAAACAAAACTATACCTGTCTCCATTATATAATGTCCTTGCTATATGCCTCTCCCTACAACCCCATCATTCCATGTGTCAAATTGAAAACCGATAAGTTTAAAACAGAAAGCAAAATTATCGAAAACCGGGGAATAATAGGAAATAAAATATTAGCATACCAAGATAATCTCCCATCTTGAGGGTACCCAGATTCATTTTCTGAAATAAGTGTACAGCACCTAGATCAATATAAGAAAAGAATGCACTGCCCAACTCACTCTTCAAACCAAAAAAAAAAAAGCCTTAAACAAGTTTTCAGACCTAAAATCAGGGGACAAACACGAAAGGGTGATTTGAATTTCAAAAAGTTTGAAGATTGAAATTATAGATTATCAAATATATATATATATATATATGTGTGTGTGTGTGTGTGTATTTAAGGAAGAAAAATCAAAACCCAGACCAATTAACGCAAATTCTGACAAATAAATCTAATCTAAATACTAAAAAAGCTTAATAAATCCAATTGACAAAATATCCTAAAATAGAGAAATAGTACCATGTTGCTGTCCAATGCAAGAAACAGCAGCGATTTTCCGGAGATGGAAATTGGAATTGGAAAGCTTGCGAAGAATGAGATTCCAGAGCCTTAGCCTCACATGAGAGTACTGAGGAAAACGATTCTTTCTGCCATTGATGGATCGATTCTGCCATCTTTGGTCTCCAAATGGCTTTCCTTTCCTTTGAGAAAAAGAAGAGAGAGAGAGAGAGAGAGAAAGAAATCTCTGGAAAAAAGTCCCAAACGAAACCCCATGAGAGAACAGAGAGAATGAAGGAAGAAGAAAGCTTACTGTTTTATAGACCCTTCTAAATAACCCACTCCCCAACCCAATGGTTACTTTTTTTTTTTTTTAAATTTTGGGACGAATTAACTCAACGGTTAGTTCTTCAAGATCTTTGATCTCCCGTAGGCCTGGTCGAAACCTTAAACTTGGCCTTGGAGACCCTGTGACATAGAAGAGAGAGAGGAGAGAGAAAAGAGAGGGAAGTAAGAGAAGTAAAGTCAATTATTATATAATATAATAATAATAATAAAAGAGAGAGAGAGAGAGAGAGATATAGAAAGAAAACGAGTTTAATACCCGTGCGTTGCACGGGAAAGAAAAAATATTTTCTTCAGATCGAAATTGAACTGTTGACGATTATGGTAGTCTATCTAAGAATGATCTAAAGAAAATGCGTTGATAGTATCAGTTAAATATTTTTAAAGTGAAAATTAAGTTTGTTGCAAAAGTTATTATGCAAGCAATTGCAAATGTTCTGCAAGGTTAAGAGTTTGAGAATTCTTAAAAGGTGTTAAGAGTGTTGGATGTTATATTAAGGCAATATGTATGTAAATTGTGGGTGATTGTGTTTTATCTTTTTGGATTTTAGGCAATAAAAATTATCAAATTACATAATTAAAAAACTTAAACCATATAATAAAATTACAATACTTTCTAATAATAAAACTATTTAAATACAGAAATCCTTATAACAAATTTAAATATTACAACAATATACTGGAAAAAAAAAAAAGGTCCCCGGGTAATATCAAAAAAAAAAAAAAACACTAAAAGGAGAGGGAAAAAATCCAACTATAGAACAACAAATTAAATAGGAATAATAACAATCATAAAACATCATAGAGAATCAGAAAATTATATATGTAGAACACTTTATTATATATACTAACTTAAAGACAGAACTTATATATAAATATACATAAACATATATGCTACAAAAAATAACAGGAAAAATTTTTTAAATATTTTAGACTATGCTCAGATCACAGCGATATTATTTATTAATCATAGGCATAATACAATTCAACATCATCATTCACAGCTGCCAAGTATGATGTTTGGGAATGTGTCTCCAAAAAAAAAAAAAAAGAAGAAAAAAACAGAGAAAGGGCCAAGTCTTACAAACATTTTGACCAAACAGAGAAGGCAAATAGGATAGGAAAAATATTTATTATACATAAAAACAATGAAAATGTTTTATAATATTACAATAATATGAAGACAGTATTATATAATGAATACCATTATAGGATGACAAAAACCAAACTGAACACAAAGTCTCAAACACCCACGGCAACCATGAAGATAGTCAAACAGTATATGCAATCAATAATATACCAGAATCAGCATCATATACCAAATTAGAGAGAAAATCTGGTATATGCATTATTATATAGTTAAATAAAGATCATCATAGCATATAAAACCTGTTATCGAAAACTTTTTGTTAAAAATATTTAGACCAACAAATTTCGGAAATTAGAATAGGAGAAGCGAAAGAGAAAAAAAACATGGGGAAAGGAACACAATAGAAAACAGTCAAGTTATCACACAAAACAACAAACTTAAAAAATAAAAAATAAAAAAAAATAAAGAAGCAGAAAAACAAAAAACAGAGAGGCAAAGAAACGGAAGGGAGGGAAAAATTAAATCTTTGTACAGTATTATGATGATAATAATAAACATATTAGTATAAGAAAGAAATCAATAGAAAAACCACAAAACAAACTATTAACAATATATAGAATAAAAACACCAACCAAGACTAACGAAAAGCCTTAAATAAACATAGTACCTGGATAGCAAATCGGAGCAGCTTTGGACAGAAGGCAATTAAGATTCAAAGCAAAGCACTTAAGAGGAGAGAATTTAAGGGGAGCGTTAATGGTGAAGGAAACAGGTGAAACAATCAATGAGCAAATTTTTGTTTATATAACAAAGTAAAGTAAAAAAAAAGAGTCGGTGCTAGAGAGGGTAGGAAAATCGTTTGGAGATAACAGATAAGGGGAAAGAAGATTTACATTAATTACTTGCATTAATGACAGAAGTGCAGCCGAAAAAAAGTTCAGTCAAAATAATGATGAACAGTAATCTGCAGGACACTAACAAATCACAAAATTACAGCCAAAAAAAAAATTATAAAATCATTAAAAATCAAAGACAGGTTCTAGAAATTGTAATCATAAGCATATACCTAAATATTTCAACAATTCGTTCGAATCTAACTATAGCATTACGTACCACAATAACTGAATTTTTCACCAAACACTTAAAACAGGGAAAAAAATCATGCTAACAGAACATCACAGACACTAAACTAATTATACCAGAATTGCAAACAAAATTAGGCAAACAAAAAAAATCAACAAAATATAACCCGGGGAGAAAAAAGGCAAAAAATTACACATTTAGAAATCAAGAAACCGAAAATCCACAATGTTCCTCTGGAGACATCCATTTGTCTATTTTCCCAACATTGTCATCCGAAGCTGCAAAAACCATTCAAAAAAGAAAATGAACAAAAGGGAAAAATGTGAAACAATACCGAAGTCAAAGGGACCGAAAAAAAAAGGGGAAAAAAATTCAACATACCTAACATTTTATTTACGTTTTTTATTCTGCCTTTGTATCCAAAAATGACAAAAACAGATCAAAAATCACTCGTAATAACAAAAACGGGAAAAGTTTCAAGAGTAGACAGGCAAAGGCAAATGTGATAAGAACGGGAAAGAACTAAAAAAAACCAACAATGAAACCAAAGACAACATACCAAACACTAAAACCTATACCTGCACCACAAAAAACCTGCACAATACAAATAAAAAAAAAGAGGGGAAAAAAATGTGGGGGAAAAAAAAAACCTTTCCGAAAGCAAATAATCCATATTCTTAAAAAAAAATTACATTCTCACCACAAAAACTGTGTACAGAGAACAGAACAACCGGGCAAAATCATACAATAAAAAATTAGGGTTCCAAAACCAAAGGACCCAAAATGAAAACCAAAAAAAAAAAAAAAAATGTAAGGAAACCAACAATGAAACACAAAACAACACAATAAAGATTACAATGTACACATTCAACATAAAATACATTCCCTCCACTAAAAAAAAACAAAAACAAAAAACCATTATTCAAAAGCTTGAACGTCGGAAATAAGGGGAAAAAATCAAAAATCAAAACTAACCATTACAAAAAACATGAAACAAAGAAAACCCAATAGAAATTTTCATTTAAAACTTTTGCCCTCTCCCTCGCCGGAAAAAAGAGAAAAATTTGTTTTCCCAAAAATTAGGGTTCGGCCATAAAAGAGAAGCCGAACAGGAGGGGGAAAAAACCTTACCATTCCAAAAAAATCAAATAGAGAAAGCCCAATAGAAAAAATCATTCCAAAGTTTCCCAAACAAAAAAAATTCCCACCGGGCGAAAAAATACCGCAAGAACAATGAAGGAAAAGCAAACCTCCAACTGTAGAGAGAACAAACACAACCAAGGGGAAAAAAATCCAGCATGAACACAAACCCAACCCAACAAAAGGAGAACAACCCGCGGAGATCGCAAAACAACCCCAAAATCTGGGGGTTCAATGCCACAAATTCAAACAAAAAGAAGAGAGAGAGAAAGCCAGAACAGTAGACGGAAAAGGAGCCAGAACATATTTAGAAAGAAAATGAAGCGCCATAAGCAACGGTGGAAGGTAGAAGACAAAGGCGAAGGGGGGACTTCGGAGATGAAAAAGCCGAAGAAGGAGAGAGAGAGACAGGGAAAAGCAAGCGAAAAAATTAGAGAGAGAGAGCATATGAGTGAATGGGCGGCCGAAAAGAAAAGAAGAGGAAGAAGTAGGCTTTCAGGGGCAAAATCGCCCATTTACTGTGGTGGTCTCACTCGGCAGACAACAGCATAGGGGCAACACAGTAATTTCACTGTTTAGAACTGTTAGGTACTGTAGATAAGCCTGCAGAAACGGAAAAAAACGAAGGGAAAATACTGTTAATTACTGTTCAAAGAACAGTAAAAACCGGGTCTCCTTTAGTATATAGTATATAACGAGTTTGAGACCCGTGCTACACTCGGGAATACAGGGGAAATAAAAACTGAAAAACAAAAATAAAAAGAATAAGAGGTGACTGAAAATAGCTATAATATAAAAACTGCAAATGTAGGGAAAATAAGAAAATAAAAAAAACTGAAGAAACTATGTATAATAATAATATATTGAATATGGTTTTATTATCAGAAAAAGATAGAGATTATAATTCCCAAATATTCATAGCAACAATGAAAACTATCAAATAACATATAACAGTCATTCAACACACTTTGAATAATATTAAATTCAGCAACATATACCAAATTAAGTAATATATTTGGTATATGGATTATATTATACATAAATGGAGATCATCATAGCCTGTTATAATCTGTGGGCTGCAATTTGGTTAAAAAACAATGAACGTAAAAAAAAAAAAAAAAAAGCAACACAGAAAAGGAACAGGGGAAAAAAACAAACAGTCATAACAATTGTAATAACATCCACAGCAGTTAAAAAAAAACGTAAATCATCTAATATATTCATCTAACTTATAATAAAAATAATAATGAAAAAAATAGGACGAAAAACGAAAATTAGTATCAGAGACAAAAACAGGGAAAGAAGGGGAGAGGGATAAACAGAGAAGTAAACAAAAATTAAATACAATAAGAAAACTATTTCTTCTATAACATTGTTATAACATCAATAACAATAATTATTAAACAAATAATACTAATATAAGAAAGCAAGAATAAATTTTAATTAAAAGAGATGAAGATGAATAGTACCTGATTAAAAACAGCAGTTTTCCACACAAATAAAGATGTGATGATGATTAATTTTCAGGAAAGAGGAGAGCAGATGATTTCGGGTAACAATTAAGGAAGATTTAGAGAAGAGTAATTAAGAAGCTGTTAGAGAAAGAGTAATGACAGCAGATGGCAATGAACTAAGAAATAAGTAGGAAAGTATTTATAGCAGGGAATATGGAAAAAAAATTTATTTGGAAAAAGTTTCAGAGAAAAGGTCGGTCAAAAAGAGAGAGAATAAATTTTTCATAGATATCAAAACAAATAATACATTATTTCACAATAAAGCAAAAAAATGACGGAAATTTTAGAAATCAATGACAGATTTAAAGATATGGCAAATCAAAGTTAAAATGATTAGTCTTCTGTAAATAACAGACGTAAAACAACTTACAATATTCAAAGCAAAACAAATTAATAAAGAAGCATTAAATGCCGATGACAGCTCAGCAAAAACACAGCAGCAAAAATAGAAGATAACATCAAAAGTTAGAAAAAACATGAATAGGCTAGAAAATTCACTGATGATGACATCTAACAATCCATTCAATCCTAACAAAATCATAAAATTGGAACACCAAATTTAAAAGGAAAGCAGAAAAGGCCAAAGATTTCCATGCAAAATGAACGGACTATTAGCCGAGGGGAAAAACAACAGAAGTTAAACAAATACAAACATTCCAAAAACTAAATCTGCAATCTCTCGTTCCATATTCCCAAGCAGCCATGTCCAGAGCAATGTCCATGCAATCTTCAGGGAAAAAAATTGTAGGAATTAATAACTACAAATTAAATAGAATATATAAGGAGGCAAAAAAGGCACAAAAACTTTTATAAAAAAAAAAAAAAAAACCAAAAACATACCTATATTTTTTAGCTGACTCCTTGCATTTAACGGTATAGCCAAAAAATTTTAAGAAAATTATAAACATGAAAACGGCAACTTCTAATAGAAAAACTAAACAACAATGGAAAAAATAATATAATTATACAAAACCTAAAACAGGGGAAAAAAAAAACAATACCGATAATCAAAATTAAGAGAAGAAAACTTTAACATTCATATAACAAAACGGGGAAAATGTACAATTGACAAAAACATAAAATAGTAAACTTTTAAATCAAAAATGTATGGCCAATAAAGAAGCGGAAATTATTACACAACTTAAGGGAAACAATACCGAAAAAAGCTTAAAATGAAGACCTAGAATTTAGGCAAAATTAATCCTAACTGGAGCAACGGAAAAACCGACAGCAGTAGAGGGAGAAAGTGAAAGAAGTAAAAAAAAAAAATGGAGGAGGAAAATATAATCAAAGAATGTAATCTAGCTTTTAAAAAAATATAAGCATATTCGGTCAGGGGGAAAAAATTACAGTCAACATTCTATGCACCTTCTAGAAAAGGATGAAATATTAACAAAGCAATAAGACGAAAAAGGGGGAAAATGACAGAAGAGAAGGCGAAAAACTCAGATGCAGCAAAAATAGAGTTTTCACACCAACAACTCAAAAAGTAAGTAGCAATAAAAAGACGAACAGAGAGAGTAACCAAGGCAGAGAGCAAAAAAGTTTAACAGAGAATGTGTGGACATGAGAAGAAGATAATGACGAATGCAAGAAAACCCAAAAAAAGTAGAAAATCAAAATCTAGGTTTAAAAAAATTATATATCATATTCAGTGGGGATAAATATAAAATCAGATTCCAAAAGAAAAAAACCACCCCCCAATCAATATTATATACACATTCTCAAAAATGATGAAATATTAAGCAACAAATAACAGAAAGAGAGAAAGGGAAAACTCAGAAAATGACAATAAAAAAAACCGAAAACCCAAAAAAACCAAAACCCCCCTCATCACCATTAGATACACATTCGAAAACAATGATCAAAAATCAGAAAAGAAGGAAGCGGAGAAACCTAAAATAACATATCCAAGGGGGGGAAAAATCCACAACCAAAAATAAAAAAACAAAAGCCGAAAACAACAAATAGAGAATAAACAAATATTTATTGATTTTCTACCCACACCAAGAAAATCCACTGAACATTACATACACATACTAAAAGAGAAGGGAAAAATCGGAAAATAACATATGAAAAACTGAAAATCCAAAGGGAAAAAACCTCTATCAACATTAGAGACAGATGATCAAAAATGGGGAAAAATCAAGGAAGCAGGGAGAGCAAGGAACAAAAATATGAAAAATGCGGGGAAAATGTAACACCAAATTACCAAAAATCCGGGGGGCGCAGGGGAGGGGGGGGGGAGGAACCCCAAAACAACAAAAAGAGAGAAAACAAAAATACAAAAAAGCCGAAATACATACAACCAAACAAAAAAGCAAACCAGCTACCAGATCAAGCAGAAGGGAAAATAGGGTTTCTCCAACAAATGCCCAGCGAAAACACAGATAGAGAGGCAGCGAGGAAGACAGAGAGGCAGGAAGAGAGAGAAGAAAGTAAACAAATGAGAGAGACGAAAATGAATGAGAGGGGGAGAGGGGCGGCCACAACCCCAAGAGAAACCCCAAGATTAGGATTTCAAGGGCAAAAACGGAATATTAATGTGCGCACTGAAGAGGCAGACACAAATAGGAGGGCAAAACCGGAAAAACAATCAGAAGGGGTAGAACCGGTATTTCACTGTGCAACCGGCCTACCAAAGCTAACCTTAAAGGGCAAAAGAGTAATTTTACTGTACATAAACACTATTTAGTCCAGCCTTTTAGTATATATAATTGGCTAAGATGCTTACAAAATTTGCTTTGTTTGGCATATTAGTTTCACTCTAATTAAATTATACTTTTTGTTAGATTTTTATTATTTTTTAAAAAATCAACAAAAATTATAACTAATTTTTAAAAAATTAACCAATTCTAACTTAAAAGTTTAACCCCAACTAACAGTCCAAACATGCAGTAACTTAAATTAAATCTCTTCATGTTATCATATTCAATTACGAATCGTGACAATATACTCGAATTTGAGAGTGGCTATGATGCTTTTAATGTCATTGTTTATTTGTTTAAGCTCTTGTTTGGATTACCATATAAATTTAATTTTTTTTATATGTATTATATGTTTGGTTGGTGACGAAACATTTAAGTGATTTCTCTATTCACAACAACTCAACTCAAATTTAAACGTAAATTTCCATTTTTTACAAAAAATATACTGTACTTATTTTTGTGCTTACCATTATTTAAATATTACTTTTACTAAGATTATCACAAGCACTCATTCAATTTGAAAACACAATTCAAATTCTGCATTTAAATTCATACATTTAAATTGATGATAACATTTTAAAAAATTAATGTATCTATAATTCAAACTGTATTTTGGCTTCGTCGACTTCTCCTGTGATTTGTTTAGAAAAAAAAAATGATTTTGATTTTGTTGGTTCTCTGGACTATGACAACTTTTTTTATTTTTATTTTTGCTTGAAGATAGTAACTTACAGATTATGTACTTTATTTTCCAGATTAAAAATTAAATAATTTAGCTTATAAGATCTTATACACTTATTTATTAATGAACTGGGAAATAACTTAGGCCTACGTAATATCGAAGGAAATATAAACATACATCTATCTTATATATTTGACAAGAAGTATGTTCTTGTTTTAAAAAAAAATTTCTTATTAAAGAAAAGTATTATGATCTATAACCACAAAATATATCAAAATAATGCATGCAGGACACATTATTTTATTTAATCGATAGAATAACAATTCTTTTAATTATTTTATTAAATTATAATGGCCTAATATAAAAGAGTACGAAAATTTTTGTGTAACTTGGTTAAACAGAGATGAGTTGCCGACTTAAGTTTGTCGGCTGAATGCCTATCCCCAATAATATTAAAATAAATTAAAAGAAAATAAATTTTTACTTTTAACAAATTACAAAATAAAAAAAATAATATATTAGTACCTGATAATATTTTCAAGCCCATAGATCCTTGCGATTATGACTCCACATGTGATGCCCTATAAATTCATAAACCAGATTTACGAACCATTATTATGGATTTCCTTCATTAATACACTTCTAATAAATTATTTTGATGAAGACCAAATTTCAAGATCATGAATGCTGGTATATGTATCATCAATGTAATAATGTCGATGATTTAATAATATTGAGTTTCTCTATTTAAAAGAGAAAATATATATATAAATATATATATATATATATATATATATAATGTTACTCACATTTTCTTTTAATTGGGGTTTTGTGAAAATGCTATGTGTGAAAATTCATTATATAAATATAATGAATGAATAATCAAAATTTTGTAAATTAAATGAATGAATTTTATACCATGTCAAAATTGATCTACTAAATTAACTTTAATAATACTAATATCATTTAAAAAAAATTATCATAAAAATAAATTAAAAGCAAAAAAAAAAAAAAAAAAAAAAGCTTTAGGGGGAGTGCTCGTGCACTTCCCCTGCCCAGTTTCACCCACTGGGCAAGGCAGTGGGCTTAAGCCCACTGCCAGAAAAAAAAAAAAAAAAAAAAAAAAAAGAATGGGTTAAGGGAAGGGGTGCCGTGCACCCCTCCCCTTGCTCAGTGGGCAGCGGCCCACTGAGCCATGCAGGCAGGCAGTAAGCTGCCTGCCTGCTGCCAGTAAACTGGCACAAAAGGAAAAAAAAAAAAAAAAATTTCTTTTCATCAGAAAATAGGTTGAACAAGAGGGGGGGTTTTTGAGAATTCAAAATCCAACCCCTAAACAAGCAAAACAAAGATGACAAGACAAAAAAGAAAAGTTGATTACAATATAAGATGATGGACTACTTGAATGACTACTCACTAAAACCACTTAGAAATGCATGAAAAACCACCAAAACAACTTCCCAACTTGTCTTCTTCAGCTCAGCACGTTTTTGGAGAGTTTTAAATCCAAAAATTTCAATTTTTTTAACCCACAATAAGGCTTGGTTATAAAATGGTTTTAGGTAAACCAAAAACCACTTTTTCTCTTTCATAAAAACCATACAAGTAAAGAAAAGTTTCCTCTCTTCCTCTCTTCATTGTGGACGAAATTTTTAGCTAAGGGAAGCCAAAAATATACTTCATATCCTTCCACCCACTCCTAAGATCATTTTTTTTACAAGGAGGAAGAGCAATTCCAAGTGTTTTCCAAGGTAATACCTATACTTTTTCCACTTGTTTTCTAGAAAGGAAAATGATGTTTTAAAAATATTTTTAATGTGATGTTTTATCTCTATTCTAGCTCCCTACCTCAAGGATCCAAGAGTGGTTCAAAGCCTTCAAGAGGAGCTAAGAATCCACTACTTTTCTAAGAGGTAAATGATTTGTAAACTAGTGGTTTACCAAGTTCTTAATAACTTTCGTTTCAAAATGTGTTCGTACAAATAAGAAAATCTTGGCATGGTAAATGGTTAAAATGTGGTTTTGCTACCTAATGAGATGATATATGTGCTGGCCATGATTTAAGGTGGCTAGAAAACATGATTTGTGTATGGAATATGGTGAAAAGTGTGTTTATGTGATTTTATGGTCATATGACATGAATGAGTATTGATGTATGAGAATAAGAGATTATGGTATGTTGATATGTTATGTCTCTGTTTAATGGAAGCATGAATGATGAGGAAAATATTTTGACATCACAAATAGGCTAGAATAAGAATTAATGACCATAAAGTACCAAAAATAACATTTTTAGCATAAATGTTAATAAATTGGAAAATGGTATTTTGAGTGGGATTTTCATAATCTTATAGAAGGACAGATTATTACTCTTGACATAAGCCATAAGAAGAGCTGAAGTTTGATCAGAAATAATATATGTCAAAAATGACGATTTTGCCCTCAAGGGGTAAAATCGTAATTTCACCGTCCTAAAGACTTTATTTGAATCCGAAACTTTGCAGTCTTGACTAGAGACTTAAAATAGACCTTGTGTCAAATTTTGGCGATAAACGGATAAGAAATTACCAAAACAGCATTTTGGGGTCAAAACGTAAATATAGAAAAGTTTATGGTCAAAAGCGTAAATAATAAAAACTTCTTAAAAATGAGTACTGATCCTGTAAGAGCACTTTATAAGGACATTAAGTGTAGAAAACGTGAACCAAAGGGTATTGGGAACTAATTGGGGCTAAATAAGGACTAAAATGCAAAAATAAATAAATAATGGGTCAAATTATAAAATCTGCTTAGACTATAATTAGACAGCATATTTGTCACCCTTAAAACAGTATATTAAGCTAAATAAATATAAGAAATAATATGGTTTATGTTATAGTCAAATGTACGACTTTAAAAGACATAAAAGGGCATAAATGTTAAACTTTTATTTAATTGTGTTTAGAAATGTAATAAGCTACGAAAGCCATTTTTAAGAGCTTAAGGGCATTGTAAACGTTATTCTAAGGCTGGGACAAACTTTGAAAAGCCATTCAATAAGTCTAGATTAAAAATGATATGTCTAATGGTAAAATTGTAATTTTGTCAAACTAAGGGGTAAAATGGTAATTTGATGAGGAGAACGTTTTGGACCATAGGTAGAGGTTTTCTGGACATATAAAACTATAAGAGAGATTACTAAAAGCTAAGGTCAAAAGATTTAACAAGTTTAAGCTTAAATGTGCTTGAATAACCGAAATAGGGGTAAATTGGTAAATTAGTACCCGATGGCTCGGTGACGAGAAATGAACCTGCCACTAGATTTATTGAGATGCTTTGTAATTATTGACTAAAACTTGATAAAGACAAGTGTAGTGGGCCTTAATAGATTTAAAACAATAATAAGATTGTAATTGGGTTGTGATAAACCCAATAAACCCACAACCCACAAAGATGACCCAATATGATATTGAAAGACTATGATTATCCATGGTCACCTAATGGACCCTAATATAAATAAAATAGGAATTAAGTAAAAGATTGGATAAGAAATTAAATTTAAATAAGTAACTCACCAGTGAGTTAATAATTAATTAATTTAATATTTAAAATTAATTAATTATTAATTAAGGAATTAATTTATGATAATTATGTAATTAATAATTAAGGATGTTATCATTAAACAAAAACTTAGAAATAAATTAATAATTAAATTGAAATTAATTATTAATAATGAAATTGAAATTAATTATTATTTAAGAGAAACATATGTCCATGATCGACAATGATTCAAAAACTTTACTCTAACTGTCGGATGCCAAATTAAAATTAGGATACCGAATCGACTTGAAGGTAGATCCGAAAACAATCAACTCGGATACACAGTTACCTGATTTTCTGTAAGTACAAACCTCACTTACAGCATGGAGTAAAATGTTTTTCGTTGTTGATGTTCTACGTTGTCTATGATTTGCCTTGATGAAGTGATGAGCCTATGAGCTATATGTACTGTGTTAATTAAGCATTTAACGTGCATAATTTCTCTTGCACTGATATGATTGATATGCCTCATAGATACGTATGCAATAATGATAGATGCATAGTGACATGTAAATCTACACATTGTCACAAATAATAAGAATGAGACTAACGAAAGATAGGATTAAGTGCCGTACCAACCTCCAACTAGTGAAAGGATATGATAAGAACGAAAGTTATAAGATATGACCTTGGAGGTTGTTGGAGGGTCGCTCCCCTAACTCCCCATTGGTTGCGCGCATATGGGTACGATATAGGGGCCCTTAAGTAGACAAGATATATAAATAATAAAGCATAATTGAACACACATAGTTCACATACATTTTTGAACATTCATGATATTACATGTGATGATATGATTTTATGAAAATGATTTTGTGAGATATTGTTTGTACTTGCTGAGTGAAAGCTCATTATTGTGTGTTCATGCTGTAGGTAACGCGGGTATGCAGCCCGCTACTTAGATGTTTTATGGACTGACAAAGCTGTGCGGAGGCGATGAGGGACGGGAGTGGGATACCACCACGAATTAAATTTCTGCATTTAGATTTCTTAAATTATTTTGTATCGACTATATTTATAACTATGTTCCAATGTTTTGGTATTACTAAACAAGTATGAGTATTTTACGAGAAAAATACTTTAGAATCTTTCTTTTTAATTTACATGAAATTATAGATTTTTAAAATATTATCTAAATATGAATTTGAATAGGATAATTATTTACTAGATGTTTTCAATTTCCTCAGTTAAAAAATTTTAGTAGTTCTAACTTTTGTAGTATGAATATAATTAAAAAAAAATTCTGTATTTTTTTTAGAACCAAATATAAATAAGTGTTAAGATTAAATTAAATAAGAATTAGTCAGTTAGTTAACGGTTCGAAAAGTCGGGTCGTTACACCACACGTACATATGTCCAATAATTTCCGAAACATTATAAAAATTATAATACATATATATATATATATATATATACAGGTATTATTTTTTTTTAAGCACACTGTAGAGGCTATGAATTTACGATCAGATTTCAAACTGAGTTAGATCATAAGAAAATTAACATACAGAAATTATTGAAGTCATTGGATATCGTATATGAAAATTACAGAACAATCTTTACCAGAAAATGACACGGATAATCTAAAATAAAAACAATAAAGTTATCAACACCGAAATTTAGAGAGGTTCGCTGGAATATTGTGCAACGTCCTCTGAATCTGGTTTTCTTATATATGAATTTCTTTGTTTAGTTTATGGATATAATCTCACAATATGACAATCAGCAAAAGGGATTTTTCAGAAAGATAAGGGGTTCCTCAAACGTGAGAAGTCTTCCTCTATTTATAGAAGAGAAATCATTGGTCTGAGTTCTTAGGACAGTAGTGGGCGGTTCTCCACTACCCCGTGCAATTCGGAACACGTACAAGAACGTGAGCCAAAATGCTACGATTGATCGTGGATCTAGCAGTTATGGATATTGATCTTTCACCGTTCAATGTTCATCAAATATGAGCTCTGAATGACGAACCAGTCAATCAAAACGACCAATGATTGAGCATCATTCATCGTTCCTTTTGTTGGGCTAAGGGCCCACTCCATCCACACTTGGTAAATTAACGGGCCTCAAGGGAACTGAGACCAAATGGTCGAGGACGATCATTCGTCGTTCGTCACTCTTCTTACGAGTGGTAATGATGGAGACATGGAGAGCTCAAATGCATGGAAGGTGGCTGACCCAATTCAAGTTCCTGTTGGTCCAATTTCAAGGGGCCGTGCTAAGAAATTCAAGGAAGCATTAAATGGGCTGATTCATGAAATTTGGAATCAAGTCAATTTATGCAAGCCCATTGACCAAGGCCCACGTCAACCTCAAAGGTGCATCAATTTGATCCAGATTTTAGAAGAGTCCACAAATTTGGCATGATCTAGGCTAATGAAGAATTTCGGAAACTTTCCCATTGTTGGCACATGTGGCTGATCTATTTGTGCAAGTTGCCAAAACGAATTTATTGCACTTTCCCTTAAGTTTTGGGCATGTAATTGGCTGATAATCAGCCATTAAAACATTCCTTTTAGTTGGTTTTTATTTTAGGGTAAATTAGGGTTAGTTATTACATTTGAATTTGCCAACTTTCCCTTTTCTAGTTTTAGGCAATTTCCCTCTGATTTTTGGACGAATTTCGTTAGGATTTTGTGATTGTAATTTGGCCTATAAATAGGCATTTTCATGTGTAATGGGGAGATTCTTTTTGGATGAAAATTTTTATTTCAGAAAGGTGAATTCTTTCTTTGGTTCATTGACGAACTATCCGAACTTTCGGAATTTTTCTGTGGCGTTCAAAACCGACTTATCAATCAAGCCTTCCATCCTTGATTGTGGCGTTTTCGATATACCAAGGTTCTTGCTTCGATATAAGCAACGGGTCGCGGTGATTTCCATCCAAATCTGAAGTAGAAACGGTCTTGGTGCTTTCTTTATTGATAACAGGTTTCGTCAGTATATTGGCGAGGTTCATATCAGGTAATCATTCGTTGGACTGAGCCCAAATGTTTGAGAACACTTGATCTATCGTGCTCCAATGTTCGTCATTTGTTGATTAAGCGGTAGCGATGACCCAGTTATAATTTAACTGGAAGACGAAATTTGACCCCAACACACACTAAGCTCATTCTTCAGGAAAACTGATCCTTTTGTTTGCATGATCATGACAATTAAAACAAGTAATCATTTTAAATTAGTAGAATGCGAAAGTTATTATAAAAGTTACCGATTATATAAAAATGCTAATGAATGCAAAATTAAAAAAAATATATGAAATGAGAACAAGCATGTTATTAGCATGGATGCTCATGAGAATATTGAGCACTGCAGCCAGAACTTTGTTCAAAGAGTTAACATTGGTCTTGAATTTGGGATCTTTGAAAGATATTTTACATGGAATTCTAAGGGTATACTTTGTGTATAGTAAGTTATGATTGTCTCAATATTTGCTTCATTTTCTCAATGCTATATAACCTTATTCGTTAAGCAAAAATTAATCCAACTTAAAATTTATTGTATTCAGATCATTGAAAGATGCTTTCAACAACATTCCAATAGTTCGTTTCATATCTGAAACCAACTTTTGAAGAGTGAGTTATGGTCATCTCAACTTTTAAAGCTATTTTATTTTGTTTAGTGCGTGGTCGTTTTTTATGCTTTCCTACTAGTTTATGCCGTTTAATTGTTGTTGTTTTTCTACCCTAGCTCTTATTTTGTTTTCAGTTGGGTCGTGCTCCTAAGCTCTCATTCGAGGGAAAAAAGTTGGCAAAATTATAGGTTTTAAACACTTACTTAAAAAAATGACAAAATTTTTTTATTTAAAAAAAACTATTGATTATAATTAGTAAAATATTCATATTAACATTAATTAATTTTTGAATTACTGATCTGATAATTATCTAAAAAAATAACCGTTTTCCAAGTTCACAAAACTTCATCCATTTATTAGATTTGACCAAGCATTCAATAAAGGGCAGTTTTCTGGTAATCAACAAATAATGAAAAAAAAAAGGAAGAAAGGCCATTTACACACTACAAATTTCTTTTGTCTGAAAAAAAAAAAAAAAAACCTATATCACTAGTGCGTAAAATTATCTTTGAACCTCACACATAAGTATGGCCGTCACAAGTCGTTGGATTGAACATTTGTAGTTAACTAGAAGCATTCATAGGTAAAAAAAAAAAAAAAAAAAAGCAGTCGTACCCATGGGAAAAACATATGGCGACCTATACAACATTAAATGTTCGAAATTCAAAAACTTGGGCAAGTTTGAATTTTTCTAAAAAATTTGAAAACAAGCTATATAGAACTCATAGCCAAACTTGTAAGAGCCTCAAGAGTTTTAAATACACTGAAATTCATGCTCAATTCGCCTCCATAAGTGCGAATGTGTGAAAAATTGCTCGGGTATATCGTGTATTTTCCCCTCTCTTTTTACATTCTCCATTAAACGCCTCTCCCCAGCCCTATCATTTCATGTGTCAAGTTAAACAATAACAGAAGGGTTAGAACAGTAAATAAAAATTAGCAACAGTAAGAAAAAAGGAATCGATAAATTATATGATATTATCAATAAGCAGAGATATTAATTTGAGAAAACAAAACTACACCTGTCTCCATTATATAATGTCCGTGCTATATGCCTCTCCCCACAACCTCATCATTCCATGGGTCAACTCGAACAATAAACGAAAGTATAAGAGCAGTAAATAAGGAAAATTAGCAGCACTGATGGATAAAAGGAATCGATAAATTAGTAGATATAATGAGATTCCTTTACCTCATTATAGCTCACATCCAGCAGTTTGTTTTTTCATGTATTTTTTCCTTCAAACAATAAATCAGACATAAAAATTATGTCCAATATAAGTATAAAAATATAGTCAAATAAAGAATGCATGTATGTATATATCGATATGAATGCATGCCTATATGATGTATGTATGCATCGATGCCGTATATGCAACTATTTATGATGTATGCATAAATGTCTACATGTATGTATAAACTTATGCAAATACATCAAAAACAAAAAGAAAAAGATTAGAATGAGATTCCTTTACCTCATGGTTGCTCACATCCAGCAGATTCTTTTTTCCTTCGAACAATAAATGAGACACAAAAAAAATTATTTCTAATATAGTTTTCCAATAAATGAAACACAAAAAAAATATTTCCAATATAGTTTATACTCGCATTAAGGAGTTCGCATAAATCCTAAGAAGTAAAAAAGAGATAACATATCGAAAATCCTTAATTCAAGTATAAAGAAAACATACACAACACAAACTCCGAGTAAGGAGTTCACATGAATTGTCAGAAATAAAAAGAGACAAACAATTGACATTACCTTGTACAACAATTAGTTACTTTCTCTTCTTACAAAACAAATGTAGCATAGAAAAAAAGAATATAGGGACGATATAGTTCATCTTTAGTGCCTTCAAATAATAAATGAACGACAAAAATCATTTGCAAAAAAGTTTATACTCTCATTTACGAGTTCACATAAATTGTAAGAAGTACAAGGAAATAAATAATCGGAATCCTTGGTTCCAATACAAAGAAAACACACACAACCCATACTCCTAATAAGAAATAATGAGAGAGAAAAACTATTGGCAACAAAATTTATACACCTGTTAAAGAGTTCAGATAAATTCTAAGACGTAAAACGAAATAAATAATCGGAATCCTTGGTTCCAATACAAAGAAAACACACACAACCCATACTCCTAGTAAGAAATAATGAGAGACAAAAACTATTGGCAACAAAATTTATACTCCTGTTAAGGAGTTCAGATAAATTCTAAGACGTAAAACGAAATAAATAATCAGAATCCTCGGTTCCAATACAAGAAAAAAACACACACAACCCATACTCCAAGTAAGAAATTAATGAGAGACAAACTATTTGTAACAAAGTTTATATTCCCATTAAGGAGTTCACATCACACGACCAATACTCCTAGTAAGAAACAAACGAGAGACAAAAACTATTTGCAACAAAGTTTATACTCCCATTAAGGAGTTCACATTATAATATAATCGGAATCCTCGATTTCAATACAAAGAAAACACACACAACCTTTACTCCTAGCAAGAAATAAATGAGAAGCAAAAACTATTTTCAACAATGTTTATACTTTCATTAAGGAGTTCACATAAATTCTAAGAAGGAAAAGGAAATAAATAATTGGAATCCTCAGTTCCAACACAAATAAAACACACACAACCCATACTCCTAGTAAGAAATACATGAGGCAAAAACTATTTGCAACAAAGTTTATACTCCTATTAAGGAGTTCACATAAATTCTAAGAAATAAAAGGAAATAAATAATCGGAATCCTCGGTTCCAATACAACCTCTACAATCGGAATCCTAGTAAGGAGTTCACTACATGACTTATAAGAAATAAAAGAGACAAACAATTGATGCTACTACTAATACTAATACTTCTACAATTTATGCTACACTAGAATTACTAATACTTCTACTACTGCTACGACTACTTCAATTGCTATTGCTAGTAGTACTATTCTTAATACCAGTTACTATTAACGAAGCCACTAACTAATATTACTATTAGAACTTCTATTGCTACCGCCAATATGCTATTTCTATGTATATTGCTACTACTAATGCTGCTAACTATACTACTAACACTTCTACAACTGCTAATACTACTAATAGTCATACCATTGCTTTTGCTACCAACTATTGTCACTATGCAGCTTCTATTGCTGCTACAAAATCTTGTCCATATATTCAAAAGTTACGCAAGGAGACGTACACTAGTAGCATTCCGTCCATTTCTCTGTCTCTGTTCAGACCAAAACACAAATGCATTAATCATGTGAGAAATATTTGACAATAAACTAGGAAGGTTGTTGCTGGTTGAACAATAACTATGGTGAGAAGAATTTCTAAAAGATAAACCACTAGAATGTATTAAAAACAGCAGCATAACCCATCTATAAAGGATAAAAAGTCTACATTACTGTACCATATAATGAAAGAGAAAAAGGAGAGAATTCCATCCACTAGAATTCTGTACATCGTATTGTCTTCTTTTGTGAAGCAGCTACTAATCACTGTCATCACTTTAGGGAAAACAATAAACAAACAAACAAACAAAAAACAATCAACTTTAACTAATTTGAAATCAGGCTAAAAGAATACAATTGCAGAGGACAATAGCAAACAATACGTAAATCTCACAATAATAACAACAACAATAATAATAACAATAACGTTGACGATCATAATAACAATAAAAAATAAAATAGCATACAGCAACAAATCATAAAGTGTAGCTTTTCTATTCAGCATCAATAAAACAAGGAAGAAAAGGTTATACCCTGCTTGGATGGGACTTTTCCACCATCATTTGCCACCAAAATGTCTCTATTGTATTACCGTCAATAACACTAGCATGCATTTCCAACAGTTCACAAACAGAACATTCTAAAATCCAAGGCAAGGAAAGTTAAAAAAAAAAAAAAAGTCCAGGACAAGCAAGAGTATACATGAACAAGAAGCTAGAAATAATAAAGCATTAATA
The DNA here is from genome assembly GCA_038430175.1 of Ficus hirta. Taxonomy (NCBI): domain Eukaryota; kingdom Viridiplantae; phylum Streptophyta; class Magnoliopsida; order Rosales; family Moraceae; genus Ficus; species Ficus hirta. Next base: position 15,626,489 of record CM076592.1, read on the forward strand.
ATTAAGACATATTAAAAGGACAAAGAAATATTAAAACGGAAACCACAAAACTTAGTATGTTGTGTTAAAGAGATCAATGGTACATATACAATATCACAGAAATACAACGACTACTAGTACCAAGTTTGGTTTCAAAAAATTTATCAAATGTACCTTTCATGATACTTGACATGCAAGCTGCAACTTCTCTCTTTTTGTATGCTTCTTGCTCAGCCTCCCTTTGGTTTTTCGGATGCCACTTCTTCATGCCATCATTTTGCAAATGCACTTGATGTTTGCCTCTCCGTAGCTCCCCGTTTAAGAAAATATGACCATAAAAAAAAAGTAGTTAATAAAGATATACATGACAAGAAGAGACATGGAAACTATTAAACATAATAAAATAACAAGATAACAAATGGGAAAAACAACATCTATCACCTTCTTTAAATACCATGCCTGCTATATGCCTCTCCTTTGCCCATATTTCTACAAGCAAAATTGAACAACAATAAAAGTTTGAGAGGCAGTAGATAACAAAGTTAGCAACAACACAAATAAGTTTTAAAAAAAAATCTAGCTACCTGCCAAATAATTTGAATGACCAAAAATAAAATAGCGACATGGTTTAGATAAAAGATTCCAAATTACTCACGAAGTTATGTTACCTGTATGTATGTATGGATTCATGCCTATATGTTTGATGTTTGTGTAGCCCCTCATTTCAACTGGAATAAACATACAAGAAAAAAAAAATCAGTTATTAACAAATCAAAAAATATCAGAAGTCAAATTAATACAAGAAATTAAAATCAGTACCTACACTAAATAGAATATGTCACTTAAACAAATAACAATAGCATAAAATGATAGAGGAAACAGAGTCAACCAAATTTGTTACCAAAATTCATCTATATATTGGCTCAACAATTTCCACGATGTACAATGAAAAGGGCAAGTGTCTCCACTCAAAAAACTGTACTATCAAGAAAATGTCATTCCAATCAATAAACTGAGCTTGGTAAACTAATTTACTGAATATATGAGTGGTTAATTAATATAAACCAGGAAAATATTTTATACGACAATAATGATTTTGCGTCAAACAAAAAAAGAAAAACACATGAAAAAAAAAACAAAAACAAAAGATTTGTCGATATTGAAACCAATCATCTAAACAAAAAGGAAGAAATTTAGTGGCTACTTCTTATAATTACCTATTGTCATCATTTGACAATGCATTCGATACTTGGTAGCCCCTCGTTTCGGTGGACATAAACACACAAGAAAAATAAAAATAAGTTACCAACAAATTTATATATCATTTTTAAACTCCTTCAAGGAGTAATAGAAAATGGTCTAACATGGCTCTAAAATTCGATAATAAACACTAAAAACTAGACTATATTACATGGATAAGGCCTTATCTACCAGATGATGGATCCTAGCCTTTTCAGAATCAGAAGTACAGGTTCAAAACCTGATATCAATGCAGCAAATCAGAACCACATTACAAAGATAAAGCCTAGTTTATAGGCTGACGATTCGTGACCAATTCACGACTCTTGTACAAATAAATTACCAAAGAGATGACATCCTAAACCAGCTAATAGGTTACAGAAATCCTAATTAAACTCAAACTAAATACAAGTAAAACAGCAACCTCAGATTAGAAATCATAATCGAACACAAATATCCTAAATTTTTGTCCTGCACTAAAAAAAAAAAAAAAAAAGCATGTGAAATTAAAATTATGTTGGACTAATCAATTCCAAACTCACTTGATAACCTAGTTCAAATACTAAGAATATAAATTACTAATCCTAGTAAGAAATGATAACAAGTCGCCACTACAAAAAACAGCAAACAAAAAACAAAAAGAAAACATACAATCAAAACAAAATATGGGTAACAAAATATGTTAAGTCTAGCTACGATCTACACGTAAATGTAGTCCAATTATGCTTTCAACTCGTAAGTTACAAGTATGCAATGTGCCTATAATAAAGAATTTGTAGCAACAAAGAAAAGTCATCAGATTCACTCACATGAGTTTTTTGGTGAAGATCTCCTGTAGTCCCCCTTTTTCCCTCTACGATGGCTTGTCAAACTCTATCAATCTTTGATAAGCAGATCCAATTAGGAAGATAGCTTCATATTAGACCAACTCGCCATCAAAATCTATCATAAAATAGTACTGCTTATTCAATTGTCTTTGAAAAGAGAACAAAAATTCATATAATAGGACTTACATGTATAGGATTTGATACTGAGTTGTTCCAACTGCTTTGCTCCCAATCTCGCTTGAAATTGATGTTTGTGTAGCCCCTCGTTTCAACAGACATAAACACACAAGAAAGAAAATTAGTTACAAACAAATCTAAATATCCAGAAATCAAATGAATACAACAGGTCACTTAAGCATATATTGATAGCATAAAATGATAGAGGAAACAGAGTCGACTAAATTCGTTTACCAAAATTCATTTAGATATTGGTTACAACATTTTCCATGATGTACAGTGAAAAGGGCAAGTGTCTCCACTCAAAAAACTCTACCATCAAGAACATGTCATTTCAATCAATAAACTAAACTCGGTAAACTTATTTAGCGAGTATATGAATGTTTAAATTAATAAAAACCAGGAGAATATTTTACAAAACAATGATGACTTTGCCTCTATTGAACAAAAAAAAAAAAAAAAAGATTTGTCTACATTGAGACCAATCATCTAAATAGAAATGAAGAAATTTAATGGTTAGTGGTTACTTCTGATTATCACCTGTTGTCATCATTTGACAATGCATTTCATGTTTGTGTAGCCTCTCGTTTCAACAGATATAAACACACGAAAAAAGAAAATAAGTTACTAACAAGTCCAAATATCCAGAAGTCAACAATGGATAAAAATTAATAAAAGAATATAAAATGTTTCTTAAGCAAATAACGATAACATGAAATGACAAAGTAAACACAAAGTCAGCCAGATTCATCTATCAAAATTTATCTATCTACCAGTTCAACATTTCCCTTGATGTACAGTAAAAAGGGCCAGTATTTCCACTCAAAAAACTGTACTATCAAGAACATGTGGTTCCAATCAACAAAAGAAATTCGGTAAACTAATTCGGTTAGCATGTGAATCGTTAAAGTAATAGAACCAGAAAAAAAAATTTACATGGTAATGATGATTTTGCCTCTTTTAAAAACAAAGAGTAAGAATTTAGTAGTATTTCTGTACTATTACCTGCAACCATCACTTAACAATGGCTGAGAAAAAGTTTCTTCTACTTGAAGCAGCGTAATTTGAAGGCCTTTCGATCAACTGGGATAGCTCTATCTTGATATCAACAAAGCAAGCCCGCAGGAGCTACAAACCAAAACATATTTAAATTAGCATATGAAGTGAATTAAGTCTCATAGAAAAGGAAATTCTATCTTTGTAACATTTACGATGTTTAATTTTGGTCATACTAAAGTACTCAAAAAATTGAAAGGGATGATCAGTCACTCCATTAGCTAGTCATTAGAAGATTATTATTGGATGGCCTTACAACTAGTTGGCTCTTACGATATGAAAGCCGAGAAAGAAAGAAAAAAAAAAAAAGCAAATAAATTCAAGTTACGTACATTGTGAACTCTGAAGAACTGTAGGAGAAGTTTCTAATGTTGTTGTCACCCAATGTGTTTCCAACAGCAAACTGCAATAAAAGGAATATTTCCAATAAAAGGCTAATATCAAGACATCAGAGAATCAAATCTATGTGAATATTTTTTCTCCAACAAAATTTGCTGAATATTTATGGCAGATCTAACATGCATCCAAGAGTAGAGATATTAATTTGAGAAAGAAGTACAACACCTATCTCCATTAAACGCCTCTCCCCAGCCCCATCATTTCATGTGTCAAGTTAAAAATAACAGAAGGGTTAGAACAGTAAATAAAAATTAGCAACAGTAAGAAAAAAGGAACCGATAAATCATATGATATTATCAATAAATAAAAACAAAGTACTAAGCATGAATTCTGTTACGTTTAAACTTTTGTGAAAAAACAAGTGCAACAAGTCAATTAGTAAGTTATATAAAATTTTCTGAGTTTGTTTATCAATTTTGTTGATCAGTCGACACACATCTTCCTCACAACACAATCCTCTCAAAAAACTATACTGTTTAGAAAATATCAATTTTCAACTAAAAACCAAAACTTTGTAACAAAAGCAGTACGTATGAAAGTAGTATAAGCCGGTTTCAAAAAATTAAAAAACAAAATCAAAAGAACTACAATTAGCAAAGGAAAAATGCACAAAAAAAAAAAAAAAACTACAATTTAACAAAGGAAAAAATATAGATTTGCGTTGTGTGAAAAGGTATTATATCCTAGTGTATACATGCCCCTCCCTCCATAAACTCTCGTTCCAAAAGAGAAGTATCAAAACAAGTTTAATGGAAAAAAAAAATACCATAACCTAAGTGCAAAAAATTATCTTAGAACCTAACACATACGCATCCACATTACAAATTTTCGCACAAAACATTTGTAGTTAAAAGAAGCATTCATATGAAAATGGCAATAGAGTCATCGAATAGAATATGTCACTTAAACAAATAACAATAGCATAAAATGATAGAGGAAACATAGTCAACCAAATTTGTTACCAAAATTCATCTATATATTGGCTCAACAATTTCCACGATCAAAAAACTGTACTATCAAGAAAATGTCATTCCAATCAATAAACTGACCTTGGTAAACTAATTTAGTGAATATATGAGTGGTTAATTAATATAAACCAGGAAAATATTTTATACGACAATGATGATTTTGCCTCAAACAAAAAAAGAAAACATATGAAAAAAAAAAAACAAAAACAAAAGATTTTTCGATATTGAAACCAATCATCTAAACAAAAAGGAAGAAATTTAGTGGCTACTTCTTATAATTACCTATTGTCATCATTTGACAATGCATTTGATACTTGGTAGCCCCTCGTTTCGGTGGACATAAACACACAAGAAAAATGAAAATAAGTTACCAACAAATTTATATATCATTTTTAAACTCTTTCAAGGAGTAATAGAAAATGGTCTAACATGGCTCTAAAATTCAATAATAAACACTAAAAACTGGACTATAGTACATAGATAAGGCCTTATCTACCAGGTGATGGATCCTAGCCTTTTCAGAATCAGAAGTACAGGTTCAAAACCTGATATCAATGCAGCAAATCAGAACTACATTACAAAGATAAAGCCTAGTTTATAGGCTGACGATTCGTGACCAATTCACGACTCTTGTACAAATAAATTACCAAAGAGATGACATCCTAAACCTACTAATAGGTTACAGTAATCCTAATTAAACTCAAACTAAATACAAGTAAAACAACAACCTCATATTAGAAATCATAATCGAACACAAATATCCTAATTTTTTGTCCTGCACGAAAAAAAAATAATAATAAAGCATGTGAAATTAAAATTATGTTGGTCTAATCAACTCTAAACTCACTTGATAACCTAGTTCAAATACTAAGAACATAAATTACTAATCCTAGTAAGAAATGATAACAAGTCGCCACTACAAAAAACAAAAAACAAAAAATAAAAAGAAAACATACAATCAAAACAAAATATGGGTAACAAAACATGTTAAGTCTAGCTACGATCTACACGTAAATGTAGTCCAATTATGCTTTCTACTCGTAAGTTACAAGTATGCGATGTGCCTATAATAACGATGACCCTATCAAATAAAAAATTTGTAGCAATAAAGAAAAGTCATCAGATTCACTCACATGAGTTTTTTTGTGAAGATCTCCTGTAGTCCCCCTTTTTCCCTCTACGATGGCTTGTCAAACTCTATCAATCTTTGATAAGCAGATCCAATTAGGAAGATAGCTTCATCTTAGACCAACTGACCATCAAAATCTATCCTAAAATAGTACTGCTTATTAAATTGTCTTTGAAAAGAGAACAAAAATTCATATAATAGGACTTACATGTACATGATTTGATACTGAGTTGTTCCAACTGCTTTGCTCCCAATCTCGCTTGAAATTGATGTTTGTGTAGCCCCTCGTTTCAACAGACATAAACACACAAGAAAGAAAATTAGTTACTAACAAATCTAAATATCCAGAAATCAAATGAATACAACATGTCACTTAAGCATATATTGATAGCATAAAATGATAGAGGAAACAAAGTCGACTAAATTCGTTTACCAAAATTCATTTAGATATTGGTTACAAAATTTTCCATGATGTACAGTGAAAAGGGCAAGTGTCTCCACTCAAAAAACTCTACCATCAAGAACATGTCATTTCAATCAATAAACTAAACTCGGTAAACTTATTTAGCGAGTATATGAATGTTTTAATTAATATAAACCAGGAGAATATTTTACACAACAATGATGACTTTGCCTCTATTGAACAAAAAAAAAAAAAAAAAAAGATTTGTCTGCATTGAGACCAATCATCTAAATAGAAATGAAGAAATTTAATGGTTAGTGGTTACTTCTGATTATCACCTATTGTCATCATTTGACAATGCATTTCATGTTTGTGTAGCCTCTCGTTTCAACAGATATAAACACACGAAAAAAGAAAATAAGTTACTAACAAGTCCAAATATCCAGAAGTCAACAATGGATAAAAATTAATAAAAGAACATAAAATGTTTCTTAAGCAAATAACGATAACATGAAATGACAAAGGAAACACAAAGTCAGCCAGATTCATCTATCAAAATTTATCTATCCACCAGTTTAACATTTCCCTTGATGTACAGTAAAAAGGGCCAGTATTTCCACTCAAAAAACTGTACTATTAAGAACATGTGGTTCCAATCAACAAAAGAAATTTGGTAAACTAATTCGGTTAGCATGTGAATCGTTAAAGTAATAGAACCAGGAAAAACAATTTACATGGTAATGGTGATTTTGCCTCTTTTAAAAACAAAGAGGAAGAATTTAGTAGTATTTCTGTACTATTACCTGCAACCATCACTTAACAATGGCTGAGAAAAAGTTTCTTCTACTTGAAGCAGCGTAATTTGAAAGCCTTTCGATCAACTGGGATAGCTCTATCTTGATATCAACAAAGCAAGCCCGCAGGAGCTACAAACCAAAACATATTTAAATTAGCATATGAAGTGAATTAAGTCTCATAGAAAAGGAAATTCTATCTTTGTAACATTTACGATGTTTAATTTTGGTCATACTAAAGTTACTCAAAAAATTGAAAGGGATGATCAGTCACTCCATTAGCTAGTCATTAGTAGATTATTTTTGGATCGCCTTACAACTAGTTGGCTCTTACGATATGAAAGCCGAGAAAGAAAGAAAAAAAAAAAAAAAAGCAAATAAATTCAAGTTACGTACATTGTGAATTCTGAAGAACTGTAGGAGAAGTTTGTAATGTTGTTGTCACCCAATGTGTTTCCAACAGCAAACTGCAATAAAAGGAATATTTCCAACAAAAGGCTAATATCAAGACATCAGAGTATCAAATCTCTGTGAATATTTTTTCTCCAACAAAATTTGCTGAATACTTATGGCAGATCTAACATGCATCCAAGAGTAGATATATTAATTTGAGAAAGAAGTACAACACCTATCTCCATTAAACGCCTCTCCCCAGCCCCATCATTTCATGTGTCAAGTTAAAAATAACAGAAGGGTTAGAACAGTAAATAAAAATTAGCAACAGTAAAAAAAAAGGAACCGATAAATCATATGATATTATCAATAAATAAAAACAAAGTACTAAGCATGAATTCTGTTACGTTTAAACTTTTGTAAAAAAACAAGTGCAACAAGTCAATTAGTAAGTTATATAAAATTTTCTGAGTTTGTTTATCAATTTTGTTGATCAGTCGACACACATCTTCCTCACAACACAGTCCTCTCAAAAAACTCTATTGTTTAGAAAATATCAATTTTCAACTAAAAACCAAAACTTTGTAACAAAAGCAGTACGTATGAAAGTAGTATAAGCCGGTTTCAAAAAATTAAAAAACAAAATCAAAAGAACTACAATTAGCAAAGGAAAAATGCACCAAAAAAAAAAAAAAAAAAAAAAAAACCACAATTTAACAAAGGAAAAAATGTAACTTTGCGTTGTGTGAAAAGGTATTATATCCTTGTGTATACATGCCCCTTCCTCCATAAACTCTCGTTCCAAAAGAGAAGTATCAGAACAAGTTTAATGGAAAAAAAAAATACTATAACCTAAGTGCAAAAAATTATCTTAGAACCTAACACATACTCATGCACATTACAAATTTTCGCACAAAACATTTGTAGTTAAAAGAAGCATTCATAGAAGATTTGCACCAAAAAAAAAAAAAAAAAAAAAAACCAGCTATATACAGTAGAAAATTTCATGTTATCACATCGGACAAGAAGAGATTACCAGCAAATACCTAATGAAACAAACAGCCATAAACATGGAATTGTCTAGCTACAATGCCTACGATACATATGGAAACAAAAAAAAAAAACGAGTGTTTCCAGTCAGGCAGCCAATCACAAATCTATCAAAAGGCTTCCTATCAGCTTCCAATCACCAACTAAACTTCTCGATGCTGAAGTTGCCTAGTCAAAGGCGCAAATTGAAAATGTAGCAGGAAACCCGCCACATGTTTCCCAATGCTCTAAAGCATCAGAAACAAAAATGCTAGTCAAAGTCCTCTGACTTTGACCAGGTATTTCTACTGATGCTACCATTAAGTGGTAGCGTGCTAATTAACTAACCGACACTTAAATTATGGCATCATTTAAGTGGACCTAATTTTCTGACTCTGAATCGGATCCTTTTGGCTAAGGGATTTCCCTAATCAAATCCTAATCAGATCCCTGATTCTAGGATTACAGCCATGTTACAATATTTCCTAAAATTACGAAATCACATTTTCCCACACTACGCTAATGCCTTTGCCAATATTATGCTACTTTTTCTAACTACTACTACAACAAATCTTATACTATTGCTACTGCTACTTCTATCTTTATAACCATCTATGGTATTTGAATTTCGGTCATAATAAAGTTTCTCAAAAAATAAAAAGGTATGATTAATCACTCTTTTAGCTAGCCATCAGTAGATTATCAATGGATGTCCATATAACTAGTTAGCTCTTGCTTTAAAGATCTATCTCCCTATGATATGAAAAGACCCAAAAAAAGAAAAAAAAAATTCAAGTTACATACATTGGAATCTTTGGAGAACTGTTGGAGAAGTTTCCTATTATGTTGCACCCAACATGTTTCTAGCAGCAAACTGCATCAAAGTAAAAAGTCATCAGAGAATCAAATCTCTATGAATATTGTCCGTTTGGTACATAATGAATTAATTTATCCATAAAGGTAGACAAAATGTGACTGGTATACTCAAGACAATACTTTAAAGCTCAAGGTGAAAGACCAAAGTTTAAAAAAAAAAAAAAAAAAAAAAAAAGATCAGAAAACAAATACCATTGATTTCAGATCCAACAAACTCAAAGCACTTGTCATTGCTCCTCGTTCTCCTAACAGACGATATAACGGATTAGTATAACACATCCAAACTGAGCTAAGGAATCTGACTTCATATAGAAACTAAACTAGTTAAGGAATTAATAAATTTTTTCAATAAAATTTGCTTACTACTTATATCAGACTTATCATGCAACCAAGAGCAGAGATATTAATTTGAGAAAACAAAACTATACCTGTCTCCATTATATAATGTCCTTGCTATATGCCTCTCCCTACAACCCCATCATTCCATGTGTCAAATTGAAAACCGATAAGTTTAAAACAGAAAGCAAAATTATCGAAAACCGGGGAATAATAGGAAATAAAATATTAGCATACCAAGATAATCTCCCATCTTGAGGGTACCCAGATTCATTTTCTGAAATAAGTGTACAGCACCTAGATCAATATAAGAAAAGAATGCACTGCCCAACTCACTCTTCAAACCAAAAAAAAAAAAGCCTTAAACAAGTTTTCAGACCTAAAATCAGGGGACAAACACGAAAGGGTGATTTGAATTTCAAAAAGTTTGAAGATTGAAATTATAGATTATCAAATATATATATATATATATATATATGTGTGTGTGTGTGTGTATTTAAGGAAGAAAAATCAAAACCCAGACCAATTAACGCAAATTCTGACAAATAAATCTAATCTAAATACTAAAAAAGCTTAATAAATCCAATTGACAAAATATCCTAAAATAGAGAAATAGTACCATGTTGCTGTCCAATGCAAGAAACAGCAGCGATTTTCCGGAGATGGAAATTGGAATTGGAAAGCTTGCGAAGAATGAGATTCCAGAGCCTTAGCCTCACATGAGAGTACTGAGGAAAACGATTCTTTCTGCCATTGATGGATCGATTCTGCCATCTTTGGTCTCCAAATGGCTTTCCTTTCCTTTGAGAAAAAGAAGAGAGAGAGAGAGAGAGAGAAAGAAATCTCTGGAAAAAAGTCCCAAACGAAACCCCATGAGAGAACAGAGAGAATGAAGGAAGAAGAAAGCTTACTGTTTTATAGACCCTTCTAAATAACCCACTCCCCAACCCAATGGTTACTTTTTTTTTTTTTTAAATTTTGGGACGAATTAACTCAACGGTTAGTTCTTCAAGATCTTTGATCTCCCGTAGGCCTGGTCGAAACCTTAAACTTGGCCTTGGAGACCCTGTGACATAGAAGAGAGAGAGGAGAGAGAAAAGAGAGGGAAGTAAGAGAAGTAAAGTCAATTATTATATAATATAATAATAATAATAAAAGAGAGAGAGAGAGAGATATATAGAAAGAAAACGAGTTTAATACCCGTGCGTTGCACGGGAAAGAAAAAATATTTTCTTCAGATCGAAATTGAACTGTTGACGATTATGGTAGTCTATCTAAGAATGATCTAAAGAAAATGCGTTGATAGTATCAGTTAAATATTTTTAAAGTGAAAATTAAGTTTGTTGCAAAAGTTATTATGCAAGCAATTGCAAATGTTCTGCAAGGTTAAGAGTTTGAGAATTCTTAAAAGGTGTTAAGAGTGTTGGATGTTATATTAAGGCAATATGTATGTAAATTGTGGGTGATTGTGTTTTATCTTTTTGGATTTTAGGCAATAAAAATTATCAAATTACATAATTAAAAAACTTAAACCATATAATAAAATTACAATACTTTCTAATAATAAAACTATTTAAATACAGAAATCCTTATAACAAATTTAAATATTACAACAATATACTGGAAAAAAAAAAAAAGGTCCCCGGGTAATATCAAAAAAAAAAAAAAAACACTAAAAGGAGAGGGAAAAAATCCAACTATAGAACAACAAATTAAATAGGAATAATAACAATCATAAAACATCATAGAGAATCAGAAAATTATATATGTAGAACACTTTATTATATATACTAACTTAAAGACAGAACTTATATATAAATATACATAAACATATATGCTACAAAAAATAACAGGAAAAATTTTTTAAATATTTTAGACTATGCTCAGATCACAGCGATATTATTTATTAATCATAGGCATAATACAATTCAACATCATCATTCACAGCTGCCAAGTATGATGTTTGGGAATGTGTCTCCAAAAAAAAAAAAAAAAAAGAAAAAAACAGAGAAAGGGCCAAGTCTTACAAACATTTTGACCAAACAGAGAAGGCAAATAGGATAGGAAAAATATTTATTATACATAAAAACAATGAAAATGTTTTATAATATTACAATAATATGAAGACAGTATTATATAATGAATACCATTATAGGATGACAAAAATCAAACTGAACACAAAGTCTCAAACACCCACGGCAACCATGAAGATAGTCAAACAGTATATGCAATCAATAATATACCAGAATCAGCATCATATACCAAATTAGAGAGAAAATCTGGTATATGCATTATTATATAGTTAAATAAAGATCATCATAGCATATAAAACCTGTTATCGAAAACTTTTTGTTAAAAATATTTAGACCAACAAATTTCGGAAATTAGAACAGGAGAAGCGAAAGAGAAAAAAAACATGGGGAAAGGAACACAATAGAAAACAGTCAAGTTATCACACAAAACAACAAACTTAAAAAAAAATAAAAATAAAAAAAAATAAAGAAGCAGAAAAACAAAAAACAGAGAGGCAAAGAAACGGAAGGGAGGGAAAAATTAAATCTTTGTACAGTATTATGATGATAATAATAAACATATTAGTATAAGAAAGAAATCAATAGAAAAACCACAAAACAAACTATTAACAATATATAGAATAAAAACACCAACCAAGACTAACGAAAAGCCTTAAATAAACATAGTACCTGGATAGCAAATCGGAGCAGCTTTGGACAGAAGGCAATTAAGATTCAAAGCAAAGCACTTAAGAGGAGAGAATTTAAGGGGAGCGTTAATGGTGAAGGAAACAGGTGAAACAATCAATGAGCAAATTTTTGTTTATATAACAAAGTAAAGTAAAAAAAAAGAGTCGGTGCTAGAGAGGGTAGGAAAATCGTTTGGAGATAACAGATAAGGGGAAAGAAGATTTACATTAATTACTTGCATTAATGACAGAAGTGCAGCCGAAAAAAAGTTCAGTCAAAATAATGATGAACAGTAATCTGCAGGACAATAACAAATCACAAAATTACAGCCAAAAAAAAAATTATAAAATCATTAAAAATCAAAGACAGGTTCTAGAAATTGTAATCATAAGCATATACCTAAATATTTCAACAATTCGTTCGAATCTAACTATAGCATTACGTACCACAATAACTGAATTTTTCACCAAACACTTAAAACAGGGAAAAAAATCATGCTAACAGAACATCACAGACACTAAACTAATTATACCAGAATTGCAAACAAAATTAGGCAAACAAAAAAAATCAACAAAATATAACCCGGGGAGAAAAAAGGCAAAAAATTACACATTTAGAAATCAAGAAACCGAAAATCCACAATGTTCCTCTGGAGACATCCATTTGTCTATTTTCCCAACATTGTCATCCGAAGCTGCAAAAACCATTCAAAAAAGAAAATGAACAAAAGGGAAAAATGTGAAACAATACCGAAGTCAAAGGGACCGAAAAAAAAAGGGGAAAAAAATTCAACATACCTAACATTTTATTTACGTTTTTTATTCTGCCTTTGTATCCAAAAATGACAAAAACAGATCAAAAATCACTCGTAATAACAAAAACGGGAAAAGTTTCAAGAGTAGACAGGCAAAGGCAAATGTGATAAGAACGGGAAAGAACTAAAAAAAACCAACAATGAAACCAAAGACAACATACCAAACACTAAAGCCTATACCTGCACCACAAAAAACCTGCACAATACAAATAAAAAAAAAGAGGGGAAAAAAATGTGGGGGAAAAAAAAAAACCTTTCCGAAAGCAAATAATCCATATTCTTAAAAAAAAATTACATTCTCACCACAAAAACTGTGTACAGAGAACAGAACAACCGGGCAAAATCATACAATAAAAAATTAGGGTTCCAAAACCAAAGGACCCAAAATGAAAACCAAAAAAAAAAAAAAATGTAAGGAAACCAACAATGAAACACAAAACAACACAATAAAGATTACAATGTACACATTCAACATAAAATACATTCCCTCCACTAAAAAAAAACAAAAACAAAAAACCATTATTCAAAAGCTTGAACGTCGGAAATAAGGGGAAAAAATCAAAAATCAAAACTAACCATTACAAAAAACATGAAACAAAGAAAACCCAATAGAAATTTTCATTTAAAACTTTTGCCCTCTCCCTCGCCGGAAAAAAGAGAAAAATTTGTTTTCCCAAAAATTAGGGTTCGGCCATAAAAGAGAAGCCGAACAGGAGGGGGAAAAAACCTTACCATTCCAAAAAAATCAAATAGAGAAAGCCCAATAGAAAAAATCATTCCAAAGTTTCCCAAACAAAAAAAATTCCCACCGGGCGAAAAAATACCGCAAGAACAATGAAGGAAAAGCAAACCTCCAACTGTAGAGAGAACAAACACAACCAAGGGGAAAAAAATCCAGCATGAACACAAACCCAACCCAACAAAAGGAGAACAACCCGCGGAGATCGCAAAACAACCCCAAAATCTGGGGGTTCAATGCCACAAATTCAAACAAAAAGAAGAGAGAGAGAAAGCCAGAACAGTAGACGGAAAAGGAGCCAGAACATATTTAGAAAGAAAATGAAGCGCCATAAGCAACGGTGGAAGGTAGAAGACAAAGGCGAAGGGGGGACTTCGGAGATGAAAAAGCCGAAGAAGGAGAGAGAGAGACAGGGAAAAGCAAGCGAAAAAATTAGAGAGAGAGAGCATATGAGTGAATGGGCGGCCGAAAAGAAAAGAAGAGGAAGAAGTAGGCTTTCAGGGGCAAAATCGCCCATTTACTGTGGTGGTCTCACTCGGCAGACAACAGCATAGGGGCAACACAGTAATTTCACTGTTTAGAACTGTTAGGTACTGTAGATAAGCCTGCAGAAACGGAAAAAAACGAAGGGAAAATACTGTTAATTACTGTTCAAAGAACAGTAAAAACCGGGTCTCCTTTAGTATATAGTATATAACGAGTTTGAGACCCGTGCTACACTCGGGAATACAGGGGAAATAAAAACTGAAAAACAAAAATAAAAAGAATAAGAGGTGACTGAAAATAGCTATAATATAAAAACTGCAAATGTAGGGAAAATAAGAAAATAAAAAAAACTGAAGAAACTATGTATAATAATAATATATTGAATATGGTTTTATTATCAGAAAAAGATAGAGATTATAATTCCCAAATATTCATAGCAACAATGAAAACTATCAAATAACATATAACAGTCATTCAACACACTTTGAATAATATTAAATTCAGCAACATATACCAAATTAAGTAATATATTTGGTATATGGATTATATTATACATAAATGGAGATCATCATAGCCTGTTATAATCTGTGGGCTGCAATTTGGTTAAAAAACAATGAACGTAAAAAAAAAAAAAAAAAGCAACACAGAAAAGGAACAGGGGAAAAAAACAAACAGTCATAACAATTGTAATAACATCCACAGCAGTTAAAAAAAAACGTAAATCATCTAATATATTCATCTAACTTATAATAAAAATAATAATGAAAAAAATAGGACGAAAAACGAAAATTAGTATCAGAGACAAAAACAGGGAAAGAAGGGGAGAGGGATAAACAGAGAAGTAAACAAAAATTAAATACAATAAGAAAACTATTTCTTCTATAACATTGTTATAACATCAATAACAATAATTATTAAACAAATAATACTAATATAAGAAAGCAAGAATAAATTTTAATTAAAAGAGATGAAGATGAATAGTACCTGATTAAAAACAGCAGTTTTCCACACAAATAAAGATGTGATGATGATTAATTTTCAGGAAAGAGGAGAGCAGATGATTTCGGGTAACAATTAAGGAAGATTTAGAGAAGAGTAATTAAGAAGCTGTTAGAGAAAGAGTAATGACAGCAGATGGCAATGAACTAAGAAATAAGTAGGAAAGTATTTATAGCAGGGAATATGGAAAAAAATTTATTTGGAAAAAGTTTCAGAGAAAAGGTCGGTCAAAAAGAGAGAGAATAAATTTTTCATAGATATCAAAACAAATAATACATTATTTCACAATAAAGCAAAAAAATGACGGAAATTTTAGAAATCAATGACAGATTTAAAGATATGGCAAATCAAAGTTAAAATGATTAGTCTTCTGTAAATAACAGACGTAAAACAACTTACAATATTCAAAGCAAAACAAATTAATAAAGAAGCATTAAATGCCGATGACAGCTCAGCAAAAACACAGCAGCAAAAACAGAAGATAACATCAAAAGTTAGAAAAAACATGAATAGGCTAGAAAATTCACTGATGATGACATCTAACAATCCATTCAATCCTAACAAAATCATAAAATTGGAACACCAAATTTAAAAGGAAAGCAGAAAAGGCCAAAGATTTCCATGCAAAATGAACGGACTATTAGCCGAGGGGAAAAACAACAGAAGTTAAACAAATACAAACATTCCAAAAACTAAATCTGCAATCTCTCGTTCCATATTCCCAAGCAGCCATGTCCAGAGCAATGTCCATGCAATCTTCAGGGAAAAAAATTGTAGGAATTAATAACTACAAATTAAATAGAATATATAAGGAGGCAAAAAAGGCACAAAAACTTTTATAAAAAAAAAAAAAAAAAAACCAAAAACATACCTATATTTTTTAGCTGACTCCTTGCATTTAACGGTATAGCCAAAAAATTTTAAGAAAATTATAAACATGAAAACGGCAACTTCTAATAGAAAAACTAAACAACAATGGAAAAAATAATATAATTATACAAAACATAAAACAGGGGAAAAAAAAAAAACAATACCGATAATCAAAATTAAGAGAAGAAAACTTTAACATTCATATAACAAAACGGGGAAAATGTACAATTGACAAAAACATAAAATAGTAAACTTTTAAATCAAAAATGTATGGCCAATAAAGAAGCGGAAATTATTACACAACTTAAGGGAAACAATACCGAAAAAAAGCTTAAAATGAAGACCTAGAATTTAGGCAAAATTAATCCTAACTGGAGCAACGGAAAAACCGACAGCAGTAGAGGGAGAAAGTGAAAGAAGTAAAAAAAAAAAATGGAGGAGGAAAATATAATCAAAGAATGTAATCTAGCTTTTAAAAAAATATAAGCATATTCGGTCAGGGGGAAAAAATTACAGTCAACATTCTATGCACCTTCTAGAAAAGGATGAAATATTAACAAAGCAATAAGACGAAAAAGGGGGAAAATGACAGAAGAGAAGGCGAAAAACTCAGATGCAGCAAAAATAGAGTTTTCACACCAACAACTCAAAAAGTAAGTAGCAAAAAAAAGACGAACAGAGAGAGTAACCAAGGCAGAGAGCAAAAAAGTTTAACAGAGAATGTGTGGACATGAGAAGAAGATAATGACGAATGCAAGAAAACCCAAAAAAAGTAGAAAATCAAAATCTAGGTTTAAAAAAATTATATATCATATTCAGTGGGGATAAATATAAAATCAGATTCCAAAAGAAAAAAACCACCCCCCAATCAATATTATATACACATTCTCAAAAATGATGAAATATTAAGCAACAAATAACAGAAAGAGAGAAAGGGAAAACTCAGAAAATGACAATAAAAAAAACCGAAAACCCAAAAAAACCAAAACCCCCCTCATCACCATTAGATACACATTCGAAAACAATGATCAAAAATCAGAAAAGAAGGAAGCGGAGAAACCTAAAATAACATATCCAAGGGGGGGAAAAATCCACAACCAAAAATAAAAAAACAAAAGCCGAAAACAACAAATAGAGAATAAACAAATATTTATTGATTTTCTACCCACACCAAGAAAATCCACTGAACATTACATACACATACTAAAAGAGAAGGGAAAAATCGGAAAATAACATATGAAAAACTGAAAATCCAAAGGGAAAAAACCTCTATCAACATTAGAGACAGATGATCAAAAATGGGGAAAAATCAAGGAAGCAGGGAGAGCAAGGAACAAAAATATGAAAAATGCGGGGAAAATGTAACACCAAATTACCAAAAATCCGGGGGGCGCAGGGGAGGGGGGGGGGGGGGGAGGAACCCCAAAACAACAAAAAGAGAGAAAACAAAAATACAAAAAAGCCGAAATACATACAACCAAACAAAAAAGCAAACCAGCTACCAGATCAAGCAGAAGGGAAAATAGGGTTTCTCCAACAAATGCCCAGCGAAAACACAGATAGAGAGGCAGCGAGGAAGACAGAGAGGCAGGAAGAGAGAGAAGAAAGTAAACAAATGAGAGAGACGAAAATGAATGAGAGGGGGAGAGGGGCGGCCACAACCCCAAGAGAAACCCCAAGATTAGGATTTCAAGGGCAAAAACGGAATATTAATGTGCGCACTGAAGAGGCAGACACAAATAGGAGGGCAAAACCGGAAAAACAATCAGAAGGGGTAGAACCGGCATTTCACTGTGCAACCGGCCTACCAAAGCTAACCTTAAAGGGCAAAAAAGTAATTTTACTGTACATAAACACTATTTAGTCCAGCCTTTTAGTATATATAATTGGCTAAGATGCTTACAAAATTTGCTTTGTTTGGCATATTAGTTTCACTCTAATTAAATTATACTTTTTGTTAGATTTTTATTATTTTTTAAAAAATCAACAAAAATTATAACTAATTTTTAAAAAATTAACCAATTCTAACTTAAAAGTTTAACCCCAACTAACAGTCCAAACATGCAGTAACTTAAATTAAATCTCTTCATGTTATCATATTCAATTACGAATCGTGACAATATACTCGAATTTGAGAGTGGCTATGATGCTTTTAATGTCATTGTTTATTTGTTTAAGCTCTTGTTTGGATTACCATATAAATTTAATTTTTTTTATATGTATTATATGTTTGGTTGGTGACGAAACATTTAAGTGATTTCTCTATTCACAACAACTCAACTCAAATTTAAACGTAAATTTCCATTTTTTACAAAAAATATACTGTACTTATTTTTGTGCTTACCATTATTTAAATATTACTTTTACTAAGATTATCACAAGCACTCATTCAATTTGAAAACACAATTCAAATTCTGCATTTAAATTCATACATTTAAATTGATGATAACATTTTAAAAAATTAATGTATCTATAATTCAAACTGTATTTTGGCTTCGTCGACTTCTCCTGTGATTTGTTTAGAAAAAAAAAATGATTTTGATTTTGTTGGTTCTCTGGACTATGACAACTTTTTTTATTTTTATTTTTGCTTGAAGATAGTAACTTACAGATTATGTACTTTATTTTCCAGATTAAAAATTAAATAATTTAGCTTATAAGATCTTATACACTTATTTATTAATGAACTGGGAAATAACTTAGGCCTACGTAATATCGAAGGAAATATAAACATACATCTATCTTATATATTTGACAAGAAGTATGTTCTTGTTTTAAAAAAAAAATTTCTTATTAAAGAAAAGTATTATGATCTATAACCACAAAATGTATCAAAATAATGCATGCAGGACACATTATTTTATTTAATCGATAGAATAACAATTCTTTTAATTATTTTATTAAATTATAATGGCCTAATATAAAAGAGTACGAAAATTTTTGTGTAACTTGGTTAAACAGAGATGAGTTGCCGACTTAAGTTTGTCGGCTGAATGCCTATCCCCAATAATATTAAAATAAATTAAAAGAAAATAAATTTTTACTTTTAACAAATTACAAAATAAAAAAAATAATATATTAGTACCTGATAATATTTTCAAGCCCATAGATCCTTGCGATTATGACTCCACATGTGATGCCCTATAAATTCATAAACCAGATTTACGAACCATTATTATGGATTTCCTTCATTAATACACTTCTAATGAATTATTTTGATAAATACCAAATTTCAAGATCATGAATGCTGGTATATGTATCATCAATGTAATAATGTCGATGATTTAATAATATTGAGTTTCTCTATTTAAAAGAGAAAATATATATATAAATATATATATATATATATATATATATAATGTTACTCACATTTTCTTTTAATTGGGGTTTTGTGAAAATGCTATGTGTGAAAATTCATTATATAAATATAATGAATGAATAATCAAAATTTTGTAAATTAAATAAATGAATTTTATACCATGTCAAAATTGATCTGCTAAATTAACTTTAATAATACTAATATCATTTAAAAAAAATTATCATAAAAATAAATTAAAAGCAAAAAAAAAAAAAAAAAAAAAAGCTTTAGGGGGAGTGCTCGTGCACTTCCCCTGCCCAGTTTCACCCACTGGGCAAGGCAGTGGGCTTAAGCCCACTGCCAGAAAAAAAAAAAAAAAAAAAAAAGAATGGGTTAAGGGAAGGGGTGCCGTGCACCCCTCCCCTTGCTCAGTGGGCAGCGGCCCACTGAGCATGCAGGCAGGCAGTAAGCTGCCTGCCTGCTGCCAGTAAACTGGCACAAAAGGAAAAAAAAAAAAAAAAAAATTTCTTTTCATCAGAAAATAGGTTGAACAAGAGGGGGGGTTTTTGAGAATTCAAAATCCAACCCCTAAACAAGCAAAACAAAGATGACAAGACAAAAAAGAAAAGTTGATTACAATATAAGATGATGGACTACTTGAATGACTACTCACTAAAACCACTTAGAAATGCATGAAAAACCACCAAAACAACTTCCCAACTTGTCTTCTTCAGCTCAGCACGTTTTTGGAGAGTTTTAAATCCAAAAATTTCAATTTTTTTAACCCACAATAAGGCTTGGTTATAAAATGGTTTTAGGTAAACCAAAAACCACTTTTTCTCTTTCATAAAAACCATACAAGTAAAGAAAAGTTTCCTCTCTTCCTCTCTTCATTGTGGACGAAATTTTTAGCTAAGGGAAGCCAAAAATATACTTCATATCCTTCCACCCACTCCTAAGATCATTTTTTTTACAAGGAGGAAGAGCAATTCCAAGTGTTTTCCAAGGTAATACCTATACTTTTTCCACTTGTTTTCTAGAAAGGAAAATGATGTTTTAAAAATGTTTTTAATGTGATGTTTTATCTCTATTCTAGCTCCCTACCTCAAGGATCCAAGAGTGGTTCAAAGCCTTCAAGAGGAGCTAAGAATCCACTACTTTTCTAAGAGGTAAATGATTTGTAAACTAGTGGTTTACCAAGTTCTTAATAACTTTCGTTTCAAAATGTGTTCTTACAAATAAGAAAATCTTGGCATGGTAAATGGTTAAAATGTGGTTTTGCTACCTAATGAGATGATATATGTGCTGGCCATGATTTAAGGTGGCTAGAAAACATGATTTGTGTATGGAATATGGTGAAAAGTGTGTTTATGTGATTTTATGGTCATATGACATGAATGAGTATTGATGTATGAGAATAAGAGATTATGGTATGTTGATATGTTATGTCTCTGTTTAATGGAAGCATGAATGATGAGGAAAATATTTTGACATCACAAATAGGCTAGAATAAGAATTAATGACCATAAAGTACCAAAAATAACATTTTTAGCATAAATGTTAATAAATTGGAAAATGGTATTTTGAGTGGGATTTTCATAATCTTATAGAAGGACAGATTATTACTCTTGACATAAGCCATAAGAAGAGCTGAAGTTTGATCAGAAATAATATATGTCAAAAATGACGATTTTGCCCTCAAGGGGTAAAATCGTAATTTCACCGTCCTAAAGACTTTATTTGAATCCGAAACTTTGCAGTCTTGACTGGAGACTTAAAATAGACCTTGTGTCAAATTTTGGCGATAAACGGATAAGAAATTACCAAAACAGCATTTTGGGGTCAAAACGTAAATATAGAAAAGTTTATGGTCAAAAGCGTAAATAATAAAAACTTCTTAAAAATGAGTACTGATTCTGTAAGAGCACTTTATAAGGACATTAAGTGTAGAAAACGTGAACCAAAGGGTATTGGGAACTAATTGGGGCTAAATAAGGACTAAAATGCAAAAATAAATAAATAATGGGTCAAATTATAAAATCTGCTTAGACTATAATTAGACAGCATATTTGTCACCCTTAAAACAGTATATTAAGCTAAATAAATATAAGAAATAATATGGTTTATGTTATAGTCAAATGTACGACTTTAAAAGACATAAAATGGCATAAATGTTAAACTTTTATTTAATTGTGTTTAGAAATGTAATAAGCTACGAAAGCCATTTTTAAGAGCTTAAGGGCATTGTAAACGTTATTCTAAGGCTGGGACAAACTTTGAAAAGCCATTCAATAAGTCTAGATTAAAAATGATATGTCTAATGGTAAAATTGTAATTTTGTCAAACTAAGGGGTAAAATGGTAATTTGATGAGGAGAACGTTTTGGACCATAGGTAGAGGTTTTCTGGACATATAAAACTATAAGAGAGATTACTAAAAGCTAAGGTCAAAACATTTAACAAGTTTAAGCTTAAATGTGCTTGAATAACCGAAATAGGGGTAAATTGGTAAATTAGTACCCGATGGCCCGGTGACGAGAAATGAACCTGCCACTAGACTTATTGAGATGCTATGTAATTATTGACTAAAACTTGATAAAGACAAGTGTAGTGGGTCTTAATAGATTTAAAACAATAATAAGATTGTAATTGGGTTGTGATAAACCCAATAAACCCACAACCCACAAAGATGACCCAATATGATATTGAAAGACCATGATTATCCATGGTCACCTAATGGACCCTAATATAAATAAAATAGGAATGAAGTAAAAGATTGGATAAGAAATTAAATATTAAATAATTAACTCACCAATGAGTTAATAATTAATTAATTTAATATTTAAAATTAATTAATTATTAATTAAGGAATTAATTTATGATAATTATGTAATTAATAATTAAGGATGTTATCATTAAACAAAAACTTAGAAATAAATTAATAATTAAATTGAAATTAATTATTAATAATGAAATTGAAATTAATTATTATTTAAGAGAAACATATGTCCATGATCGACAATGATTCAAAAACTTTACTCTAACTGTCGGATGCCAAATTAAAATTAGGATACCGAATCGACTTGAAGGTAGATCCGGAAACAATCAACTCGGATACACAGTTACCCGATTTTCTGTAAGTACAAACCTCACTTACAGCATGGAGCAAAATGTTTTTCATTGTTGATGTTCTACGTTTTCTATGATTTGCCTTGATGAAGTGATGAGCCTATGAGCTATATGTACTGTGTTAATTAAGCATTTAACGTACATAATTTCTCTTGCACTGATATGATTGATATGCCTCACAGATACGTATGCAATAATGATAGATGCATAGTGACATGTAAATCTACACATTGTCACAAATAATAAGAATGAGACTAACAAAAGATAGGATTAAGTGCCGTACCAACCTCCAACTAGTGAAAGGATATGATAAGAACGAAAGTTATAAGATATGACCTTGGAGGTTGTTGGAGGGTCGCTCCCCTAACTCCCCATTGGTTGCGCGCATATGGGTACGACATAGGGGCCCTTAAGTAGACAAGATATATAAATAATAAAGCATAATTGAACACACATAGTTCACATGCATTTTTGAACATTCATGATATTACATGTGATGATATGAATTTATGAAAATGATTTTGTGAGATATTGTTTGTACTTGCTTAGCGAAAGCTCATTATTGTGTGTTCATGCTGTAGGTAACGCGGGTATGCAGCCCGCTACTTAGACGTTTTATGGACTGGCAAAGCTGTGCGGAGGCGATGAGGGACGGGAGTGGGATACCACCACGAATTAAATTTCTGCATTTAGATTTCTTAAATTATTTTGTATCGACTATATTTATAACTATGTTCCAATGTTTTGGTATTACTAAACTAGTATGAGTATTTTACGAGAAAAATACTTTAGACTCTTTCTTTTAAGTTTACATGAAATTATAGATTTTTAAAATATTATTTAAATATGAATTTGAATAGGATAATTATTTACTAGATGTTTTCAATTTCCTCAGTTAAAAAATTTTAGTAGTTCTAACTTTTGTAGTATGAATATAATTAAAAAAAAATTATGTATTTTTTTTTAGAACCAAATATAAATAAGTGTTAAGATTAAATTAAATAAGAATTAGTAAGTTAGTTAGCGGTTCCAAAAGTCGGGTCGTTACACCACACGTATATATGTCCAATAATTTCCGAAACATTATAAAAATTATAATACATATATATATATATATATATATACACATGTATTATTTGTTTTTTTTTTAAGCACACTGTAGAGGCTATGAATTTACGATCAGATTTCAAACTGAGTTAGATCATAAGAAAATTAACATACAAAAATTATTGGAGTCATTGGATATCGTATATGAAAATCACAGAACAATCTTTACCAGAAAATGACACGGATAATCTAAAATAAAAACAATAAAGTTATCAACACCGAAATTTAGAGAGGTTCGCTGGAATATTGTGCAACGTCCTCTGAATCTGGTTTTCTTATATATGAATTTCTTTGTTTAGTTTATGGATATAATCTCACAATATGACAATCAGCAAAAGGGATTTTTCAGAAAGAGGAGGGGTTCCTCAAACGTGAGAAGTCTTCCTCTATTTATAGAAGAGAAATCATTGGTCCGAGTTCTTAGGACAGTAGTGAGCGGTTCCCCACTACCCCGAGCAATTCGGAACACGTACAAGAACGTGAGCCAAAATGCTACGATTGATCGTGGATCTAGCAGTTATGGATATTGATCTTTCACCGTTCAATTTTCATCAAATATGAGCTCTGAATTACGAACCAGTCAATCAAAACGACCAATGATTGAGCATCATTCATCGTTCCTTTTGTTGGGCTAAGGGCCCACTCCATCCACACTTGGTAAATTAACGGGCCTCAAGGGAACTGAGACCAAATGGTCGAGGACGATCATTCGTCATTCGTCACTCTTCTTACGAGTGGTAATGAAGGAGACATGGAGAGCTCAAATACATGGAAGGTGGCTGACCCAATTCAAGTTCCTGTTGGTCCAATTACAAGGGGCCGTGCTAAGAAATTCAAGGAAGCATTAAATGGGCTGATTCATGAAATTTGGAATCAAGTCAATTTATGCAAGTCCATTGACCAAGGCCCATGTCAACCTCAAAGGTGCATCAATTTGATCCAGATTTTAGAAGAGTCCACGAATTTGGCGTGATCTAGGCTAATGGATATCATCAAAATAGACGACAACAAATCTGCCAATAAAAGGTCTCAAAACATGATTCATTAAGTGCATAAATGTACTAGGTGTATTAGTTAAACCAAAAGGCATGACTAACCACTCATATAAACCATGTTTAGTTTTAAAAGCTGTTTTCCACTCATCACCTCCTTTCATTCTAATTTGATAATAACCACTTTTCAAATCAATCTTGGAAAACACACATGAACCATGCAACTCATCAAGCATATCATCTAAGCGAGGAATAGGATGTCGATACTTTACCGTTATGTTGTTGATAGCTCGGCAATCAACGTACATCCTCCATGTCCCATCCTTCTTAGGAACTAAAATTACCGGAATGGCGCATGGACTCATACTTTCTCTCGCACACCCTTTTTCCATCAACTCACTAACCTGCCTTTGTAATTCTTTTGTCTCCTCGGGGTTGGTTCGATAGGCTGGTCGGTTAGGTATGGATGCTCCGGGCACAAGATCAATTTGATGCTCAATCCCTCGAATAGGTGGTAATCCTTGTGGTAAATCCTCGGGAAGGACATCCTCATAATCCTGCAAAAGAGAGACAACAGCACTAGGCAAAGTAGTGTCAAGTGTGTTAATGTTTAAAGCCTCTTTGTACAATAGTACAATCATTGGCTGCTTTGAAAACAAAGCCCTCTTCACCTCACTTGCCCTCGCAATCAAGCTCTTTTTTCCCTCTTTTTTTCTCGCTTCACTCGAGTTCTGACTTTCTTTTTCATTTTGCTTTTCTTTTTCACTCATTCTCGTTTTTTCTCTCTTTTCTTTTTCATTCTCTCTTTTTTTCCTCTCACTCTCAATCTCTTTTTCACTTTCTTGCTGTAACCTCACTTGATCTTCATAAACTTGTCTCGGAGTCATAGGTACAAGAGTTACATTTCTTTGCCTGAATTCAAATGTGTATTTGTTTGTGAATCCATCATGTTTCACACTCCTATCAAATTGCCATGGTCTACCAAGTAACAAATGGCTTGCTTGCATCGGAACCACATCACACAACACCTCATCTTCATATTTTCCAATGCGGAGCGCAATCAACACCTGTTTACTCACTTTAATTTAACCACTATTGTTCAACCATTGCAACTTATAAGGCCTAAGATGTTATCGTGTAGGCGGCCCCAATTTCTCTACCATAGTAGTGTTAGCAACATTAGTACAACTCCCACCATCGATAATAACACTACATACCTTGTTATTCACGTGGCACCTAGTGTGAAAGATGTTTTCCCGTTGTACATCTTCGTCCTCCTTGACCTGTATACTTAACGCTCTTCTAGCGACTAACAATTCACCTTGGGCTGCGTACTCCTCATCGTCAGCGTCCTCCAATGGCGGTATGGACTCGATATCATCTTCACTTTCGGTTTCAATTTCGCCATTCTCCCGCATGACCATTACTCGCTTGTTTGGACATTGATTTGCGATATGTCCTCTTCCTTGGCACCTAAAACATTTAATTTCATGATTGCGAGTAGTAGTTTGTTCCATTTTACCTTGAGTTTGGTGGCTGAGTACTTCTTGTTTTGGATCCACTTTTTGTTTCATCGGGGCTGGTTGCTTTTCCTTCCTTCTAGCAAAATTTGGCCTCCAAGAGGATCCCCCACCTTGTACTCCACGTGAGCTGCTGCCCCTCCTCTTTAGTTGGTGCTCAATTTTGATGGCCATATGTACCATCTCATCCAACTCTACATACTCACGCAACTCCACTTGGTTTGCAATTTCGGGGTTCAAACCAGCCAAAAAGCGTGACATGGTAGCCTCCCGGTCCTCCTCCACATTGGCTCTAATCATGGCTACCTCCATCTCTTGGTAGTAGTCTTCCACACTTTGATTACCTTGCACCAATCTTTGCAACTTTCGGTACAAGTCCCGATAGTAATGGTGAATACTTAGTAGCAGAATGGACAGAACGATTATATGCAAACTCAACATGCGGTAAACAGTCTTCCCATGTGATACGAACCACGCCAACAACGTGACGAAACCCGATACCAAATCTGGGAACGACAACCCAAGATCTTTCAAGTTTGATGGAAACCGCGACCCGTTGCTTAGCGAAGCAAGAACCTTGGTATGGTGAAGACGCCACAAACGGTGATGGAAGTCTGTTTGATAAGTCGATTTGAACGCCACAAGGAATCCTTGATAAGTTCGAATAAGTTTCTTCAAGAACTCAAGAAGAAAAAACTCACAATATGAATAAACATCAAAATTTTTTTTCCATCATCTGAAATCAGCCTTATATAGGCAAAGTTACAATTTGTAAAATTCCTAATCTACCCTTAAGGATAAACTTGAATTAAAAACATACAAAAATATCAGATTTATCTAAATAAATTCGGAATTAAAAATATACCTAAATTCAAATTTTAAACGAAAACTTAAAATTCAAATAAATACAAAGAAATCAAATCTTGACCAGATCTTCTAAACTTCTTGAATTTTGTTTTGAATCTTGAACTTCTTGAAAACTTGAAAACGTAATCTTGACTTGATTCTTCATTGGGAAAAACGTCCACATTATTCTTGGCTCTCTTCCGGGGCAAATTTGATGAGTAATACCAACCTTTGTTCACCCTCAGTAGTGAACACGCTCTCGTTTTGTTGTAGAACTCTCCGGACTAAGTTATTTAGCTCTTCTTTGAATTTTTTAGCTCTAGCCCTCGTCACCGGACCAACTGGAACTTGAATTGATTCATGAGTATTCCTAGCAGCCTTGATGTCGTCATCATTCCCCCCCTCTTGAGAAGGATTTGTCCTCAAATCATCACCTACATCAAACGGACTTAAGTCAGTAACATTGAAAGTAGCACTAATATTGTACTCACCAGGTAAGTCAAGTTTGTAGGCATTGTCATTGATCCGTTCTAGCACTTGAAATGGACCATCTCCTCGGGGCAGCAACTTAGAACGTCTTTGCGCCGGAAATCTTTGTTTCCTCATGTGTAACCACACCCAATCTCCGGGTTCAAACACCAGCTTGTGACATCCCTTGTTAGCTTGCTTGATGTATTGCTCGGTTCTCCTCTCTATGTTGAGCCGTGCCCTCTCATGAAGTTGCTTTACAAATTCTGCCTTCTTTTTACCGTCTAAGTTCACATGCTCGGAAACAGGTAAAGGTGATAAATCTAACGGAGTTAAAGGATTAAAACCGTAAACAATTTCAAACGGTGAGAACTTAGTAGCAGAATGAATCGTACGATTATAAGCGAACTCAACATATGGTAAGCAATCTTCCCAAGTCTTGATGTTCTTACTAATGACAGCCCTCAACAAAGTGGATAAAGTCCTATTAACTACTTCTGTTTGACCATCAGTTTGAGGATGACAAGTTGTAGAAAACAAAAGTTTCGTTCCTAATTTTCCCCATAACGTCTTCCAAAAGTAACTCAAGAACTTAGCATCCCGATCTGACACGATTGTCCTAGGCATACCATGTAATCTCACAATCTCCCTAAAGAACAAATCGGCAATATGAGAAGCATTATCAGTCTTATGGCAAGGGATAAAATGAGCCATCTTAGAAAAGCGATCTACAACCACAAAGATAGAATCCCTTCCACGCCTACTCCTAGGTAAACCCAAAACAAAATCCAATGAAATATCAATCCAAGGCAAACTAGGAATAGGTAGGGGCTTGTATAGACCATGCGGC